>JBCNJP010000008.1:24551435-24567435 GCA_039602395.1 Deinandra increscens subsp. villosa
TTAGTCAATAAGAGAGAATCAATAAATACTTGAATAGACCGGATTCCTATATCCTTAGAGAGTTGTAACCCAGCAATCAAAGCTTCATATTTAGCTTCGTTGTTGGTAGCTTGACACTCACATGATAAGGATAGTGGTATTATGTCCCCCTGTGGCGATTTTAGCCGGATGCCCAGCCCTGTTCCTTTAACATTTAAGGATTCGTCCGTATAGAGAATCCAATTTTCTTCAAGCTTCTCAAGCTTCTGGACTTCCTTTTCAGCTTCTGGCTCAATATCACTGCTGAAATCCGCCACACAGTCAGCCAAGACCTGGGATTTGATTGTTGTTCTTGGCTCATATCTGATATCATAGGCACTTAATTTGACTGCCCACTTAGCCATCCTGCCTGACATTTCCGGCTTCCTAAGAACTGCCTTAATAGGATAGTTAGATTTCACAAAAATAACATGAGTTTCAAAATAGTGTCTTAGCTTAGTGGAAGCGATAATGATAGCTAAAATTAGTATCTCAAGCTAAGAATACGTGGATTCTGCATCTAGGAAAGTTTTACTTACATAATACATTGGGTGCTGCTGGCCTTATGATCTTTTACTAATACAGCGCTGACTGACCTTCCGGATACTACAAGGTACAGAGATTGCTGCTCCCCATTCTCTAGTTTCATAAGAAGTGGAGCTGTTGACAAATGTTCCTTTAGGGATTTAAGGGCCTCCTCATGCTTTTCATTCCACTTAAACCTTTTATTTTTTCTTAGAATATCATAAAAATCTTTACTTTTCTCTGAGGATCTTAAAATGAACCTGTTGAGTGCCGCTATCCTCCCTATTATTGTCTGTACTTCTTTAACAGTTGATGGAGATTTCAGATTCAAAATAGCCTTGATTTGCTCTAGGCTTGCTTCGATCCCTCTTTTAGTAACCATATATCCTAGGAATTTCCCTGCTCGCACCCCAAAGTGGCACTTGGAAGGGTTTAATTTCATATTATACCGATCAAGAATATCGAAGGCAGTCTAGAGATCCTGGAGATGATCCTTAGCTTTTTTGGATCTCACCACCATGTCGTCTATATAGACCTCCATTGTGTCCCCCTGGTGCTCCTTAAACATCATGTTGACTAGCCGCTGGTGCTTGGCACCTGCATTTCTCAAACCAAATGGCATAGCAGTATAACAATATTTACCTATTAGAGTCATAAACGTTGTGTGCTCTTGCTCAGAGGGTTCCATATGAATTTGCTTGAATCGTGATGAGGCGACCATGAACGTGAGCATCTCATGGCTAGCCGTTGCGTCTACCTTTGCATCAATATGAGGAAGCGAAAAAGGTTCTTTGGGTCAGGCTTTGTTTAAGTCCATGTAATCTACACAAGCTCTCGATTTTTTGTTCTTCTTCTGAACCACAACTACGTTGCCTAACCATTTGGGATAAGTAACCTCTCTGATCATGTTTTTTTTGAGAAGCTTGTTAACTTCCTCCTGGATAATTGCATTCTTTTCGGGAGCGAACTTTCTTCTCTTTTGTTGTATGAGCCTGAAATAATGACTTAAACCAAGCCTGTGAGTAATAATATGTTTAGGGATACTTGTCATATCCTCATGTTTCCAAGAAACAGTTGAGGTTCTGGCTTTCAGAAGTTGAATGAGCTCCTGCTCGATATCCGCTGGGATGTTGGTCCCTATCAGCACTTTGACTTCAGGATTCTCAGGGTCCAATTGCATTTCTTTCACATCGAGTTCCCTGACCTCCTGAAGGTCGAGTGCCTGCTTCCGTAATTGCTATACTTTCATCAATTTCGGTGTGTTCTTCATTGAAGTTAAATAGCAATTCTTGGCTTCCTGCTAGTCGCTCTCTATTCTTACAACTCCCCATGGTGTTGGAAGCTTGATGCATTGGTGATAAGTTAAGGGTACTTCTTTCATTTCATGAATCCGAGGCCTACCAAGAATAATATTGTAACACGAGAAAGCACATATCTTTCCGGCTAAGGAATGGGAAATCCTTCTCCTATTCCATGAATCCAATTTGCATTTCATTATTTACCCCCTCTATGTATACCAGTAACCTGATATATCCTACTGTGTTTTTGGTCTCGCCGCTGAAACCTACTAGCACTAAGGATCTTGCAACAATTTCACTTTCTGGGATGCCCATTTTCTTGAGCACGTCAAGTCAGATGATGTTCACTGAGCTCCCATAGTCTATCAGAATCCTGCGGACAAAATGGTTAGCAACATATAAAGTTAACACAAGGATGTCGTGATGAGGATCTTGGACGTTATTGCGGTCACTCTCGTCGAAGGAAATCACTTTGTCTTGAGTTAAAGTGGATGTCCGGACAGGTCTGTCACCCTGTTCAGATTTGGATTCCTTCGCATGATTCTTGGCTGATGAATAGGAAGTGCCACAGATATCTGAGCCTCCTGAAATAAAGTTGATAATCCTGGCATCCGAAGGGGGAGATGCCACTCTTTGAGGAGGCTTGTCGGCTTCCTGGGTCTTGCTCTTCTTCCTGACCAGCAGTTCTTTAAGGTGTCCCTTACTGAGTAGGTAGCTGATCTCTTTCCGGAGTTCTATGCACTCATCATTTAGGTGGCCGAAATCCTCGTGGTAGGCACACCACTTAGTCTTGTCTTTCTAGGATCCATGCTTGTCATTTTTTCTGGGCCATGCCACCTTTTCTTGGAGATCCTGCATTGCACACATCAAGCCACCGATTTCACCAGAAATGCAATAATCAGATACCTTGTGGTGATCTTCATCATCCTTGTCCACAGCGTTGATCCTTTGATTATCTGGTTTTGAATATGGTCGGGATTTGTACTGCTTCTCAGGCGATTCTGACCTCTTGCCATTAGGGTCATATTTGGGAATATCGAGCCTTTAGTAAATCTTTTTGTCATATTCCAAACGGATAAACCTTAGAGCTCTACTGCATACTTTATCAAGATTCCTGCAAGGAGTCATTACCAAATCATCATAAAAATGGGAATCTTTAGAGAGCCCCATTTTAAAGGCTTCGACGGCCGCTGCCATATCTAAATGAGGAATCTTCAAGGATTCTCGTCAAAATCTGGCAACATAGTCTCTGAGCGTCTCATCTGGCTTCTGGACCACCCGATATAAGTCACCAGTGAGCTTCTCAAAGGTCCTGATGCAAGAAAACATATTATTAAATAGGTTAACTAAATGAGAAAACGATGTAATAATGTTAGGAGGAATGCTTAGTAGCCATTTTATGGCTGGTCCTGTTAAGGTTGAACCGAAGCCTTTGCATAGACAGGCTTCCTTGATGTTTGTTGGAATGGGATTGATCTCCACACGCTCCCTGTAATGTGCTACGTATTCTTCAGGATCCGTGGTCCCATCATACAGCTTCATGCTCAGCGTCTGAAAGTGTTTCAGAATCTCTATAGCAGATATTGGCCAAGTGAACCTCGAGATCCTGTGGCTTTCGAAGGGAACCTCGGTAATAAGTTTTATCATCACTGGAACGCTTGATATCATCTCCTTCAGCTTTTGGAGTTCCTTAGTGAACCTCGAGATCCTGTGGCTTTCCAAGGGAACCTCGGGAATATGTTTGGTGGTCCCCGGAATGCTTGATATTATCTCCTTCAGCTTCTGGAGTTCCCTAGTGATGCTCGGGTGAATACCTGCATCATAGGAGATACGCTGGTTAGAAGCCAGAGGTATTGAGTTAGACACATTACATTGGTCAGGATTCTGGATTGGATCCTAGGACCATATTCGTAGCTCGTTGGGATGCTTGACTCTGTAGTTGTCGCCGTGTGCATGGGAATGAAATCACCATCATGTACTTCTGAGGAGGTAGCTCTGAAGGTCCCTGCGGAAACATAAAGGTTGGAGTGTTGATATCCCTGGGAATTCTGGTTTCCTGCATGAAACGGATATCCCTAGGATGACGCAGCTAAGGTTCCTAACGATAACGGAGTCCGAGGATCTCTAGAGCGGGGCTGTGAGGTGTTGGAACTAAAATTTGTGTGACTGATGCCATCAAATCTGTTTACCAAAGCATTCGACTAAAGAATCCATCATGAATTGATTCAGAGACTGGGTTGTGATGATCAAGGCTTACGAGATTGGGCCGAATACCGTCTTCTGGAAAAGTCAATCGTTCGGGTCAACGGTCAATGTAAAAGTCAATGGAAGATCAGTTCGAGCGAGTCAAGCTTCGGATTAATTAAATCAACGTTGATTTAATTAATATTTGTGTTATTTGATTTATATGTAGTTTAGCTCATTGTATTTGTGTTTACTAGTTAGTGGGCTAGTGAACACATGGGCTCTCCTATAAATTGAGGTGTATGTGCTCCAATAGATGGTAGATGATCTTAAGTGATGTGAGCTATCACTTCTAGAGAGAGAGTCTCATCTTGGGTTTGAGCTCAACCTAAGATGACCATGGAAGATTCATGAGAGTTATGATAATTGTTGTGATTTCTTGTTGATTGCAATCATTCGGTTATATGAAATCATTCGACTTGATCATCATATTGTGTGTTTCATCCTAGATTCTCATCATCCAGTCTCCGCATCTCACCCAATTCTGGCTCACGATCGAGATTCTTGATATGAAATCGATCCTTACAAATGGTATCAGAACAAGGTAACCAATCAGATTTCGTCTCACGGTGAATCTGATCACTCGAATCTTGATTTTGAGCTTTAATAAGGTGAAGATTTGAAAACTCATATTGGAGATTTTTTTCTTCTATTTTTCTTCTTTTTTGATGATTCTGATGATATGGATGCTTGGTTCATGTTGTGGAATTCATCTTGACGCATTTTTACCTTCAATATGTTCAAATCTGGTGAGAAAATTGAAGATCCGAGCTGGATTTTTTTCGTAACTGTGGAGTTTTCCCGTTTTTTCGGTTTTTAAAGATTTTTGAATATGATTCTGTGTTTTTGGGGTTTTTCTTCATGGATTTGGATGAAGTAAGGTATGATTTTCAGTGGAAAACGTGTTCCGGATCCATTGGAAGCATCTGTTTCATCTAAATCTCAAAAGTTTGGGCAAATCTGAAAAACACACATTAGTGTGTGTTTCGCGGTGTTCTTCGTGTTCTTGCAGATTTCCAGAATTTTAGAACTGATTTGATCCGATTTGCTACTGTTTATGGAGTGTTTGTGGCCACAAGATTGTCATGGATGGTTTAGCTTCACATATCGTGCATCATATCGTGTTTTTCTTTCCTTTCTGGGCAGATTCAAGATCATCAAGTAAGTGTTCTTCATGTTCAGCACGTTTTCTAGATTTTTCTAAGTGTTTGAAGCTTAGTGAACTTCACTTTGCTTTAGCAAACTTCAGTCCCTAGCGAACTTCTCTGCCCTTTAGCGAACTTCCGGTATGGTTAGCGAACTTGTTTTCTGGCTTTTTGTTCGAGTGTGCTTCAGAGGTTTTTGATCGAGTGTGCTTCAGAGGTTTTTGATCGTCCACGTTTATAGAGGATAAAGCTACGAGTTCAACGAGCTATGAATCATCAAAAATGGTCGAGAATTGACTGAGATATGGCGATAACACATTTTTCCAATGTGGGTTACGATTTTCCGGCGAGGGGTATGCTTCTCCGACCAGATTAGGGTTTCGCAGGTGGAAGATGACCTTGGGAGACAAGCGCTGACGTGGCGCGTTTGTACTGGCCGAAGAGAGAATTTCTCTCTTATTCTTGTCAGTCAACCCTTGTGGCTGTCTAATTGTGATTGGCTGGATTAAAGCGCCTGGGTCCCGCCAGGTGATTAAAGAGCCGTTTGAAGGTAATGAGCTGATGAGGTCTGATTGGCCGAAACCATCCACACACGGATCACTAACTCATAGCCGCTGGATGTTTTTAATCTGAGCTGTTAGATCATTAAGTGTGTTTCCTGTACCTAATTCTGATTGGTTGAAGCTGTCTTACACGGATCCAGATCTACAGCCGTTGATGAAGACTCAATCTGGGCCGCTGATCAGTTATTCTTGGGGATTTTTGCTTGGTGGAAGACCCAAACACATGGATTGTGGTCTTGTGGAGCTAAAATCTGATTGGTGGATGCAATTTGACATGGATTTTGGATTTTTCTAGTGGGATTTACTTCACTAATGAATATTTTAGCATTTTCGTTAAATGCGGTGTTTTTTCTATCAGCTTTTTCGAGACTAACGGAGATAACGCCTGAACGGAATTGCGGAAATTTTTTATTATTCGTGGATTTATTCCGATTTATATTGGGGTTCTTGTTTATTGGCGTCACGCGCACTTTAGCTATCGACCACTGACGGATTAGCTTCTTAGCCAATTAATTATGCAGCTTTCTCGTTATGTCTCACGATTTTATTTTTAGCTGATGCAGTGCGGATGTCATCTTACCAGATTAACTGGAATTTCAGTTAAATTATTGTAATTTATCCGTTAAATTTCTCGTGAAGCCGTTCCTTGAAGAAAATTGATGAAATTTTTCTGATCGCGCTGTTCACAGATAATTTCTCAGAAATCTTCACGGAATATTTTTCCGAGCTCATTTTTCTTCACCCAAAATTACGAAGACTCCGGTTATGATTATTTTACGCTCGGGGTCTCAGTTTTCTCTGATTTGGCAGTTTATTTTTGCATTCAACCTCAGTCGCGCGGATCATTCACAACTGTCAACATCCGACTTTTGGTTTTTCACGAGATTGTCCGATTTCAAGATTTTTTATCCGGTTTCTCTAGGCAACCGATCGCGATGGTTCGACTCTCCGCATCTGATTTTTACGCTTCCGACTTGATGTTTTTGGAGAGATTTAGAGAAATAGGAGGATTTATTATGGATTTGGATATCGGGTCGATTATCAGAAGTTGGAGCATGTTCAGTGTTTGACTGGTTTATCAGATTTGATTTGTTGCGATTTTGACTTCGATGTTCAGCATTCTTAGTAATGTACCCGATCGTGTGAACCAAGTGAACTGCAGCACTTGGCTCTCAACTTGAGTAACAAGAACAGAAGAAGCTTATTCAGAGGGAGAATTTCTACGACAGAAAGTCTCGGGTTTATAAGTTTCTCGTTGAAGATGTACGGCAGAGCAATTCTTCAGCAGTTGAACATATTTGAAAGCATTAGTCAAGGGGGAATATATTGGAACTAAAATTTGTGTGACTGACGCCATCAAATCTGTTTACCGAAGCATTCGACTGAAGAATCCATCATGAATTGATTCAGAGACTAGGTTGTGATGATCGAGGCTTGCGAGATTGGGCCGAAGACTGTTTTCTGGGAAAGTCAACCGTTCGGGTCAACGATCAACGTAAAAGTCAACGGAAGATCAGTTCGTGAGAGTCAAGCGTCGGATTAATTAAATCAACTTTGATTTAATTAATATTTATGTTATTTGAGTTTATTGTATTTTGTTCATTTTTTATGTTTTTCACTAGTTAGCGACCTTCACTATATATATAGTGAGTGTGCCTCATTCACAAAAAGAAGAGAAATGCTCCCATGTTGGATGATGCATTCTCTAGAGTGATGTGAGATTCCATTCTAAAGAGAGAGAGAGAGATTGTGTGTTTGTCATGATTTCTTGATGTTGTAATCATTCGACTAATGAAATCATTCGACTAGTTCATCATCTTTCTTGTGTTTTGATTTCCTAGATTCCTCTCGTTCATCATCGTCTCGGATTTTCTCATCCGATCTTCGTTCGAGCTTACGATCGGGATTCTTGTAGTGAAATCGGTCCTTACACGAGGATTCTGGTAGAACGGCTCCTGAGAACCTAGCGGTAAACCTCGCGTATCCAGCAGCTTGTGAAGTCATCGTAGGGGCCATAGTGAAGCTTGTGTTTGCTCGCTTTGCTGATTTGTAATGATAGCGGACCGGATCTGAGGATCTCTAGGCATTAAAATCAAGATGCCTAGGAACTAAGGGACTCTGCTCCTCCACAGGTTTCTTGGATTTCTTGAGCCCCTCAATTTCCTTCATCACCGTGTGATTGGTCTTTTCTTGCTGAACCATTTACCTGTTTGATCAAGGAAAATAAATCAGTGTTAGTAATAACGGGATCAACAGATTGAACCTGGGATCCCGTGAACATAGGATAATCCGTTCTCCTCGGCTTCTCATCCGCTTTCTTCTTTCGATCATTGATCTTTTTCTTGCTTCCTGGAGCAGGAGGAAGAGGAGTGGCGGAGGATGAAACAGACGCTGAAACGAATTTCGGTTGGGTCGACATGTTTGGAGTGGAGATCAAATTTGGATGAAATAGATATAGAAATTTTTGTAGAATGAAGCATTACTTGCCCCACGGTGGGCGCCAAACTGTTTTGGTCAAAAATCAACAAGATGATTTCGTATTCCAAACTTTGAATGTGAGGTTGTGTGCTTTTAGATGAGAATGACGATATATCAAATTATGGATATCGACACAAGGATGTAATAAGGGAAAATCTAGAATCCTTCGAGTTCCTCTAGGAATCCTGGAAAAAAACCTTGGAAACCGGCATGAAGAGCCTGCTACCTAGCACTTTTATTAATAAAACTGAAAAGTACAATTGTTTTGGAGGATTGATCGATCGGACTAAGTGTTACAATGGATCAGTACTATCAGAGGTAAAGTGTGTAAGTGTTGTGTGTTCCTAAACCGTTCGAGTCCTCGATTATATAAATGTTACTAAGATAACAAACTTTCCGCGATTCCCGGGATCCTATTCTCCAACTAACTTAGGTGTTAGACTAATATTCGTCCACGTCTTTCCGTAGTTGGAGCAAGTTTTTCGGAGGTAGTTGATCACTCAACGGTACCTGCAATCAAATAAACACGTGGAAATAATAGGGGCTAGTTGAATAGAAATAAGTCATGAACTTGATATATTGGTAGGCTCAGCTCTTAAATATGAAAAGGTATGCGTTACACACTTAAAGATAATGTATGACAGTTTGTTGGATAACAACACTTAGGTTAATTGCATTACTATTTGACTGCATGTTCAAGTTCCCAATACACACGCCCGATTCTGAGTTCTTTGATGTCATGCTCAAAATCCCATCCCCTCTGCTTGATAGTGTGCAATAAAATGTACCTAGGATTTGTTTGAAACCCACTTTCTGTTCATAATTAATGCATAATAAAAGATAATAAAAGTGACAAACAGCCTGACTAAGAAAAGTGTTTAAGTTTAAAGTGGACAAGTATATTGGCATTCTCCTAGATGTGTTCGAGTAACAGAAGCTGAAAAGGGTTCCTCGGTCAGATGCATACGGTTTGATCCCTTAGAAACCTTCTCATGTTTGAATTGGTTCATATTATGTTTAATTTTTAATTGCTCATGTGTGTGTTTTTAAGTTTTCTTTTTGTCATGGCCAGGTTAATTTGAGAGGTTTAAATGAGTTTGAGTGGGTTTTGTGCATGACAGTATGCCCCCCCCCCCCCCCCTAGAATATACCCAATTTGGGGGGGGGGGGGGAGAAGGAGGTATAATAGGGCGATAAGCATTATCTCAGGGGAGATAATATGCATTATCCCAGGGGGAGATAATATGCATTATCCCAGAGGGAGAAAGAGATATTATGTATTATCTCAGGGGAAGTTAAAAGAGGTCTTGGGTTAAGGGGAAGTTTTATAGGAAACTCGTAATCAAGAATAGGGTTTTAGGTTAAAATAATGTAATTCACCTACTAACCCAGAGACCAGTCATCATATGTCTAGTGGTTTGTATTTTTTTTTAATATGTCAGACAGGTTGATGATTGAAACTAATGATCATGATAATGAAAAGTGCTGCTACTGCTCAAGTTAAAGAACCAGCCGGACAAGACTTCCATATCTGGAAAAGCAACTGCATAAGGGAAGTTGTTGGTTCTTTTCAAGCAACTCAAAGCTTCCAAAAGAAGATGTTCACAATTTGAGGAGATGCTGAAGGCATCAAGTTTTTGATGAAGATCGTGCAGCATAAAGAAGAATAACCAAGTTTGCCAAAATAGAGGGTTTTCAAAACTTTATCCTTTAAAGAAAGAAGTTCAAAACAGTTACCGAAGATTCAGCAAGAACCGGTGTTCATTCAAGAGAAGCAAGTATATGAGAATCCTCCTCTCGTTATTTGTTCATTTCTATAAGTTCAAGCTGATGCTGATTGAGAGAAAGTTCCCAAGACTCGTGAAGCCCAATGAAGATTGTTCAAGAAAAGATGTGGTCTTGCAAGGAGATGCATGCGTTAAAATTTTCAATGTAACAGTTCTAATGATATAAGCTTAGGGGAAGATTGTAAGGGTCGGTTTTATGAGGCTTATACATTAGAATAATGGGCTGGATAGTTGATATTAAATGGGCTTGGGTTGGGCCGAATTTAGGGCTTGTATGTGGAGGTTGTGTGATTCTATAAATACAACCTCCTAGATTCTTAGAAGGGGTTGGCCATTTGAGACAGAGGAGAGGGGAGACCAGAGACACAGAGAGAATTCGAGATTCTCTAGAGGTGTACCAGACGATTGTAAACGTGTGCATCAATCCAAGTTTTTATCGTTAATATTTGATTGTGTTATTCATTTATCTCTCTCTGATCTTGAATCAATCAATCGTCGGGATTCCGCACCTGCGATTGATCAACGATATCGTGTTTGTTCAAGGATTCTAGACTCACAGGATTTCCAGACTGCAATAGGATTCCTGAATCATCTGAGCTTCCTGCGAGCATCCTGAAAATAAACACCTAAAAATGGGACACTTGAGAAGAAATTGTCCTGATTATCTTGCCAAAATTCAGGCACAGAAGAAAGTTGTAGGTTCTTCTGGAGGAATTTAGCCTTATGTTTCATTTTTCTAACACCTCAAAATGTGAACCTTTGCTTACACACCTTATACTTTCAAGGAACCTGAAAAATGATGGAAATCAAGACCAAGATATCGTGAAGCTCGCTTGCACCCAAAAGAAACTAGGGTTAGCTCACATTCAGATTAATAAACTTGGTAGTATTCTTGAAAATTTGGTTTGTTTTTCCCTGGCTACGCCCCGGATGAAATTTGATTTCCGATTTTGAACATGGACTGCATATTACTTTGTTTGACATTAGTATTTGCATGGAGTGAATGATCTTTTGATATTTGAGATCTTTTTCTCTGTAGTCTAATGATCATAAGGTTCAAAGTTACATAATACATAGCCTGATGAATATGATTCACATAATCGTGAACACATCATAAGCGTTAAAGGATATGTGATCCTCACAATCACTAGATGTGACTATAATTGTCTAATAATCACTTGACTAATTAATAGCTTAAAATTCTACATCTTGTTATGGGGAATATCAACAATCTAATAGTCAATGAATCATTTTTTCTAAATTCAAAATATGTGGATTTTTACAACATTAGAATGAGCATTAGAGTTTTTGATTTGATCAAGCATCTGCTCATATAAGTCAGGATCATCAGCTTTGATTAATAGTAATAATCATTTAAATGAATAATGACTAATAAATACCATCGCCTTAATATTCCTATAATTGAATTTTATACAAATAGTTGTAAATTGAAATTCAAAATCCCTCCAAAGTTACATTGTTAACTTATGAATCCAAGAGATTAAGCATTAAGAAATTGAAGCTTAATTATAGGAAACCCTTTTTTCCAAATTACCCTAATTAACCAGATAAATCTTCTAAATCCAAAACTTGCTTGCCCAAGTTTAGTATCAAGAAACAGTTCTTGCTATTAACTATACTTGATCTTAATATATACTTCTAAAATCCTTAGGGATAAATGTTCCATCAGAAGAAAGCAATTCCTTTAAGTGTTGGACTGTGACGGAACATGAAGTATATACAATGCTTAACTTGAAGAAATTCGAGTATAACCAAATAGATATCACATTTTCTGACCAACAAGTTGTTGCCTTAATCAGAAATATGTAAAAATTCTTCTGACGAAACAAGTTGTCTTAATCAGAAAATATGAGCGTTCTGAAGAAAGTGGATTTGAATGGAACCTGACATTCTTATTAAAGAATAATCCATAATCCATCACCTAAAGAATGAAACGTGAATCTATATCAAATGACTGATCTAAGATGATTCGGTTTCATAAAACTAAGATATCAGTTATGCACCGATTTGCATATATATTCAACCTATGATCTTATATCAAGATTAAGTTGATCTAACTAGTAGACCAAGATAGGTTTAAGCAAAAATGTTTGTGAATATCCTATAAGTTTGAATTGATAGTCTTAAAGAATGCTGAATCTAAAAAATGCAAGTGGGAGCACTATGTTAATAATCATGTTTATGATAAATACATATTACTCCAAGTAGTTTGATTTGATTATTTAAATTAAACAATGGATTTAGTCATCAGATGATTGAGAAGTTACTTGATTAAATGAAGACTCTGGATAAAGATCCACAGAGACAAGTCACTTCTAGGTGTTGATACATAGTCCTGATCGTCATGTGAAGTATTGAATACAAGACGATTCGCACAAGTCTGCTGAGGTCCGAACTCCCAGCAAACCTGGAGTTCGGACAGGTCCGATCTTGTGGCCGAACCTCAGGTTCAGCCGATCGTTTTTCAGCTTGTATAAATAGTTCATCTTGTATAGAATTGAGTAGCTTCCGCGTCATATATTCTCTGAGGGTACTCTGTGATTCTCTGTGGTTAATACAAGTCTTTTGTATTTACTCTCTGTGTTTTACACGTTTACATTAATTTCATTACGACTAAGTAGAAGATCCATACGTTCACGCACTTTCAAGTGGTATCAGAGTATTTGGTTTGCTCTACTAGTCAGAATCAGTGTTTCTCGGAGTTTTGAGTTCAAATTCATGTTTTTGCGAAAATGTCAATCATTTTTGAGTTCGTTTGATTGTTTCGAGTGTGCTTTTCATCAAAAATTCATTCCTAGATCATTCATTTCTAGTTTGCTTGAATTCCTGTCAAAAATTCCAGTCAAACACGTTGAAAATCGAGAAAATGACGTCAAGTGAAATCTGTCTCGTTTGAGGTTCGGACAACTTCGGAGTAACCGCTCCGAACTCGAGGTTCGGACGAAGTTCGGTCTTTATCTAGGTTAGGTGAGAGATCGGTCTAGGTTCGGAGAGAGTTCGGTGATCATTCGGAGCAAGTTCGTACTTCTTTCTAGTTTGTTTGTTCGAATGTCAGGTTTGGAGAGAGTTCGGCGTAGCCAAGTTCGGACTAGATTCGGTGAGAGTTCGGAGGAAGTTCGGACGAGGTTCGGAGTGAACAGTAATCAGATTTTTCAAAATGTCCGATTTTCAAGCGTTCGCGGCTATTCAAAATTTCTTTCAAGCAACGATGCAAACGATGATTAACTATGATAATGAAATTGGAACAAGTCAGAAAGTTCCCAAATTAATCAAATTGGAAGATTATCATAGTTGGGTCACACGATTTGAAGCGTTTGTTTCTACAAATGATATCGATATGTGGTTATCGTATTCTGAACAATATACATATCCTAAGGGTGAGGACGGGGAACCAATTCTTCAAAGGAAGCTTTCTGGTGAACAAAAGAAAGCATATCAAGCTGAGAAAAAGGCTTATGGCACTTTAACAATGGCTTTGCCTACTGATTTACTACATCAATTTTCAAGCAACTATACCCCAAAGAGTTTGTGGGATGCTCAAGAAAAGATATGTGAAGGTAATGAACAGTACAAGAAAAGTCGACAAAAAGTGTTGAAGAAGGAATTTGATAGCTTCAAGCATTATCAAAATGAATCGATTCCAAATCTGATTGCCAGATTTGCACATTTAATGAGTGAAATGAAGTTGGTGAATCTCACTAAAGATGAAGCTGATAAGAAAGAAAAGATCATGGAAGCTCTACCAAAGAAGTGGGAAAATTATGTGATGATGATTATTAATGATAAGGATTATCCAAAGTTGTCTTTTAATGATCTGATTCAAAGAATCCAAGCTAGGGATATGGAGTTAAAAGTAAACAATTCACTTCCTTGGCAAATTCAGAATCCTGCGGTGTATTATGGCAACAATGATTCAACTTTGAATGCTGGGAAGTCTAATATTCTTAGTTCTGCACCTCCTACAACATTTTTGGTAGGTAAATCTGAAACTCCTAGTTATTCTTCTGCTGGATGTTCTGTTTCAATTCCGAGTTCTTCGACTCAAAGTGCATTGTCTGTTTAAACTGTCGATGATTATAATGCGTTAATGTCTGCGTTGGTATCTTCATACTTTGGTGTTATAACAGGTGTTGTGAGTAATGCTGAGTTAGCAAATGAAGATTACAATTAGATTGATTATGATCATTTGGAGGAAATGGATCTAAATTGGCAGTATGCTATGTTGGTTCGAAGAGCAAAGAAATTTTTCAATAGAACTGGTAAGAAGAGACTGAATTGGGATGGAAAGATTGGTTTGGACAAGTCTAAGGTGAAATGTTATAAGTGTTCAGTTTATGGTCACTTTGCTCGAGAATGTCCAAGTTCTGCGGATAGTAAATTGAAAACTGGTCAACATGCACATTTAGTTTTTCATCCATCAAATGAAGCTGAAAAGGTTGAGAAGAAATATGCTACTCTTGTTCATGATTGGATTGATATATTTGTACATTCAAATGAATTTGCTTGGAATGCAGATTCAGCAATTAAAAAGAATCATACTCCAATCTCAATTGCTTTAACTGTTCAACATGCTGATGATGACAGTTTTTTAACTGAGTCTGATACTTCTTCAAGTGTATCTTTGGTTCAAGAAGAATTACCTAAAGTTTCTACAAGTTCAAAAGTTGACGAGTTTGAATGTTTTAAATGTAAAAGATCGCTACAGCAGGTTGCAGGTTTTGAACAAAGATGTCAACACTCAACTGAAGAAATTGTGGTGTTAAAGAAAGAGTTGGAGGATTTTCAAAAGAAGTATTATGAGTTGGTTCATATTCATGAGGATACTTTGAAGGAACAGTCTCAATTGGCTGAAGAATGTGAAAAAGCAAAAGCTGAAGCTTGAGATGCAGCTCAAGATTTTGAAAATCTGTTTGAGAAGAGTTATCCGGTTCAGCAAAAATATGAAGAGGCTACTGCTCTTATTGCTAAGACAGTTGTTACTGTTGAGAAGCTTCAAAATAAGATCTCTATGCTTCAAGATGAAAATGTTCTTTATAGAGACAAGAATGAAGTGTTAACAAAAGATGTTGAGATCTACAAGTAAAAGAGAGAAAATGTACTTGAAGAATTATATGCTGAATGTAAGATCAGGAAGCTACAAACTTATGAGTTTGATGATCTTAATGAAAAATTCATCAAGTCACAACAAGAGGTGTTGGAAGGTCAACAGAAAATTAATGACTTGAAATTGGAGATTTTGGAGTTGAAAAGACAAGTTAAGAATTGCAATTTATCCCCGACATTGCTAAATTTCTTATACAAGCAGGATCAGAGTTCAGAGAAGTCTAAGGAAGAAATTATTCATTTGGTACCTCAACCAGTGGATTTGATTGAAGTTACTTCTGCTCAGATTGATCCAACCAATGAATTGCATGACTATTCAAAGTTTGCTACTCCACTCAAGAAAAACAAGTCCAAGTCTAAAAAGAAGGAGAAACCTGTGGGTGAAGCTCCAAAATTTTCTTCAGAGTCTCTATTGCTGGAAAATGAAAAAGTGTTTGATAAGGTTGCTTCAAGTTCTACATCTGCAACCGAAGAAGAAAAAGTTTTGATTGAAAAGAACAAGCTGAAGGATATCAAAGAAAAATTCACTAGTGACGCTAAGTCAAGAGTTGCTTCGGGTTCTTCGTTCCCTTCGTCAAAGACTCAAGGATCTAAACACAAAGGTTTAGGTTACAAAGTGTTAGAATAACCGGTTCAAGCTAAGAAACCAGTGAAGGCTGAGAAGGTTCCTAAAGCAACAGTTGCAAAGAAATCATCATCTCAGAAGGAATTTTCTTATTATTCTGGAAGATCTTCATCTTCAAGGAGTCCATCTCCTAGGTATGATTCTTCTGATGATTTCTTTGATAACTTTCATTCTGAACATTCCTCTGATTCTC
>JBCNJP010000008.1:24567935-24624604 GCA_039602395.1 Deinandra increscens subsp. villosa
ATGTAACTTCTAATTCCAGAAAATACACATTTACTGTGTGTTTTCCTTGTTTGTACCCAAATATTGAGATATTAATAAATCCATTGATTCATCGATTATTCTTCTTAGATTAGCTTGTTCCTAGTTGAATTATAATCTCTCATTTACATACGGTGGGATTTTGTGGTTCATCAAATATAAAGGTCACTTCCCTTCCGTTGACACTCTCTTGAAGTAGAACTGCATTATTTCCATATGTTAATAAACTGTAGCAGATGCGAATATACACTACCATCTTCTGCTTTCAGTAATGTAAAACCATGGAATGTACCAACTTAACTGCATCGGGTGAAAACCTTGCCCTCCAATAGTATTGCAAATAGAATCATATGCCTCCAAGTGAAAATAAGGCTCCTCGATAGCCAACCCATGGTACTTGGGTAAACTTTATATTGAATTGGTTCTTACCTCAAATGTTTTTCCCTTTCCGATTTTGAGGAATTACCACCGGTGATGGGTTATTTGTAATGATCGGCCTAAAGTGTGACTCAATTCCTCTATCCGCATCCCGGTTATGCCTTCTCGAGACTGCAATTGGTACTCCGTGCGGTGGCCTTTGCGGTGGCGGTGGGCCTTTGCGGTGGCGGTGGGCCTTGTGGAGGAGCCCTTTGCCTCGGTGCTTGCCTTTGAGGGGGAATTTGTTGTTACCTTGGCATAACCGGGGGTCCTAGATGTGAGTATAGTGGACGGAGAAGGGGTTGAAGTAGGTGGTAGTATATGTTGATTCGAAGGTGAAACTGATGTGTCTACTGGTTGCTTTCCCGGTTCACTTTGTGTTTCCATTTTCTTGCTTTGTGTACTCGGTGATCCAACAAGCTTGTTTTCCCGGTGTAAGATTTGGTTCCTCCTGAATGTCCTTTCGATTTCTGGGTCAAATAGTAGTGGTGATGATGATGTCGAAGTCTCACGCAAAGATAAACCCAAATACACTAGTTAGATAGTGGTAAGTGGGTGTCGAACACAGGGAGATTGTGGAAGTGTGTTTAATTGTAACAAATGTAAATTACCAAATTATCAAAGTAAACGAACAGAATAATGATTCAGTTGATTAAATTATCGGTTGATATTACTTAACACCAAATTGAAATAAAATTACTAAGTCTTGACAATATGAGAAAATGTGATCCTTCCGGTTTTCAGGTTCTAAGTTGACATCAAACTATAATTTTCAGTTAGGAAGACCACATAGACATGGTGTATGTGTAATTGAACGAAAGTGATGAAAGAGGACAAAGTACTCGGATTGATATAATGTGAGTTTATCACTCAATGATCATTCAACCATAACCAACTCTAAATCCCTACCCAATGAATCTCAATTGCCAATGGCACCAAGAACTTGATGGTTCAAGAAATACGATAAGTTAAGATCAAACAATTACAATCAGTCAATTATACACAATTGCAAAAAGCGTCGAACGCTTAGATTGCTATCCCTAACATAAACGAAAATTAAAGTTAATGTCAAACAAAGAACCCTACATCCGGAAGAACTCACAGAAAATTAGCCTCTCAGGCTTTGTCTAATCACGAAGATGATGATTCTTGAGGCCATGATCGATCTTGATGTTATCTTGATGTTTGCTATCTTCCCAAGACTCCTTGCTTGTAAAATTCGCCCAATATCGCCTCTTGTCGTCCCTCCAGGGTTTCCAATCGAAAAGTATATCAAAAGTCCCTCAAAACTGCACATTTAATCGATTTTACGAGTTTGGGAATTAGCGCCCACCGTAAGCTACGGTATGGGAAACGTAAGCTACGGTTCTAGCATAAGCTACGGTTCAGGGGGGCTGGTCTACGGTTTGCGCTTCCCTGTTTGCTCTCCAACGTAAGCTACGGTATGGGACCGTAAGCTACGGTTCCCCCAGCTTCAACACTTTAATTTCTTTATTCTCTTGTCACTTCTTGCACAACCTTTTGACCTGGTTCCTACCGAGCATCTGTGTTTGATTCTTTTAAGCACCTGTAACCTGCAAACACTCGAGAAACCGCAATCATCCAAATTCATAACAATTACCATTATAACTACCTTAACCACTCGCATTTATTATCGTTAACTACTAAAATATGGTGCAACCGTCACATCCCCACACTTACTCGTTACTTGACCCCAAGTAACTCAAGAATATTTCCTTGCCATCCAACCAACAAACCCAGTCAAACCCAGTTTCAGTTAAGGTTCCAGGCCATACCCTATTGCCAACATTATCAAAGTACTACCAGAACAAAAATGCAACAATCAAACCATGGGAACTTAAATCAAACCTAACATGCTTCCGGCTTTTTACTCACGCAACGAACCCCTCACAATCAACGCTCCTCTCGGTTTACATTTAAAGGCTAGCGCGATAAGCTAGTATGAACTCATTTGGCAAATGTGTTGTTTCACTATTATAAGCTTGTACAATTCTCGAAGCTCCATCTCAAATATGTTTAAACAAGTAAGCAAATCAATAGGACTTATAATGGGCTATAACGGGGCTAGGTGTAGGGTGTGGAATGGGAATATTTAACGTGGCTCATGTGATCCGATCCGGCCTATTTATTACATTCGAATTAAATCAAATAACTACACAACTAGGCTAGCAAAATCTCACATTCTTTTTGCTGCTCCATATTTCAATCCAAGGATCTCATATTTTGCTTTTTCATCATTTTTTATATTATTTTTTTCTTTTTTTTTTCAACATAAACGAACTACCAACAAGCTACAATGCATAAATAAATCTAAAGGAGAGCTATAAGCCGGATCTTCACAACAAGGTAACAACATAAGTGCAGTAGGCTCGGGTTAGCAATCATTGGCATTAGGCTCAAAATGGCTTCTAGTGGACCCAAACCCCCGCCCCTCAATTTTACCACGCTCATATATATAATGTATGAGGCCCAACCTCCATATCCTACACTCGCACACATCCAGACGAGGCTTCACCTAAATGCCTAAATCATTTTTACAAACATGCTCAAACTGAGATCTCGGAACGTATCAATTGCACAAGTTCTAAAGTAATAAACACATAGCCACACTCAATGAACCAACATGCGTATGATAAACAAGTGTATAAGGCACAAAGCTCACAGATAATGGGAATGGGTTACCGGTTCATTACGCGGGTTATTACACCGAAAGCATGCTAACCTTGACTAAAATTCTATCAAGCTAGCTAGGCAATATTGAACAATGAGGGGGAATTATGACCATGACAAGGAACCAAAACGTCCACTCCACCATCTACCATCAATCTGACAATTCCATACATTTAAAATCACCGGGGTCAAGAACTTGTAGCAGAAAAAGTTTCAAAAATTTCTCCCATCCCCACACTTGGGATACATTGCCCCCAATGTATGGTGCTAGAAGCTTCGCGGGGACGGACGGTGCCAACTAAAACTCATTTTCTATATTTTTTTATATATTTTTTTTATACAACTTTATTTTACTCCTCCAACCTCCAACCCAATCATCAAAATCTAACAAACAACCCCTGCAAAAAGAAAAGAACCTACATACTACCCCAGTCAACCATCCCAAAACAAACAGAAAATAACTAACTAAAAACAAAAACAAAATAAAATATAAGAAACATAAAACAAAACCTCTCAATAGTATCGCGGGTGAGGTGGCCCGAAGATCTGCGTGAACGTATCTATAAATTCCCCAAAGCCAAATGCACCATCCTGCCCGTGCTGCTGAGGCGGCTGCTCTGATGACTGGCCTAATTACTGGTCCTACCTCGGATCTATCCACTAAGAATAAGGGAGTGGCGGCACTGGGTATCGGATGCTCCCATCATAGGGCGGTAGTGTAGTGTAATCAATCATCGGAGGGTCCGACACAACCTCCTGCCCCGCATGCCATTGGTCATGCGTCCTTCGCTGCCTGTCATCATCGTACCGGTGGTTAATCTCTTGTTGGAAGGCATATGCATTGGCACGGTTCCAGGTTTCTTGCCGATCAAACATTTTCTTTAAGGCTCTCTCCTGGCTTGCCCTCACATCATTGATGTGATCGAACTCCACACGTGTCGACCCCGACTAGCTGTCATAAACACTAGGCCTTGAATTTCTTATCACCTCTTCCATCGTTCCTTCATGAGCCCACTTGGGGTTTAACTCCTGCCTATCATATTGAAAATAAGACCCCCCAAAACTTCTTCGAGAACCACCCGCATCATCACCAACAGTGGTCTCCGGTACTTGCATTTCAACATCATTCCCAACATTCTGATTCTGATTCTCTACATTCACCCTCGCTGGAATAGGCCCCCACTCAGCATCCGTCTCATCTCCAGAGTTCTCATGATCACCCTCCTTTAATACTGACCACTTCCTACCCCCATTCACATTTCTCATAATCTAATGTGTGTCAGTTTCCATATAGAACCAGTTCGTGCCTAGATTTTCCAACTTGAATGGGCCAAATCGCTTTCCATAACCCACTGAGTCGGTAGTAATCACCCCCGCCTTCTTCAATAACGCTAAACCAAATGTTGTAAATCACGAGATATCGAAAAGACACTATTGGCGCCCCATGCATTAAAGCGTATAGAATTGGCACCTCAGGAAAATGTATCTCTCCTTTATCTCCACGGCGGGGTATCACATTATGCTTCATGATTAAATGGATTAACTTCGGTTTTAGCTTCAAGTCTTCTCTCAGTAGCTTCTTTGAATCTTTACCCGGCAGACACAATTCGGAAACCATCCTCGACCAAGTTGGGTGATGCTCAGGGTGATGGTAAATGTCATCTAGATTCGGGTAAACATATTTCCTGTCAGGCTTCGAGTCAAATTTGGCAATTTGATTTAATGACTCAAAGGACATTGTAACCTTGACATCGTTCACCCATCCCACCAACTGTGTTTGAGTCGGACTTTTACCTACATGAAGCTCTAATGTGTACACCCACTCCTCAATCTCGTCCATGTATAATTGCTTTTTCCCCCCATCATAACATTTAAGTGCAGCTTCCCAACCTAGAGCCTCAAATTTCTTTTGAACACCGAACAAGAAGAAAAGCCTATCGGGCACCTCCTTTTCACAAATGAACCCCTCCTTTTTGTCTTTGAGTTTGTTCATTTTATCTATGAAGTGCTGGGGTTGATCCTCGTCGGGAATTTCAGACAAAGGGCCTCCTTCCCATGGCGGTTTCACATAAACGATTTATGGTTCATCAGCTTGTTGTTGCCGAAGCTTTCTTTGCCTTTGTGCGTCATGTTCTTGGACACGTGAGGACTCGGCCGGAACCTTCTCTTTTCCCTTACTACCAAACACTTTCTTCATCTACGCACATGAACAATTCAACATTTGAACATATTAGCATCACAATTCAAAATTCAATCCCCACACTTGCTTGAAACCATGGTTGTGACTTTTAAAACAACTAACACCATTACCATTAACAAAACCAAGCAAAATTTAAACTTTTTCCACCAAAATTCTGCATTTTTATGTTTCTAACACCCAAAACACAACCATGAGCAACAATGTAGCATAACAATCGCTACCTAAACATCTAATTCATGTTACAAGCAAGTGGGAACTAACAATCATGAGAAAAATTTAGCATTTACCTTCAAAAACCAAGCATGAGCAACAAGAGTCATAAAAATCGTACCTTTAAGTGTAGAGGTGTGACTAATGAAGCTTTCTTTCACAATGATGGACCAAACTCGAAATACCCCAAAAATCTTCAAAATTTTCGGACCTTTAATTCCCCGAAAATCACCCGAAAACTTGAAATCAGTGAAAGCTAATGTGAAATTATGATTCCCCTCGAAAAAACACTCAAGATGCACTAAAGAATCACTAAAATCGGTTGAGATTTGAGAAAGTTGTGAACTTGGAAAACTAGGGTTCTTGAGGGTTGAGAGGAAGAAGATGGAAGTGATGAAAGATGAAAGGAAAGTGAACGGGGATCGATGGATCTGGGATGTTTTGATTGGAGTTTCACTTTTTTTTATTAAGTAAAATACACAAGAAAAAGACAAAACTGTTATTGTTGTACGTGAGACAAAGACCGACGCTCCAGACCAAACCGTAAGCTACGGTATCTGTACCGTAAGCTACGGTTTTGGAGCACAAAAAAACTGCAACCGTAGACCAGCTTGTCTAAACCGTAGGAGACCCCTTTTTCACCGTAAGCTACGGTTTCTAGCCCAGCCAGCTCCGAAATTTTTCATAAATTTAGCTTATTTTTCACCAAAACTTGATTTTTTAACCTTTTTTAACCCCAATTTTTTTAAGAAAACTACTAAAAACTAAAAAAAAAACTCAGAAACTTTTATTTTTATTCTAAAAACTTTGTTTTCCATCTCACCACACCCCCGCCCCCCCCCCCCCCCGTAAAGAATTTGTGTTGTCCCCAAGACTATCCCGAAGTACCAAAATACACCGGGACTTCCCCACACTTGGGTATTTCCATGGTTAACAAAAGAAAACAAAAACAAACGAAATAAAATGAAAATTAACCTATACAGAACTGGGAGTTAAGTCGCCAGTCGACTTCGGTTTGCCTTAGGTTGCTTCGTCACCAAGTGAGCTTAAAAGCAAACCCACCTTGTCCAATTCGAGCATCTTGATATCTTGACCTTCTAAATACGGTTTAACCTATGACCATTAACCACTTGCCTCACTTGATCGTGTATATCTTCAATCTCTATGTCACCAAATTTCCCAACTCTCATGATCACATACGAGCCCATCCACTTGCTTTTGAATTTACCCGGGAAAAGCTTTATTCTTGAATTGAAGAGCCACACCTTTTGCCCCACCTCAAACGATCTTCTTCTAATCTTCGCATTGCGTATTCTTTTCAGCTTGTCTTTGTAGGCGGATTCACATTCATACGCTTCGTCCCGAATTTCTTCCAACTCGCCCAATTGAAGTTTTCTCAATGCACTGGCCTCCTTGTAATCCATGTTGACATTCTTGACTGCCCACCAGGCCCTATGTGCCAACTCCATCGACAAATGACATCCCTTTCCGTAAACAAGCCGATATTGAGTTGTTCCAATTGGCGTCTTGTAAGCTGTTCTATATGCCCACAACGCATCATTGAGCTTCATTGACCAATCCTTCCTATCGGTACGAACCGTCTTCATGAGGATTTCTTTGATTTGACGGTTAGATACCTCAACTTGGCCACTCGTTTGTGGGTGGTATGGTGTATCCACTCGGTGATTCACCCCGTATCTTTTCAACAACTTTGCAAAGTTGAAATTTTTGATAATGAGAACCCCCATCACTTATAATGACACGAGGAATTCCGAATCTTGCAAAGATGTTCGATTGTACCAATTTGCATACCACCGAGTGATCATTTGTTCTTGTTGCAATTTCCTCCACCCACTTTGATAGATAGTCGACAGCAACCAATATGTACAAACACCCACTGGAGTTAGGAAATGGGCCCATGAAATCGATGCCTCACACATCAAAGATATCAACTACCAGAATGGGTTGTAGGGGCATCTCATCTTTCTTCGAAATACCTCCCATCTTTTGACAATTAAGGCACCGTCTAGCATATTTGCAAGCATCTTTGAAAATTAAGGGCCAATAAAATCCACAAGTGAGAACTCGATAACCAGTCTTTTGGCCACTAAAGTGACCACCGCAAGCAGAAGAATGGGCATGGGTCAATACCTCTTGAAACTCGGACTCAGGAATGCACTTTCTAATGATTTGAACCGCCCCAATCTTGAATAGATCTGGTTCGTCCCAAATGTATTGTTTGACTTGACCTAAAAATTGTTGCCTCCTCTTTTTGTTCCAATGTGCAAGCATCGCACCCGTGGCTAAATAATTAACATAATGAGCATACCACGGTGCGGTTGAGATTGCCAAAATGTGTTCATCCGGGAATTGTTCATTAATTTCTCCCGTGTCATCCATACCTTCCAAGGGAATTCTTGAAAGATGATCCGCCACTACATTCTCACAACCCTTTTTATCTCGGATCTCTAAGTCAAACTCTTGCAATAATAAAACCCACCAGATCAAACGAGGCTTTGCATCTTTCTTCTCCATCAAACAGCGAACCGTGCTATAATCCAAATACACCACAACCTTGCTTACCCAAATGTAAGATCAGAATTTGTCTAAGGCATAAACCACCACAAGCAACTCCTTCTCCGTTGTTGTATAATTCAGTTGTGCCTCCGACAACGTCTTGCTTGCATAATAAATCACCACCCGATTCCTATCAACTCTTTGACCAAGAACCACTCCAATTGCACAATCGCTTGCGTCACACATGATCTCGAATGGTCGAGTCCAATCCAGTGGTTGTAAAATAGGAGCTTGCACCAAGTGTTCCTTCAAAACATCAAAAGCTCGCAAACATTCATTAGTAAATTCAAAGGGAACATCTTTTAACAATAAGTTGCACAATGGTTTGGTAATGACACTAAAACCCTTAATAAATCTCCGGTAGAAACCGGCATGCCCCAAAAATGATCTTACACCCTTCACATTTTTCGAGGGTAGCAATGATGATATTACTTTGATTTTAGCCTTATCCACTTCCATGCCCCGACTCGAAACCACATGTCCCAAAACAATGCCCTCTTGTACCATAAAATGAATTTTCTCCCAACTTAAGACAAGATTTGTTTCGACACATCGCTTCAAGACTTTTTCTAATTCACCAAGGCATGACCCAAAAGTTGACCCAAATATTGAAAAGTCATCCATAAAAACCTCAAGTGAATCCCCGACCATATCTGAAAAAATACTCATCATACATCGTTGAAAAGTGGCCGGGGCATTACACAAGCCAAAGGGCATCCTCCTAAAGGCAAAAGTGCCATAGGGACAAGTGAAGGTGGTCTTATGTTGGTCATCGGGGTGATTTGACCTGAAAGTTTTTCAATGATTTGGTCAACAAATGGTAAAGGGAAGTGGTCTTTTGAGGTAGCATCATTTAGTTTTCTATAATCAATACTAACCCGCCACCCGGTTACCGGCCGAGTGGCAATTTGCTCACCTTTTTCATCCTTGATAACCTGAATGCCGGCTTTCTTTGGCACGGTTTGAGTCAGACTTACCCATGCACTGTCAGAGATGGGATAAATGATCCCGGCATCCAACCACTTTATGACCTCCTTCTTCATAACTTCCCTCAAATTTGGATTCAACCTCCTTTGAGTCTCCCTTGTAGGCTTAGTGTCTGCATCAGTAATAATTTTATTCATAACAATAGAAGGACTAATACCTTTCAAATCTGCAATGGTCCATCCAATCGCCACCTTGTGAGCTTTCAACACCTCGAACAAATCTTTCTGTTGATACCTGATATGTGGGTCGTGTGAAGTATCAAGCAATATACAAGATCAAGTCAAATTAGGTCTGGCCGAACCAGGTCCGAACCTGGAGTTCGGACTAGCCGAACCTGGGGTTCGGACAAGGATCGGCCAGATGGGTATAAATAGTCGTTTGGTCTTTGTAAAAGTTAGTTCTGAGCGTGCGAGATTACTGTTAAGTGTGTGTTTATGAGTGTGTTTCTCTGAGTCTATTTCTAAGTGTTTACTGGTTGTAATTGTTCTTCATTGATCAATAAAACAATCGGTTAATTACGTTTCGATGTTCGATTAGCTAGATCGAGTAGACGATCCGATGCTCACGCATTTTCAAGTGGTATCAAAGCTTTCTGGTTCACTCTACTAATCTGTGGTTGCTATTTTTGGACTTTTGGAGCGTTTTTAGTGTTTCTCGAGTTTGTATTTGGGTTTTTCATCAATTCTATCGAGTGTTTGGTGTCAAATCTGCTTCTAAATCATTTTCTATCAGTTTTTCTGATCCACAGTAATTAGTTTCGTCAAAATCAGTCCATTTTCGCACGTTTTTTAAAAATGAAGTCAAGGTTCGGAGGTACCTGGTCAGGTTCGGAGTAGCTGCTCTGAACTTCGAGTTCGGTCAACGTTCGGTCAGTGTTCGGAGTTGTCTTGGTCGAGGTTCGGTGTGGTTCAAGGTTCGGAGCTAGATCGGAGGTACTACGGAGTTCGGACAGTTGATTTTGATTCGGAGCAAGTTCGGACGGAGTTCGGACTTTGGTTTTAGGTTCGGACAGAGTTCGGAGGTCAGTGTTAGGTTCGGAGCAAGTTCGGCCGGTAGAATTTTAAAAGTTTTCAAACGATGTCGGAATTCAAGCGTTTGCTGCTATAAAAAGTGCGATGCAAACCATGTTGAATTTTAATAATGAAATCGGAACAAGTCAAAAAGTTCCCAGATTGTTGAAGCAAGAAGATTATCAAAACTGGAAGAAACAATTTTCTGCATACATCAGCACAAATGATATTGATTTATGGATTCTGATTCGAAAGTTGTATAAACGACCAACTGAAGAAAGAGATTATAAGGAACTTCAAGATTTTGATGTTGCTGAAAGAAAAAGTTATTAGCTTGAAAAGAAAGTTTATGGTTATCTTACCATGGCTTTACCTACTGAACTGTTACATCAATTCAGCACTTGTAAGAAATCAAAGCAATTATGGGATGCTCTCTCAGCAAGATGTGAGGGTAATGATGATTACAAGAAGAGTCGGAAGAAAGTATTCAATAAAGAATTTGATAATTTTCAAAATTATGAAAATGAGAACATTATTGCTCTCGTTTCACGGTTTTCACATCTAATTAGTGAATTAAAGATAGTTGGTATTGAGAAATCTGATGCTGATCTGAAGGAAAAGATTATGGAAGCTTTACCTGAAAAGTGGGAGAATTATGTTTTGTTGCTCACTCATGATAAGGATTATATTACAACGACGTTTCACGAGCTTACTGGAAAACTTCATGCTCGAGAAATGGAAATGTTAAACTCAAAAAAGTCAATTGCTACTTTGCAAAATCCTGAATTGTATCATGGTGAGAATACGGCAAGCATGAATGCTAAAGCTAAACCAAGTCTGAGTTCTGCCCCAAGTACAACTTTTTTGACTGGAATTTCTGATAATTCTGATAACAAGTCTTCACGAGGTTGTACCTTTACAATTCCAAATTTTTCAAGTCAGAATGCTTTTTCTGCTGAATCAATAGATGATTATGCTAAAATGATTTTTGCATTGATTTCATCATCTTCTGGTTTGATTATCAAGAACGTTGCTGATGCAAAGTTAACCAGCGATGATCTTGATGCACTTGATGATGATCAGCTAACTGAATTGGATATATTTTGGCAATATGCTATGTTATGTCAAAGATCGAAGAGGTTCTTCAAGAAACATGGAAGAAATCTTTCTGGTGATAAATTGGGTTTTGACAAGTCTAAATTAAAATGTTATAAATGTTCACAGCTTGGACATTTTGCCAAAGATTGTCAACAGGCTCATGCAAGCAAGCAGGGTTTTACTCAATCACCCAAGCCTGGTTTTACTCAACCATCTACTAGTAACACAAGCAAAACAACAGCTTTGACGGCTCAACATGATGGTGTTTATGAATGGGGTCAACATTTTGGATATGATACATCGGCATTAATTGTCACACATGACCACGATGATTATTATTCTGATTCGAGTTCATATAACGCTGCTGAGAATGAGAAATTTGAGTCTAAAATTGAAGCCTTGATGAAAGAAAAAGAATTTTTGATTGAAGAAGTCAAGAGAGTTTCGGCTGACTTACAAATGAGTAGTTCGGAGTTGAGAATATCTAAGGAAAATGAGAACGAATTGGTTCTGAAGAATGAATTTTTGCTTAAAGAAATCAAATTGCTGAATGAAGTCTTAGAAATTTCTAAACAAGAGAATAGGGATGTTGAAGCTGCAAAGGCTAAGATCTATGAAGAAAGGGATGAGTTGGTGAAAGAAGTTAAGAAATGGAAGGATGAAGCGGAGGATACTGCTTCTGAGTTCACGAATTTGTTTGATAAATCAAAAGTCAAACTTGATCTGCTTACAAAGAATGTTGAAGAATCAACTACTAAGATTGAAGCATATCAAGTTGACATGGAAAAGTTGTTGGATGAAAAGCGGGAGTTGGTTCGTGTCAATAAAGTTCAAGCAGCAAATTTGGAGATTCAAAAGCGCAATGAAGATAAATTGAAGAAGGATCAAGCAATATACAAGATCAAGTCAAATTAGGTCTGGCCAAACCAGGTCCGAACCTGGAGTTCGGACTGGCCGAACCTGGGGTTCGGACAAGGATCGGCCAGCTTGGTATAAATAGTCATTTGGTCTTTGTAAAAGTTAGTTCTGAGCGTGCGAGATTACTGTTAAGTGTGTGTTTCTGAGTGTGTTTCTCTGAGTCTATTTCTAAGTGTTCACTGGTTGTAATTGTTCTTCATTGATCAATAAAACAATCGGTTAATTACGTTTTGATGATCGATTAGCTAGATCGAGTAGACGATCCGATACTCACGCATTTTCACTTTCTCTTGAGCCTCATCCAAATTGGAAGCAATGATAACCGGAAGTGTTTCATCTTCACCCAAGAATGCATATTTCAAGTGGTGTGGCAACTCCTTCAAATTTATCTTGGGTGGAGAAATTAACGATGGCTTTGTATCTGAATGCACCCCCGTTGGTAGACTTTCATATTGATGAGTCCATGGTGGTCTCCCCTCTTGCATGGCCATAATTTCCAACTTTTTCTCCTCTTCTTCCAAATCCTTGATGTGTACCTGTTCAGAACTATCACAAACACAAACCTCCACAATGTCGCCATCATAAACATGTGCTCACATTGATCCACCAAATCTGCCATAAAACACTCATCACCACTCAAAGAATTAGCAATGTTAGTAAAAACATTAAGACACATCTTCCTATTACCAAAAGTCATATCCACCGTGCCAAATCGACAATCAATAATAGCATGAGCAGTGTTCAAAAATGGTCGACCCAATATGACATTTTGTTGATGATCAGTGTTCACATTTGCATAATCTAACTCAAGAAAATCAACCGGGTAATAAAATTCTTCCACCTTAACAATTACATCCCGAACAACCCCCCGGGGAAGCTTATGAGACAAATCAACAAGAATGATTGTGGTGTCCACACGTCTCAATGGACCAAAATCATATTGTTCAGCTTGTAAATTAATTAAAGGCATCCCCGGATCTTGAAGTTTAGGTGGAAGAACCCCCTTCAAAACTGCACTCACCCTCTCAGTTCAATCGATTCTTTTAGGCACTTTTTGTTGCCTTTTCTGGGTACACAAGTCTTTCAAAAATTTTGCATATGCGGGAACTTGTTTAATTGCATCTAGCAAAGGTAAATTAACCTTAACTTGTTAGAAAACCTCCCACATTTCCTCGATTTGAGGAACCCTTTTTGAAATCACATTTTTCTTACCCGGGTCGAGTAAAGCCGAAGGAAATGGAACCGTATTGGATTCCACCTCCTTGTTTTGGTCTTTCAAAATTTCAGTTTGACCCGGTATTTCTAAAGGTTTTTGAAAAGTGACATTTTCTTAGGTTGTATGGGTGAACTTTCCTCATCATCACCACTCTCCACACCCGTCACATCTTCCACCACACCATCAACCAACTCGGGTGGTGGATCCTTTTTGTACTCCCTACCACTTCTTAAAGAACTTACTTGATTAATTTGAACATCTCGAGTAGTATGGGAAAGATTTACCTTGGTGTCGTTCAGAAGTTGACCTTTGTTCTTCTTCAAATATGCCACTTCGGTAGCAAGTTGGCCCATTTGGGTAGTCAAAGAATGGATGGCTTTATCACGCACCTCATCTTTCCAAAGCCTTTCATCATCCATTTGATTCCTCTTATGCATCTCTTGCTGCATATTCTTGAGCATATCCATGACTTCATTACCATTTGAATTTCCCGGTACCGATGACCCACTTGGCTCATTGCTTTGTTGATATTGTCTTTTATAGCATTGATTATTGCCACCTCGGAAGTTGCCTTGATTTGCATGAGATTGACAAGGTGCCATGTTAGATTGGTTATTACCTTGGAAGTTCGGGTTGGATTGATTTGCTGAATTCCCATACCGGAAGTTTGGATGGTTTCGCAACCCCGGGTGGTAGGTGTTTGAGTTCATATTGTAGTTCCTACCACTCCCTCCTTGACCTTGAACTTGGTTAACTTATTCAAATTGTTCGAGAAAACCTTGGCATTGATTAGCCGAATGCCCCAATTCGTTACAACTTGCACATACATCATAAACATGATTAGGAGTTTGAACGGGTTCATCGGATACTGCTTGAACATGTGATCTACCAATGGCATGTCTAGTCCTCCTAGAAGATTGTGCCTTTCTCTTTGATGTCACCGCCATTTGCTCTAAATATGCCCAATCATCTTGTTTATAATTTGTACCAAAAGTGCCATTTGAGATGGACATCAAGTCACGAGCATCCTCGGGTGTTAATCCCTCATGGAATGCGTTCAGTAGATCCCATAAATCAATCCCATGGTGAGGGCAATTCTACAACATTAAGTTGAATCTGTCAAAAGCTTCATGAAAAAGTTCACCTTGTTGTTGTTGGAAGTTTCTCAAAATTCTTCTAGCATCACTTGTTTTTTGGTTGGTGTAGAACTCATCCAAAAACCTTTGTTGCATTTCAGTCCATGTATAGATAGATGCGGATGGCAATGTGTGAAACCATCTCTTAGCTTTATCCTCGAGTGAAAACTGAAAAAGTACCAACTTAACCGGATCAGGCGAAAAACCTTGCCCTCCAATAGTATTGCAAATAGAATCATATGCATTTAAGTGAAAATAAGGCTCCTCGGTAGCCAACCCATGGTACTTGGGTAAACTTTGTAATGAATTGGTTCTTACCTCAAATGTTCTTCCTTCCCGATTTTGAGGAATTACCACTAGTGATGGGTTATTTGTAATGATCGGCCTAAAATGTGACTCAATTCCTCTATCCACATCCCGGTTATGCCTTCTCGGGACTGCAATTGGTACTCCTTGCGGTGGCCTTTGGGGTGGCGGTGGGCCTTGTTGATACCTGATATGTGCGTCGTGTGAAGTATCAAACAATGTTCAAGATCAAGTCAAATGTCTCCTGGCCGGACATGGTCCGAACCTGGAGTTCGGACTGGCCGAACCGGAGGTTCAGACAGGGATCGGCCAGCTGGGTATATATAGAAGTTTGGACGTTGTAGTTCTTAGTTCTGAGGGTGTGAGATTACTCTTAAGTGTGTGTTTCTGAGTGTGTTTACTGGTTGTAATTGTTCTTCGTTGATTAATAAAATAATAGTTTAATTACGTTTCGATGTCCCATTAGATAGATCGAGTAGACGATCCGATGCTCACGCATTTTCAAGTTGTATCAGAGCTTTCTAGTTCAGTATACTGATCTGTGGTTGCTATTTCTGGATCTTTGAAGCATCTTTGGTGTTTTTTGAGTTGTTTCTGTGTTTTTCATCGATTCTATCGAGTGTTTGGTGTCAAAACTGCTTCTAAATCATTCCTTATTATTTTTCTCGATCCTCAGTTGCAAGTTTCGTCAAAATCAGTTAAAATTTGCGCATTTTTGAAAAATTACGTTGAGGTTCGGAGGTTACTGTTCAGGATCGGTATAACTGCCCCGAACTTCAAGTTCGGACGGTGCTAGGTGAGAGTTCGGTCGACTTTCGGTCAAAGTTCGGAGTCTGATCTGGTTCGGTCGAGGTTCGGAGCTCGTTCAGTGATAAATCAGAGTTTTTAGTTTCGGTGGGAGTTCGGCTTGTTGTCTTAGGTTCGGTGGAAGTTCGGATGAAGTTCGGAGCACATAATTAAGTTCAGTGGAAGTTCGGCCAAATAGAATTCTATTTTTTCACAATGTCGGAATTTCATGCACTTTTCCGTGATGCAGAGTGCAATGCAAACTATGCTGAATTTTGATAATGAAATCGGAACAAGTCAGAAAGTTCCAAAGTTGTTGAAATTGGAGGATTATCATAATTGGAAACAACGATTTTTGGCTTATATAAGTACGAATGATATCGATTTGTGGATTCCGATCAAGAAACTCTATCAACATCCAACTGATGTGGGAGATTTTAAAGAAGTTCATACCGTTGACAATGCTAAGAGAAAATCATACGAGCTAGAACAAAAAGCTTTTGGTTATCTAACAATGGCATTACCCACTGAGTTGCTACATCAATTTAGTACTTGCAAGAAATCAAAGCAATTGTGGGATGCTCTGTCAGCAAGGTGTGAGGATAATGATGATTACAAGAAAAGTCGGAAGAAAGTGTTGAATAAAGAGTTTAATAATTTTCAATTTTATGACAATGAGAACATTACTGCTTTGGTTTCCCGGTTTTCACATCTAATTAGTGAGTTGAAGGTTGTTGGTATAGAGAAGATTGATGCTGATTTGAAGGAAAAGATTATGAAAGCTTTGCCTGAAAAATGAGAAAATTATGTTTTGCTTCTCACTCATGATAAGGATTATGCTGCTTTAACATTTCACGAGCTTACTGGAAAACTGCATGCTCGGGAAATGGAAATGTTAAATTCCAAGAAGTCAACTGCTACTTTACAAAAACCTGAATTGTATCATGGTGAGAATACTGCAATCATGAATGCCAAATCTAAACCAAATTCGAGTTCTGCACCAAGTATTGCATTTATGGCTGGAGCTTCAGGTAATTCTGATAACAATTCGCACGGGGTTGTAACTTTACAATTCCAAATTCTTCTAGTCAAAATGCTTATTCTGCTGACTCAATGGATGATTGTGCCAAAATGATTGCTGCTTTAATTTCATCATCGTTTAGCTTGGTTATCAAAAATGTTGCTGATGCACAATTAGTCAGAGATGATCTTGATGATGATCAACTGACTGAATCGGATCTATCTTGGCAATATGCTATGCTGAGTCATCGTTTAAAAAAAATTTCAAGAAGCATGGCAAATCTACTGCTGATTTTAGTGATAAATTAGGTTTTGACAAGTCAAAGTTGAAATGTTACAAATGTTCAAAGCTTGGACATTTTGCTAAAGAATGTCAGCAAAAATTTGGTTTTCCTTTATCACCTAAGCTTGGTTTTACTTCACCATCTTCTAGTAACTCAGATAAGCCAATAGCTTTAACAACTCAACATGATGGTGTATATGATTGGGGTAAACGGTTTGGATATGATTCATCAGCTTTGATTGTTACTCATGTTCAATCAGATGATTCTTATTCAGATACTAGTTCCGATACTAATTCCACACCAAGTTCCTATGCATCTGCGGAAAATTTGGAAAGTTTGTTGAAAAAAAATGCTTCATTGTTGCATAAAATTCAAAAGCTTTCTGAGGACTTAACTTTGGTCAATTAAGAGTTGCAGGTTTCTAAGGAACATAAAAAGGAATTGGTTTTGAAGAATGAGTGTTTGACTACTGAGCTCAAAATGTTGAATGAAATTTTGGAAATATCTAAACAAGATAAAAGGGATGTTGAATCTGCAAAAGCAAAGATATGTGAAGAAAAGAATGAATTGGTAAAAGAAGTTCATAAATGGAAGGATGAAGTAGAAGATGCTGCTACTGATTTTCAGAATTTGTTTCACAAGTCCAAAATCAAACTTGATCTACTTACAAATAATGTTGAAGAGTCTGCTGTTAAGATCGAAGCTTATCAAGTTGATATGGAGAAATTGTTGGATGAAAAGCGGGAGTTGATGAGTGTTAATAAGGTTCAAACTGCAAATCTGGAAATTCAAAAGCGAAATGAAGATAAATTGAAAAAGGAATTGTTTGAAGGATTAGATAATCTTCGCATGCAAAAGTTTGAAACTCACAAGGTTGCCAAGCGATTAATAGCTAAAGAGATGGAATTCGCTGAGGCTCAACAACAAACTTCTGATCTCAAAATTCAAGTTCTTGATGCTAACAGATTGCTTAACAATGTTTCAAATTCTCAAATTTTCACAAGCTTTTTAGCTAATGATGCAAATTTTGAGAAAATGTTTGATAAAACTGCATCACCCCCTGCTCAAATCAAAGAAGCCTTTAAAGAAGTGAAAGAGCAAGTTCCTGAATTTGATTATTCAAAGGTCTCATCATCTACTGCTGAGGAAGACAAGGTTGTTAAGAAAAAGAAGAACAAGAAGAATAAGAAACAAAAGGAAAAGAAATCTGAGGTTCTTCCAGCTCCAAAATTTGTATCTGGTTCATCTTCTGCTGTTAATGAGAAGTTGGCTACTTCAGGTGACAAGATTAAGTCACAATCTGAATTTGATGAAAAGATCTTATATGATCAGAAGAATGTGACTGAAGTGAAAGCTGAATTTTCTCGGTTAGCAAAGCATGGAGATTATACATCTGAGGAGAAGGTTGTTGGAAAGAGGGTTGGCTTGGGTTTTCAAGAATTGAAAGGTAAAGCTGAGAAAGTTCCAGCATACACATCACAGGGTCTGAAGAACATTAAGATGCAGCAAGTGAGGAAGGAGATCTTCAAAGCTGAAAAAGTTCAACCTGAGCAATTTTACAAGCTCAAAGGTTCAAATCAACTCTTTTCTGATAAAGAATTTCCTCTTCATTGTGTTGATACTCGAAAGATTTCTGAAGTTTTTGTGAAAGCTCAAGTTTCTTCTGAAAGTTCTTAATCTCGAAGCCCAACATCTAAATGGGTTCATGATCACAGACATCAGGTATATGATACTAATTCTGTCCATGATCGAGATATTCCTATGTGTAATTCATCGCAGGTACGTCAAAAGTGGGAAAAGACAAAGCGAATTTTTTATGTTTGCCGCCAAATAGGGCATATGGCAAGATATTTTCTACTACCTGCTGATTCTCCACAACGGTTTCACAAGAAACCAGTTTTTGGTAAATCTGCCAAACAAATGTTTGTTAATGAACAGGGCAGAGTTTTTGATGAATGTGAACCTGCATTCTTTCTACAACAACAACGTTTTGTTCCAAATTTTAAAAAATCCCAAAATGTAGGTTCATCATCACAGTCACCTGTGATAAGTTCATCAAAACAGAATTACCAAAATCACAACAATGGAAACCTAAGGTGGTTTCTAAGCAAAATCAGGACACTGGTCGACCAGAAGCAATCCGCTTCGGGTCATTTATTAACTAATCAGTTTGACCAGTGTGCATGTACTTCTAGAAGATTAATCGACGATTGCAAAGTTGTTGATGGAGGAGTATTCTGCATAATTTAAATTTTATGATCAAATTTTCTAAACCTGCAAATTTTTGCAGTTTTACAACTGCAACATATCCCTGTTGATTGATCATTTTTCTTTGCTTACACGTTTTTCTCAAAAATCAAAAATAGAGTCTTGTTTTGTGTAAAATGAAAATCCAACACTAGAGTTTTCATTTTAAGGGGGAGAATTGATATATAAGGGGGAGTAATTGAGAAAAAGCATGTTATGGGGAGAAGGTAAATACATGCCAAATATAAAATTGTGAGAAATTGATAATTGGGAAATGATGGTACATTGGCTTACGTATCTGACTCAAGGATAGAGTAGATGAAACGGCCATAAGATCATTGTGTGATATGTTTGGTAGGCTCGGCAAGTCAAAAAGTATTCAGATGTGATATACACTAAATACTAATGCTTGACCATGTGGATAACATCTTGATGTATATTTCATGACACAAAAAGAAAAATAAGTGTGAAATTCAAACTGAGAAGTCACTATGTATACATGTGTTCATTTTGCAAAGATTTAAACTTGTTTGATTTTCTTTATTTTGTCAAATGATCGGAATTTCTTTGCGTATCGAATGATCGACCTGATCGTTGTTCGTTTGACGTTCTGTTTTATTTTCTTTGGTGTTTCGTATAATTCATCGGACTTTCTCTGCGTGTACGGGAGTACCGACCTGATTGTTGTTGAGTTATACAATTTCAACTTGTTTTATTTTCTTATTTTGTTAAATCCGAGGCCTTATCTGTGTATCGAAAGATCGACCTTAAGGTAGACGATTTAACGTTCTTATTTCTTTATGCATGGAACACAGTTGACAATATCATGAAAATATGATGCATTGAGAAATATCACAAGTGCTATCACACAAAACGGAAAAAGAAAGAAAAACAGAAAATGTCTGAGTATGTCTGATAGTGTGGGATACACTGGTCAACGTAAATCTAATCAATATCTTAACATATCCAGATGTTATGAGTATGATTCTGCCTGAGTTTAAGTTGGACAAATTATACCGGCAATCAGCATGACTTGTGAGCTTCGATTAATTGAAATTAAAGTGTAGTTCAGTGCGTTATGACCAATATGATCCCATATAGTGATCTTTCTCATACCAAAAATAGTGTCTGATTCTGTATTGCAATTTCATTTCATTTCAAAAAAGAACAAAAATATTTTTGGTATGTTTTAGCATAAACTTTCTAAACGTCAAAAAGATTTTGTTTCTGCTTTATTTTCGATCTGATCAACACGTGATACAAAATTCAATTTTCAAAATTTTATCTTGGAGTCTCAAAGAGACGTTTTGCACCAAGATTATTTAAATATTGATGCGGGATGCTAAAGTGCAAGAGATCACAACTTCAAGTATTCTGAAGTTTGTTGATAAAAGACCAGAGATACATCAGATGTCATCAAGTATTCAAGATTTAGCTACGATTGTGTTGAGGAGGAGTTTGTTTGAAGATTCATTTCATTGGACGAACGGATTCTACACTTGAGGGGGAGCTTGATTGAAGATACAGAGTTGATGATGTTGAAAAGATACTGCACACGACGAGGGGGAGTTTGTTGATACCTGATATGTGCGTCGTGTGAAGTATGAAACAATGTTCAAGATCAAGTCAAACGTCTCCTGGCCGAACATGGTCCGAACCTCGAGTTTGGACTGGCTGAACCTGAGGTTCGGACAGAGATCGGCCAGCTGGGTATATATAGAAGTTTAGACGTTGTAGTCCTTAGTTCTGAGGGTGTGAGATTACTCTTAAGTGTGTGTTTCTGAGTGTGTTTTTCTGAGTCTGTTTTCTAAGTGTTTACTGGTTGTAATTGTTCTTCGTTAATCAATAAAACAATCGGTTAATTACGTTTCGATGTCCGATTAGCTAGATCGAGTAGACGATCTGATGCTCACGTATTTTCAGGCCTTGTGGAGGAGCGCTTTGCGTCGGTGCTTGCCTTTGAAGGGGAATTTGTTGTTGCCTTGGCATAACCGTGGGTCTAACATACCCTTGTTGAACTTGACCGACCGATTGTCTTTGTTGGAACGCACATTCTTCTTCTTGAGTCGCCCCTTGATTCACATTGCCCTCTACTTCATATTCCTCTTCATAATCTTCGTACCAGCCTTCATAACCATCACCATATCCCCCATATGGTCCCTCCACGAACGGTATACGTGTATGTTGTTGAAATCTCAGTTGACCTTGTTGGTGGGTACCCGGAGGGGTAAAAACTGATGGTTGGGTTAAGGTGGTATGGGTTATAGATGGGTTTTGCTGAAATAATGGTTGTTGACTTTGTTTGGATGATTGCTCATAAGATGGGTAAAATTGGTCAAAAGATGGAATGCCCGAATAGGATGCAAAACTAGATGGGTTGGATTCATGCAAACTTGTTGAAGTGGTGGTGCTAGATGTGAGTATAGTGGACGGAGAAGGGGTTGAAGTAGGTGGTAGTATATGTTGATACGAAGGTGAAACTGATGTGTCCACTGGTTGCTTTCCCGGTTCACTTTGTGTTTCCATTTTCTTGCTTTGTGTACTCGGTGATCCAACAACCTTGTTTTCCCGGTGTAAGATTCGGTTCCTCCTGAATGTCCTTTCGATTTCTGGATCGTATAGTAGTGGTGATGATGATTGTGAATTCCTAGTACGCATGCACCTGTGAGTACCTGCACACTCACACAACCCAGTGTAAAACTGACAAACAACAGAAATAAGATAAAGAAAGACACGTTGTGCACGTCTCCCCGGCAATGACGCCAAAATTTGACGTGATTTCGAAGTCTCACGCAAAGATAAACCCAAATACACTAATTAGATAGTGGTAAGCGGGGGTCGAACACAGGGAGATTGTGGAAGTGTGTCTAATTGTAACAAATGTAAATTACCAAACTATCAAAGTAAACGAACAGAATAATGAGTCAGTTGATTGAATTATCGGTTGATATTACTAAACACCAAATTGAAATAAAATTACTAAGTCTTGACAATATGAGAAAATGTGATCCTTCCGGTTTTCAGGTTCTAATTTGACATCAAACTATAATTTTCAGTTAGGAAGACCACCATAGACATGGTGTATGTGTAATTGAACGAAAGTGATGAGAGAGGACAAAGTACTCGGATTGATATAATGCGAGGTTATCACTCGATGATCATTCAACCATAACCAACCCTAAATCCCTACCCAATGAATCTTAATTGCCAATGGCACCAAGAACATGATGGTTCAAGAAATACGATAAGTTAAGATCAAACAATTACAATCAGTTAATTACACACAATTGCAAAAAGCGTCGAACGCTTAGATTGCTATCCCTAACATAAACGAAAATTAAAGTTAATGTCAAACAAAGAAACCTACATCCGGAAGAAATCACAGAAAATTAGCCTCTCATGCTTTGTCTAATCACGAAGATGATGATTCTTCAGGCGATGATCGATCTTGATGTTATATTGATGTTTGCTATCTTCCCAAGACTCCTTCTTGCTTATAAAATTCGCCCAATATCGCCTCTGGTCATCCCTCCAGGGTTTACAATCGAAAAGTATATCAAAAGTCCCTCAAAACTGCACATTTAATCGATTTTACGAGTTTGGGAATCAGCGCCCACCGTAAGCTACGGTATAGGAACCGTAAGCTACGGTTCCAGCATAAGCTACAGTTCAGGGGGGGCTGGTCTACGGTTTACGCTTCCCTGTTTGCTCTCCACCATAAGCTACGGTATGGGACCGTAAGCTACGGTTCCCCCAGCTTCAACACTTTAATTTTTTTATTCTCTTGTCACTTCTTGCACAACCTTTTGACCTGGTTCCTCCCGAGCATCTGTGTTTGATTCTTTTAAGCACCTGTAACCTGCAAACACTTGAGAAACCGCAATCATCCAAATTCATAACAATTACCATTATAACTACCTTAACCACCCGCATTTATTAACGTTAACTACTAAAATACGGTGCAACCGTCACTACTGTATGATTCAGTCACAAAGATGAACACAAATGTAAATAAAGCTTGGCTTTATTGATTCACTAAGAGAATACAATGTAGAGAGAGAAACACACTCAAACACACACAGTTAAGAGATATAGAATGAAAGAACTAATGAACTCTCTATAACATGAACTATTTATAGTTAGCAACTTACCAGCATACCAACTGGCATACCATTTGGTACGGACGTACCAATTGGTACGACGTACTACCATTTGGTACGGCACCTTGGTATGTTGCAACTATGACTCATTCAAACTCTCTAAACTAGATACAATACATGAGACACAACGTAGCATAGGAATATTCTCTAACAAACTCCCCCTTGACGTGTATTGTAGCTAGTTATCTATCTATCTAACAAAACTTCAGTCTTTAATCTTTAGCTTTATTGTGTTCGATCTTCAACTTAGAATCTTTTCAGAATGAGAGCTTGCATGGTTGGATCAATCTTGAACAATCTTTGAACTTTAAGATCCACTTGTGAAAGATAGTACATACTCCCCCTTTCACCATGCTTGCGTCTTGTCACACAGAATAACCTGCAATTTCAGAAGACAGAAACACGACTTTCCTTTTCCTTTAATGAAGATCAATGTAGGGAGGAATTCATAGTTTTGTTAAGTTTGCTTGTTTAGATTAGTTTCAATTGTAATCTTGTCCTTTTGGTAGCTAGCGAAACTACCGAGCGAAACTGTTGTTTCGCACGGTAACTAGTTTAGTCTGATCTCAGTGACAGTTTCGCTTGCCCAGTGAAACTGCCAGCGAAACTGTCTACTGATCTGTATAAATAGTCGCCTTTGTGCACTCTTTTGTAACTTTTGCAACTCTATCAACCCTAATACAAGATTTCTGGAATTTAGTAAGTTTGGTGACGGCTAGGAGCATTCTATTCAATCTTTGTAGCTATTGTTCATCTCTTATCATCCATTTGGTTATAGTTGTGATTGTTCAATACTAAAAACCCATTTTAGCAATTGGAAATCATCCTTTATTGATATTTGATTGGTTTTCTTCTCAAAACACCTTCATTAGCACTGATTAAGATCAGTGAGGACCAACAATATGGTATCAGAGCCTTTTGTGCTCCTGATTTTTGGTGTTTTTGAGTGTTTTTGGTAAAATTTTTGAAAATCTATTTGGATCTATAATCTGATTGTTTTGGATTGAAAATTGGTTGAATATTGTATGTTTTGATTTACTGAAGCCTATGCAATCAACCGATCATTACTTCATAGTGATTTGGGTTGATTTTTGATCATTTCTTCTTCAAAAAGAGGGTTTTCTGTTCTGGGCGAAACTGATGTTCTTCCAGCGACACTATACAGCGAAACTATAGTGTCGCTGTGAGGTTTCATATACTTGATTTGGACGAAACTACTGGCGAAACAAGCATTGAATTTTTTTTTGAACGAAAGTTCAAACCAGTTTCCAGCGAATCTAGCTAGCGAAACTGTGTGTCATCGGGTATTTCCTAGCGAAAGTACTGCCCGTGCATACAGCGAAACTAGTTGGCGAAATTGCTGAATTGGTTCAGTATTCCCAAGCGAATCTGCTGGCAAAACTATAAGTTCCAGCGAAATTATTCAACTGATCAGGATTTCCGAGCGAAATTACTGGCGAAACTAATTCTCCCAGCGAAACTAACCAAATTGTCTTGTTCTTTGTTTGTTTGTGTCTTTCTTATTTCAGGCTGATTTGAGATGGCTTTAGGTACCAATGTTGCTGACACTGAAAGCATTGCTCCAAACCAACCACCGAGGCTGATCAACGGAGACAATTTTGAAGACTGGAAACGATGTCTGAAATCGTTCTTTCTATACACCGATTACAATCAATGGTTGTCGATCGTCGACGGGCCTCATGTTCCAACCACCACTACTGGTGAAGTAACCCAGATAAACAGAAATCCGTCTTCCTTTACTGAGAAGGATTTGAAACTTATTGATCGAGATCAAAAGGCTCTTGGTGCTCTCTCTCTGCTTGTCGCAAGAAATCTACAATCGTTTCGCTGAACACTCTGATGCAAAAAGTTTGTTTGATGCTCTTTGTGAGTTTTATGATGGTAATGAAGATCTTGTGAAGGACAAAGAAGCCCAAGCAACTAAAGAATTCAATTCGTTCACCAGCATGCAGAATGAAAAGTTAATTGATTTGACTAACCGTTTTCTGACCGTGTCAAGCAATCTGAAGAAGTATGATTCAGGACTTACCAACTCTGAACAAATCAAGAAGATGCTGGATGCTCTTCCACCCGAGTGGAGCATCCAGGTTCGTATGTTGAAACAAGAGAGGGGTTTCTCCGAATACAAGCTTATGGACGTAATTAACAAGCTTAAGTCATTTGAGCTGGATGTTCAAAGGAGAGAGTACAATCAAGCCATGGGTCCTGCTAAAGTTTATTCTCCAAATTCGGCTCTCATCTCAACTGTTACACCCAAAGGAGCCTCATCTCAAATTCAATCTGCTCATCTTGGGTCTGGTTCATCCTCAACTGCTTCTGCCGCTGCTCAAGAACCTCTGCTCAGCAAACACCCCAGATCTCACCCGAATTCATGGGATTGTTCTCATTGTTTGCCAACAGTTATCAAGCTCTCGCTGTTGGAGAACTTCAAGGTTCGACTCTGACCGCTGAGGATATGTACCAAGTTGACCCAGATGATTTGGAAGAAACCGAATTAAAATGGCAAATCGCCATGTTGACCCTTCGTGCTAAAAAGTTCATCGAACGTACTGGGAGAAACACTTTCGGGAACCAAAATGAAAAAGTTGGGTTCAATAAGGCTAAGCTAAGATGTTACAACTGTAAGCAACTTGGCCATTTCAAGAGAGAATGTCCGAATCCAATTGTCACTGAACCGACTTCTGAGCCTGCAGCTCGTGTCATCCCTATCACCGATAAAGCTGAAGCCAAGCCAAAGAAAGAAGTGGCTCTTCTGACTAACTTTGACTGGAGTTCGGAGGTCTCTGAAACAGAGGAAGCCATAAATCAAGCGCTTGCGGCTCAAATTCATGAACAAAGCAATGACCCCACAGTTAACAGCTGTGAGAAGGGAGAAGTTGAGAAGAAGATGAATGAGAAAACGACAAGCACACCCGCGTGCACCTGTGAGAAAGCCCTTGCTGCAGAAAAGGTAATAATGGGTCTTTCATATGAATCTGTTCAAGATATGTGCTCTCATCCTTGTAGAATTCGTTTGTTCGGCATCTACAAGGCCAATCGATTGTTGATTGACAACAACGATGAATTAAAAACTATGAACACCCAATTAAAGGAAAATGAATCAAAATATTTTGTGAAATTAAATGAGGCAATGCATGAAAATGAACATTTAAAACAAACTCTTCTTGCTAAAAATGTTGAATTAAACATGCTTTCTAAAAGAGTTACATTAGCCCAATTCGAAGCCTCTCAACTTCATACTAAGTTAGATAAATGGACCGTTTCTCAAATGAAAGTTGATGAGATGCTCGTTAACCAACGAGGAGCTAGAATAAAAACCGGGGTGGGTATGGAGGAAAAGGAAAAGGTGTTTCCTAAAGTTTACCCTCCTCCAAGCACGCATTGTTACTCACCTACTCCGAAACCTCATCCTCTAAATGATTTAGTTCCTAGTGATGCTAACAGTTTGCATGCAGGTCTATAAGGAGTTAACCATAAGGAGATCAGGGAGGATTTTGATTATGGATATGGTAACACAAGTGGGCTTGGATGCGGTAGTCTTAAATCTAAGGAGTCTGTTACGAGTAGTAGTTCTCATTCCAAGAAGTCTAGCACACAGATAGTAGTATAGCTAGTAGTTGTTCTTCTTTAGATAGCTGTAGTGATGAGTCCGTGTCTGTTAATCAAGAAAGCTATGTTTCAAATGAAAATGATCAATGTCATGCAAGTACATCTCAAAATTGCTTCAACAAATTTCTTTCTAATCCAATTCCTTCTTTCACTCCGATACGAATTTCAAAACCTACCGAAAATCATGCTTCTCAAGAGAAGGAATCATCTTTGAAAACTAAACCTGCTAAAACCGTTATTGAAATTAATAATCCAAAGATTTCAAATGATAAAACAAATGTGAATTTTGAAACCAACAGTGATTCTGATTCTGAAACATCAGATTGTGAGGAGGAAAGTCTTTCAGAAATTTCCTCCTGCACAAGTCACAAATCTCACTGTTTCAGATGTGGTAAGGATGATCATGTTGTTAAACATTGCAAAGAGAAATTAAATCAAACAAACCATGATAGATCCTTTGGCCATAAGGTAACCAGTTTTGTAAAACAATTCTTTGGGGGAAAGCAGAAAGTTACTAATCCCAGAAGCGCAAAAGTCTGGGTACCCGTTATTAAGTAATTTCTTGTCTTGTATTGCCAGGCACTCCCGAAGAACTCTGCAAATAGCTATTGGCATATAGATTCGGGATGCTCTCGGCATATGACAGGGTTGAAAGACCTGCTTACAAATTACCGGATCGTGGATGGTGGGTTTGTTTCTTTTGTAGGTAATAAAGGTGGAAAGATGGTTGGACAAGGAGATGTGTCATATGGGTCTTTTACTCTGGAGCAAGTCAACCATGTCCCCGAATTGCAGTATAATCTTCTAAGCGTGTCACAAATCTGTGATAAGAATATACCTGTGTTGTTCAAATCAAATGAATGTCTGTTCCTCAAGCCTGAATTCAATGTGCCCGAAGAGATGGTGGCGATGCGTGCACCTCGCATCAATGACACATACTTGCTGAATATGAATTCCACAGCATCTCACTCTTCCTCCATGACTTGTTTACTTTCAAAAGCATCTGTATCTGAGTGCTTCTTGTGGCATAGACGTTTAGGACACATAAACTTCAAAATTCTAAATAATCTTGTCAAAAATAATTTGGTCCGAGGTCTTCCGTACAAAGATTTTTCTGTCGTTGAAAAATGCCTTTCATGTGTTAAAGGAAAACAACATAAGAAGCCACATAAGCCCAAAGTGGAAAATTCTATTTCTAGTCCCTTAGAATTGCTCCACACTGATTTATTTGGACCTATTAGTGTCCAAAGTCTGGGTAAAAGATCTTACTGTCTTGTTGTCACTGATGATTATTCCAGGTACTCTTGGGTTAGGTTCTTGAAGCAAAAGAGTGACACGACTGAAGCTTTACAGAATATAATCCTGTCCGTGGAAAGTTCAAGAAGTAAGAAAGTCAAGGCAATCAGAAGCGACAACGAAACTGAATTTCGTATTCAGATCTTTGACTCTTTCTGCGCAAACAAAGGGATTCTTCGACAATACAGTGCAGCAATAACTCCGCAGCAGAATGGAGTTGCTGAAAGGAAGAATCGCACACTTGTGGAAGCTGCTCGTACAATGTTGATTGAATCAAAGCTGCCGATCATCTTTTGGGCTGAAGCTGTGAACTGTGCGTCCTACGTGCTGAACCGTGTCCTAATCGTGAAAGATAAGATGAAGACGTCATATGAGCTGTATCATGGAAGGAAGCCGCTGATTGATTTCTTTAAGCCGTTTGGATGTTCATGCACATTGCTGAATACCGAAGCTCAGAATACGAAATTTGGAGCTGTCTCTGACGAATGTTTCTTTATGGGGTATTCTTTTTCACAAAAAGCTTATAGAGTTTATAACAAACGAACTCGAATTGTGCAGGAATCCTACTACGTTGACTGGCAAGAATCAAACTCTCCCAACACCGGGTCTGGACCAGAATGGTTTTATGATTCAGATACTCTGTTCAAGTCATTCAATCTTCCTATCCTCGCTGAAGCAAATGATAATCCTCCTCTCGTCATTATCACCCCTTATTCTGAAATTCAACAACAAAACCAATCCTCATCCCCACAACCTACGCATCAACCCGATCCTCCATCTTCCTCTCATGAAATACCCCATCAAACCTCCGAACCCGCTCCCCTCAACCTTGACTCAAATTTCAAAACCTTAAAAGATCATCCGCATGACTACGTCATTGGCTCTATTACGGATGGAGTGAGGACTCGTCATCAGTCTGGATTGATCAATGAATGTTTGTTCGCGTGTTTTCTGTCTCAGATCGTTCCTAAAAATATAAAGGAAGCTTTAGCAGATCCAAGTTGGGTGGACTCCATGCAGTCTGAGCTGCAACAATTCAGAAAGTTGAAGGTGTGGGTCTTCCGGAACAAGCCAGATGATAGAGGTGTTGTGATTAGAAACAAGGCAAGACTGGTGGTTCAAGGGTTTTATCAAGAAGAAGGAATTGACTATACCGATGTGTTTGCACCTGTTGCACGCATTGAGGCCATTCGAATTTTCCTGGCTCATGCTGCACACAAGGATTTCAAGGTGTTTCAAATGGACGTCAAGTGCGCTTTCTTATATGGGGATATTGATGAAGAAATCTATGTGCTTCAACCTCCAGGCTTCGAAGATCATGAGTTTCCTGACAAAGTATACAAGCTCGATAAATCTCTCTACGGTCTACATCAGGCTCCCAGAATTTGGTACGAGACTTTGACTCAATATCTTTTGGGTAAAGGTTTTACACGTGGATCCATCGACATGACGTTGTTTAAGAAAGAGGTCAACGGAGAAGTGCTGATTGTTCAAGTGTATGTAGACGATATCATTTTTGGTTCAAGAAATGAGAAGCTGTGTCGAGAGTTTGAGGAATTGATGAAGGAGAAATTCGAAATGAGTATGATGGGGGAAATGTGTTTCTTTCTTGGCTTGCAGGTGGAACAAAAGCCAGACGGCATTCTCATCCATCAAGAAAAGTACATTCTGGAAACTCTGAAGAAATACAAGATGAACGACGCTTCTGCTGAACTCACTCCTTTCACATCTCAGACATGTTTGACTCCCAACAATCAAGGAAAGCGGGTTGACCCTAAGTATTATCGATCAATGATTGGGTCTCTTATGTATCTCACAGCCAGTCGTCCGGATATCACTTTTGCCGTGTGCTACTGTGCTCGTTATCAGGCTGACCCAAGGGAATCTCATGAAAAGGCCGTCAAGCGAATTTTCCGTTATTTGAAAGGTTCATCAAGATTGGGTTTATGGTATCCTAGGGGTGGAAGCTTTGAACTTAATTCATATTCCGACAGTGATCACGGAGGATGCAAGCTCGATCGAAAGTCAGTCTCTGGAGGATGCCAGTTTCTGGGGGAATGCTTGGTTTCATGGCAAAGCAAAAAGCAAACAACTGTCTCTTTATCCACAGGTGAAGCTGAATACATTGACGCCTCAAGTTGCTGTTGTCAAGTGCTGTGGATCCAACACCAGATGATGGATTATGGAATTAATTTCCTTCATACACCGCTGTTCTGTGACAACGAGGCTGCTGTTGGAATCTCCAAGAACCCGATTCATCATACGAGAACAAAGCACATCGAAACCCGGGTTCATGCAATCCGTGACGCTCAGGAAAAAGGGTTTATTGATGTTATTCCCATTGAAACCAAGGCCCAGAAAGCTGATATTTTCACCAAAACCTTTGATAAACCCCACTTTTTTGAGCTTATAAAAATTTTGGGCATGATTTCCTTTTAAAATAAAAAAAAAAAAATTTGTACATATGCCTTTAACTTTATTTTATCTTAAGTTTGTTTTATTTAGATCATCATGCTAAATTCCTTTTGTCTTGAATCAGGTGGTTGTTGCAGTTAAGCTTGTTGATTGGTTACACTTCTAAATCAAGAAATCAATGATCACGTCATCTACCTTCAAATGATTTCTGGCCAATCGTCACTCGAATACGATCAGAGGAGTATTTCAGTTCCATTTACCTTGCGTTTCTCTCATAACTGCTTATTGATGTCTTTGTATGCAACCTTGTGGGGTAATTGGGGGTAAATCACACTAAAACTGCTTAAAACTCATGAAATTTTCTCAAATTATAAACATTATGATTGGAATGCCTGACTTAATGATACTATCGGATGGAGGATAAAGTGCATGCATCATATCGGTAACCCCTTTGGTTGTTTTTTTTCAAAATTGTGTCAAGTATCGATCAAATCAATTTTGTTTTGTTTTTAGTTTCCTTATTGAAAATCCAAAAATAAAGTATTTGTGGATTTTGGGGGAAGCATAAATTAATCAGAAATTGATCCGACCTAGTGAGAAATGATAGTACATCAACATGCGTTATCTGCCATGGATAGAGTAAAAAATAAAAGTTGTACTGTACGTGTATGATCTATGAGTGTGCATGACTTATATGATATCTATGAGTAGGATATAAATATAAAGCTTGCCTGATATACTCTTGTTTTCATTTCTTGATAAGTGTTGCAATGATTCTGATATCTTATAAAAAAAAAAGGAATAAGAGATGTTCTGATGTACGCATGCTTTGCAATAAGGCTTTACGCCATTTTACACTCAACTCAGTGGGTCTTCTTTGCGTGCTTATGCGACCGACCTGATCACCTGCTGATTGAGTTTCTGCTTTATTTTCTTGGTGTTTAGTATATATCATCGGACTTTCTCTGCGTGCCCAGAAGGCCGACCTGATTGTTGTTGATATATACGACTTCTGCTTTATTTTTATTTTTTATCTTCCTAGGTGCATCGGGCTTTCTCTGCGTGCTTTGCGGCCGACCTGATTGCTGTTCACTTAGGGTTCTATTTTATTTTTGCATGAAACATCATGAACGCATATCTTATTTTGAAAAATAATAAAAAAAATCAAGATAAATATGATGATTTGTTAACTTCTTTGATAGAGTGAGGCTGGGTGATCAGTGCATGATTAATACACCTTAAGCATATCCAAAAAATGATAAATACTATTAGTGCATGCTTAATATCAATATGATGCATTCGTGATTTGCTTGTCTTACACGTCTGGATCTTTCTCAAAATTAAAATAGAGTTTGTTTGTATAGTCGTTTTACATTTCTTATTAGAAAACTCAAAAAGATTTTTGGTGTGTTTTTAATTTAAAGTTAGAAAAGCCGAAATGTTTTTCTTTCTGCGTCATTTTTTTATAAGATCGATACTTTGTGAAGAGTATGATGTTTGCGTGATTGAATCTTGATGTGTGTGAGTTAGTTGGCATTTCCAGAATTTCAAAATCTTATCTGCTTAATGGAACATAATAATAGTGTAAATCTTAAAAAAAATTGGTGATGCTTGTGGGCTTGAGTAGTCGCATTGGGTTGGGTGAAGGGTCGTGTATTCGATTCGCTTGCAAAAGTGTTCTTGAGACAAAATTAAATTTTTTAGGGTTTCAGCGAAACTATTGTTTCGCCTGATCAGTTTCGCCGTATGCGCACACAGCGAACCTATACTTTCGTTGTCGGCGAAATTAAACTGTTTAATCAAAATCTCGAGCGAATATGCTCTTTCGCTCAGGCGAAACTACTGTTTCGCCCCAGCGAAACTACGGGCGAAACTGCTCAGATATTTATACCTTTGATCGAAACCTCAGGTTATTATTTTCGCCAAAACTGTCCAAAAACCTGCAAATCCTCCCTCTCGTGAAACTCTTATTTTCGCCAAACTGTTTATGTTTTATCATCGCTTAACCGATATCGGTTTAAGGTAAGTGTGTTTCTGGTCATCTCATCATTTTATCGCATCTGAAACAACAATTTTTTTTCTGGGTTTTAAGTTGAATCGGCGCCTAGAGGGTTCTCGGCCCCTTTAATCTGATGATTGAAATTTTTTTGACCCTCATTGTGCTCGTTTGAATGATGTATCTAGCTAACAGTTGGTTTAGATGCAAAAGAATAGCCTAAAAATCGATTACCAGTTTTTGAATTTGAAAAGTCGCGACCAGCGAAACTAAGTGTTCTTTCAGCGAAACTAAACGAAAGTTCAAAGTCACGAGCGAAACTGTCTAGCGATAATGCCCTAATTTCGTTGACAGTGTCGCCGTGATTCCCAGCGAAATTGCTGTTTCGCCTTCGGCGAAACTACTGTCTCGCAGCGAAATTGCTGTTTCTCGGCGAAACTGACCTCGTCAGTGTCGCTGCGACCATTCTCGCGAATCAACTGGTTTCGCTGTGTTGCGATGCTATGGTTTCTAAGCGAAACTACTGTTTCGCAGCGAAACTATCCTTTTAAATTTAATTTAATTTAAGTTCTGTTTAATTCACAAACTCTCGGTTTCATACGCAGAAAATGTCAACATTAAAGCACGAGCCTCGAAGCAATGTCACAGCATTTTTGGACGATAGCACTGACAAGGCTATTGGATTTCGAGACTGTATTGAATGGCTGAAGAAGTCGTGCATCTCTCATGCTATTTCACACATGCCTATCACTGACGAAAAGCATATCAAAGAATTTTGGCTCACTGCTGAATACGATGTAAAAGCAAAACCAGAATGCATTCGAGCAAAGGTTATGAAGAAGGATATCGTCATCACAATGAAAACAATTGTTGCCGCTCTTAAACTTGAAAGTGACGTTGGTGAAGTCACAAAGATGAAGGAAATGGATATTTTGAGAGGATTTGAGCGAGATATGGGTTATGAAGGAAGTGAATTGTGGAAGAATAAGAAAGAGATCAAGAAGTCTTTAATATCAAAGGAATGGAGATACATTGCTCACGTATTCATTTCCTGCTTAGACGACCGAAAACGGGGTTCCGATGGTCTCAACGCAATCTGGGCCGAGGCTATGCTATTAGTATGTAGAGGGAAGAAGGCCAACATCCCTCAGCGAATCTTCGACGCAATGGTTTCTAATATTCAAGCGCTGAGGAAGTCGAGGTGGCTCCTGTATCCGAGGTTTTTGCAAGTGATAATTGATCACTTAGAGCCGGAGCTGCCAAAGCTGGGTGTGGCTCTCGTTGTAACTCCAATGCATCCAAGAATTCTATCTGACTGTGCTGCAAAAAGACCTGATTTCTCCGGGTATACCACTTACCTCATGACGCACATGTACCCTGAAAAGAGGTATGAATACATCCAGAAGCTGATAGAATCAGAAAACAAGAGGAGAAACGAAGGGAAAGCGAGTGAAAATGTTAAAGGAAAAAGGAAACCGTATGTTAGAAGCTCTGGTAAGGAACCATCAGACGAGATTGAAGATGAGCTTGAAGATATGGCACAACAAGAAAAGAGATCAAGGCAAAAACATAGTGCCACTACTGAAGAAGAAGTGAGGGTAAGCAAGAAAAGAAAGGTTGATCCTAGATCTGAGTTGGATCAAGATGTTATTCGAAATGTAAACACCTCATTGGCTAATGAACTCGGGATGATTAAAACCAACCTGGTCAACTCAGAGATTAGAGACAAGGAAAAGGATAAGCAGATTCAGAGTCTGAATGAGATTGTTGTGAAACAATCTTCACTTATAAAAACTCTGCTGGTGGATATGAATGAGATAAAGAAGCATCTGAGTCTGCCAAATCAGATGAGTGAAGCTGAAATAGATTCCTTGACTGATATCTCAAAGTTTGTAACTGGAGGAGCAGGTGGCAGTAGTACTGGTAGAAATAAAGCAGGTGGAAGCGGTGCTGTGAATGATGAAGCTCTTGATGCCATTAATATAGGCGACGTAAACCTTTATGACTTTGGAACCGACAAACAGCCAGAGATTGTCGAGACACCATTTAACCTTATTGATGAAGATGTTGAAGATGCTGAGATTGAAGATTTTTTAGAGCCTGAAAATTATTCCTTGAATGAAAATCCCCTAACTTATCAAGCAAAGATAAGTTCTGTCAGCCAAGAAGTAATTGACTTAAAAAGAGAAGAATGGTTCACTAAGCCCGCAATTGAAGAACAGACTCCACTGTTCCAAATCATCTCACAACCAAAGAAGAAAGAGTCTGATCGACATATCATCAGCTGGAAATTCAATGCTGCAATACACGCCTTTATGATCAAAAGAAAAGGGGGTAGTATCTCTTATGTGCACAAACGTGAAAGCTTCAAAACCTTGCCCAGATGGGATCTGAGGAGGTTGGCAGATCTTCCCTTAATTGATGAAGACAAGAGTACAAGGGCTAGCAATTTGAAGATAATGATGCAGCAAGCTGTGAAAGACAACTTTGAGTCCTTCGGTTATATGAAAGGAGAAAGGAGGAAATCAAGGACTGAGATTGATGAGAGGACTGGAAAGCCCAAAGTTTTCTTGAAGTTCAAACCTGCAAAAACAATGAACCGGGTTAGAATTCCAGATCAACAGCTATCCAGGCTGCAATCGTTCAAGAAGTGGTTCTATGACAATCAGACTGGTGAAGCAGTTATCTGACTGGGAGAAGATGCAGAAATCAGGTTGTTTGATCCAATGGAAGTCTTCTCGTTCAGCAATGATGATCTGAAAACCTTGTGCAAAAATCAAATTCGATGTGGGGCAGGAGAAGACACTGCTGAAGAGGCAAACCTGTTCATGAGGGTTGCTAACATGGCCCGGGGGATCGTTAAAGAGATCAAAGATTTAGCACAGAAGGTGAGGGCTGGTGAAGAAAGATTGGAAGAAGACAGAGAGTTGGCAAACTTGATGAACACTGCTTGGGGCGGAATTGGTGAATCATCTGAGCAGGTTGTGAAGCCGGCTGATGTCCCCGTTGCTGATAAAGAAACTGTCTTGGGGGAATCAGAGGCAAATGTCCCAGCTGCTAATGAGACTAATATCTTGGGGGAATCAGAGGTTTTTTTCCCAGTTGCTAATCAAGAAATTGTTTTGGGGGAATCAGAGACAACGGAAATGAACAAAGAGCCGAGCCCGAATGAAGCCAAAGCAGAGAAATGAAGATCCAGAGGCGGAATCCCTCCCTAGGGGGAATATTGAAGATCAATGTAGGGAGGAATTTATAGTTTTGTTAAGTTTGCTTGTTTAGATTAGTTTCAGTTGTAATCTTGTCCTTTTGGTAGCTAGCGAAACTACCGAGCGAAACTGTTGTTTCGCTCGGTAACTAGTTTAGTCTGATCTCAGTGAAAGTTTCGCTTGGCCGCGAACTGCACCTTCTACGATCTGAATGTGTTTGGTGACGGCTAGGAGCATTCTATTCAATCTTTGTAGCTATTGTTCATCTCTTATCATCCATTTGGTTGTAGTTGTGATTGTTCAATACTAAAAACCCATTTTAGCAATTGGAAATCATCCTTTATTGATATTTGATTGGTTTTCTTCTCAAAACACCTTCATTAGCACTGATTAAGATCAGTGAGGACCAACATTTAAGAAAAAATCAATTTAATCTTGGCGCAAAACTTCTCTTCGAAAAACCAAGATATAATTTTGAAATTTTGATTTTGTATTGTGTATCAATCGGTCGAAAACAAATAAGAAACAAAATCTTTTTGGCTTTTTGAAACTTTATATCAATACACACCGAAAATCTTTTTGATTTCTCTAAGTTTATTCTAAACCACACCTAAAATCTTTTTAGATTTTCAGATATGAAACATAAATGCAATACATAATCAGACACTATTTTTGTCTTTTGCGAGAAAGATCACAACTTGGGATCATATTGGTCATGACATGCTGAACTACACTTCAATTTCAATTACTTCAGAACATAATTCATGTCGATTACTGGTATAATTTTTCCATCTTAAACTCAGACACAATCATACTCATAACATCTGGATATGTTATTGTATTGATTAGATTGCTTTGCCAGTGTACCCCACACTATCAGACATACTCAGATATGTATTTGCTTATCACACCTTGTGATTTCATTTGTGATTTAACACATAATGATTGTATTCATGATATCGTCAACTGTGTTCCATGCAAAAAGAAATAAGAACGTTAAATCGTCTACCTTAAGGTCGATCTTTCGATACGCAGATAAGGCTTCGGATTTAACAAAATAAGAAAATAAAACAAGTTAAAGTTGTATAACCCAACAACAATCAGGTTGGTACTCCCGTACACGCAGAGAAAGTCCGATGAGTTATAAGAAACAGCAAAGAAAATAAAGCAGAACGTCAAACAAACAACAATCAGGCCGGTCTTGTGGACACGCAGAGAAAGTCCGATTGTTTGACAAAATAAAGAAAATCAAACAAGTTTAAATCTTTGCAAAATGAACACATGTATACACAGTGACTTCTCATTTTTCTCTTTTTCACATATCTTTTTCTTGATATCATGAGATACGCATCAAGATGTTGTCCACTTGGTCAAGCATTAGTATTTAATGTGTTTATCACATCTGAATACTTTCTGATTTAATGTCAAGCCTACCAAGCATATCGAACAATGATTCTATTGCTTTTTCATCTAATTTATCCATGAGTCAGACACGTAAGCCAATGTACCATCATTTCCCAATCATGTCGTAACAATTTCTCATTTTTCAAAGTTTTAGTATTTTTCTGTTTTTCAATGTTTTTGTATTTTTCCGTTTTTCTCTCCCTTAAAATGAAAACACTATTTTTGGATTTTCATTTTAAAAAAAAAATCACAAAGACACTATTTTTGGTTTTTCAATTCCCCCCCCCCCCCCTAAACTACATACGAAATGTAAAAGAAAGAAAATTGACCAATCTATACTGATACCTTTCAGTTTAAGCTTTCAGAAAAACTTTCAGTTTTGAAATATGAAGCATTCAATTTAAGTTAAGCAGGAAACTCGACTATTAGCAACTGCTTGAAGCTTGAACTTCACAATCACCGACAAGTCTTCTTGAAGTACCCTGCACACTGGTTTAAATGATTAGTATTCAAATGACCCGAAGCACACAGCTTCTGGTCGACCAGCGTCTTCCACAAAATCAGTTGCAGCTTTGCTGACCACGTTAGGTCGCCACTGCATTTTTGCCTTTTCAGTTTTTAGAATTTCTCCTTGATCTTCACGAACAATCTCATCCAACTTTTTCTTAAGTTCTACAAACTCTTGCAGTAATACACTCTTTTCTTTTACCAACTTTTCATTTTCCTTAACAATCTCATCAGAAACGTCACACTTTCTTTTGTAATTATCAAAAATTTCTTCCTTCTTCTTCTTTTCCGCAATCAACGCTTCTTTTTCTTGAACCAACTCCCGAATCTTTCTATCCTTTTGAGCACAAAATTCAAGTTAACTCATAACCATTATCTTCAGAATCACTTGTTTCAGATTTACTGATCTCAGAAGCATACCCACTTGATTCAACCTCAATATTTGTCATCAATCCATAATTTTTTGGAGAGTCAACTAAAAATGCAAATTCATCCGGAAATCTGCAGCGCAATCATAACCTTCCTCAGCCACAAGAGCCTTTGCATCTTTATTGTGACCATGATTATCTGAAGTACTTGGTTTAGACGAAGATTGCTTGCATTCTCGAGAAAAATGTCCTAGTTTAGAACATTTGTAACATTTCAATTTAGACTTATCTAAACCCAGTTTGACTCCTTGAAAAATATAATTCTTGCCATGTTTGTCAATAAACCGTCTTCCTTTTCAACAGTCATAGCAAACTGCCAAGTCAAATCTAATTTATTTAGCTGATCATCATCCATCTGTTTTAGATCCTCCAAAACCAAACCAGTATCACCAATTTGACTAAATATGGATCCAGACGAAGATGATATGAAAGCAGATAAAAATCAACTAAATCTTCAGTTGCTTAAGTAGTAGCAGGCTTGTTGGATGATCTATTAGGAATAGTAAAACTGCAACCTGAAGAATAACCAGAATTTTCAAAACTTTCCAGCAAGAAAGGCTATTGTTGGTGGATTACTGCTTGAAATAGAATGTGATTTTGCTTTAGCATGCACTGTAGCAGTATTTTCTCCAAAATACAATTCAGGATTTTGAATCGAAGGGAATGCTGACTTTTTCACAATCATTTCGATTTCTCGAGCTTGTAACTTGCTTGTCAACTGATTGAATGTCCAGCTCGAATAACTTGGATTATTAGTCAACATCGTCACAAAATTCTCCCACTTTTCGGGTAAAGCTTCCAGAAACTTTTCTTTCAATTCATCATTCTCTTTCTTGACACCCACAACATCAAGTTCATTTATCAAGTGTGAAAACCTTGCAATCAAGTTTGAAATTTTCTCATTCTCGCAGTGCCCGAGATTAGCAAACTCTTTCTTTGAAACTTTCTTTCGAGTGTTTTTATATTGATCATTACCCTCACACATTTCTGCAATAGCATCCCATAATTACTTAGCCATTGTATATTTCTTAAATTGATGCATTAGATCTTTTGGTAAGGCCATTGTAACATAACTATATGTTTTCTTCTCTCTGGAAAATAATTTTCGTTCGTCCGCATCAAAACTACTAATCATCTTCAGCTTGTTGGGAGCTATCATTGGATACTCATATTCTTTCTCAATCGGAATCCAACTATCAATATCTTGCGAATAAATGTAGGATTCAAACTGACTTCTCCAGATGTGATAATCTTCCAACTGAAGCAACTTAGAAACCTTCTGAGTTGTTTCGATCTCGTTATCATAGTTCATCATGGCTTGCACCGATGTTTGAGCAGCTGAAAATGATTGAAAATCGCTCATTTTATAACTACGATAATGAACATAAAAACTTCAGAATGAAAAACGGAGGTCTTCCAAGCGGATTTTGGGGGTCAAACCGGAGGGTACTATCATTAGGCTAGTAAAAGTATAGATCTCGTCGAGACGAACTTTTTAACTGGTATTAGCTCCCGTAACTCTTAACGGTTCTCAAGTTACGTCAGTTTTAGTGAAGACCACTTTTCTACCAACGTACCAAAAATTGATCTCCATACCAGACCAAATTCAGCGTACCACTTTCTACACCCGTACCACACACGGACCAGAATTCTCAGGCGTACCACCTACGGACCAAATCAACTCAGCGTACCACAATTTGTAGCGTACTAGACTGGTACGGCGTAACTGCCAGCGTACCAGAAAATAACCGTCGCGGAAAACTTATGAAGATTGCCTTGCGTACCAAAGTTCAGCGTACTAGAAGGCTATGAAGATTCCCTTGCGTACCAGAACCTTCAACTAGCGTACCAAGGTATTCTTCAAGCGTACCAGTGACGTACCAACCTGAGATCGATCAAATTTTCGAATTTTGAACTGTTAAAGCTGGAAATTGGACTAGTTAGGTGCGCAAACACACTAGGAACGCTCAGAAATTATTTTTGACCTTAGAAACACTCGGAATTGAGAAAATCTGATGAAAAATGACTCAAACCCAAGCTTTCTCTCTCTAAAATCTCGAAATAGGCCAAATCAAAGCAGTAGAGCAACCTGGATTGCTCTGATACCACTTTTAAAACCACGGAATGATCTTACTTCTGCATGATTCAGTCACAAAGATGAACATAATTGTAAATAAATCTTGCCTTTATTGATTCACTAAGAGAATACAATGTAGAGAGAGAAACACACTCAAACACACAGTTAGGAGATATAGAATGACAGAACTAATGAACTCTCTCTAACACAAACTATTTATTGTTAGCAACTTACCAGCGTACCAACTGGCATACCATTTGGTACGAACGTAACAATTGGTACGGCGTACCATTTGGTATGGCACCTTGGTATGTTGCAGCTATGACTCATTCAAACTCTCTAAACTAGATACAATACACGAGACACAACGTAGCATAGGAATATGCTCTAACAAGTAACTTATCAGTTCCGCTATTCCTGCAATAGCAAGAGGTTTTCTTGCTTTACTTTGACTTCGAAGCAAAATCTTGTCATTTATTCCAAATGCTTTGTTAAGTAATTGTGTATCTTCACTTTTTGTTGAGTTTTCTTCATATGTTACACCGTGAAAGTGCGTGAGCGTACGGATCTTCTACTTAGTCGTTATGAAATCAATATAAACGAGATGAAACATAAGAGTAAATACAAAACAGCTTTGTATTAACCACGGAGAACCACAGAGTACACTCAAAGATATATGACCCGGAAGCTTAGACCGTTATCGTCACCGTTATCGCCCCTGAATACAACACATGAAACACATATTTATAGAGCTGAAATACGACCGGCCGAACCTCAGGTTTGGCCACACGTTCGGCCATGTCCGAACTCCAGGTTCGGCCTGAGTTCGGACCTCAGCATCCTTGTGTGAATTCGTCTTGTATTCGATACTTCACATGACGATCAAGGACCATGTATCAACAAACTCCCCCTCGGCATGTGCAGTATCATCTCCTCTATCAAACTTGTATCATGTATCTTCAATCAAACTCTTCCTTAACCTTGACGATGAGTTCAATCATGAATACTTGATATTACATCGTGTGTAATCTCTTTATCAACAACATTCAGAAAACTTGAAGTTGTGATGTTCTCTTCCCACTTAGAAACCTACCAACATAAATAATCTTGGTGCAAAATGTCTCTTCGAGACTCCAAGATATCTTGATTTTGAAAATTGATTTTGTATTTCGTGTTGATCAATCGAAAACAAATAAGAAACAAACTCTTTTTGGCTTTTAGAAACTTTATATTAAAACGCACCTAAAATCTTTTTGGTATTTTCTACTAAGGAATGTAAATGCAAAACAGAATCAGACACTATTTTTGTCTTTTGTGAGAAAGATCACAACTTGGGATCACATTGGTCATAACATGCTGAGCTACATTTCAATTTCAATTAATGAAGCACATAAGCCATGCCGATTGCAGATATAGTTTGTCCAACTTTAAACTCTGGCAGAATCATACTCATAACATTTGGATATATTAAGGTATTGATTAAGTTTGCATTGACCTGTGTACCCCACACTATCAAACATACTCAGATATGCTTTTGCTTATCACATTTTGTGATTTCATTTGTGATTTTAATCACATAATGATTGTAACCATGATATAGTCAACTGTGTTCCATGCAAAAAGAAATAAGAACGTTAAATCGTCTACCTTAAGGTCGATCTTTCGATACGCAGATAAGGCCTCGGATTTAACAAAATAAGAAAATAAAACAAGTTGAAATTGTATAACTCAACAACAATCAGGTCGGTACTTCCGTACACGCAGAGAAAGTCCGAAGAGTTATACTAAACATCAAAGAAAATAAAGCAGAACGTCAAACGAACAACGATCAGGTCGGTCTTTCGACACGCAGAGAAAGTCTGATCGTTTGACAAAATAAAAAAAATCAAACAAGTTTAAATCTTTGCAAAAAGAACACATGTATGCACAGTGACTTCTCATTTTATTTTTCACATATCTTTTTCTTGATATATCATGAGATATGCATCAAGATGTTGTCCACTAGGTCAAGCATCAGATTTAGTGTATATTTGTATACTTTCTGATTTGCTGAGCCTACCCTGCACATCGATCAAATAGTCTTATGGCTTTTTCACTTACTTTATCCATGAGTCAGACGATGTCCGCCAATGTACCATCATTTCCCAATCATGTCGGATACAATTTCTCATTTTTCAATGTTTTTGGATTTTTGCATTTTTCAATGTTTTTGTGTTTTTCAAATTTCTCCCCCTAAAAATGACAACTCTAGTTATAGATTTTCATTTTTACGATTTGAAAAACAAAACACTACTTTTGTATTTTTGCAAAAATAAACTCCCCCTCAGGATGAGACGAAGTGAAAAACAAGAAAAATGATCAACCAACACGAATACTAGCAGCATAGCCTTTTAAAAACAAAAAAAAAAGTTGAAATTCAAGTTAATTAGAACAAATATTTCACAATCAGCCATTTCTTAATCACCAAAAGGTCTTCCTGAAATACCTGCTTGACACCAAATAAAACATTAGTCACTTTGGGATCGACCCGATTCAATAGCGTCGGGTCGCCCGGTGTCTTCCACGTAGTCATTGTTGGCCTTAGAAACAACTTTTGGTTTCCAAATTTGTATAAGTTATAATTTTTTATCAGAACCTGAATCAGATGCAACCGACGTACTTGGTTTAGACCAAGACGAATTACGAGTTGATTTGACTTTTAGGGACCATGGTTCATCAAAAATTTGACCTTTGTTATCCATATATTTGGCAGTTTTGTGGATATATGCAGTCGTCGGACAACCAGCAGCTAGATGTCCTGGTTGACGACATACATAACAAAGTCGTTCTCTAAGATTGATTAAAAATTTGTTTTGATATTGAAAAACCAGATGAATGATCAGAATCAAAGTTATCAAAGAAACCATCAGAAGAATCATACCTAGGAGATGGACTCCTTGAAGATGATGATCTTCCAGAATAATAAGTAAATTCCTTCGGAGACGGTGATTTCTTTGCAACTTTAGCTTTAATAGCCTTGTCAGCTTTCACTGGTTTCTTTGCAACAACCAGAACTTCCTCCATAACAAAACCCAAGCCTTTGTGCTTGGAACCTGAAACCTTTGAAGAACTTGAGGAAGAACCAGAAGCTTCTCTTGCCTTAGCTTCGCTAGTGAATTTGTCTTTGATATCCTTTAGCTTGTTCTTCTCAATTAAAACTTTTTCTTCTTCAGTTGCTGATGAAAAACTTGAAGCAACCTTATCAAAAACTTTTTCATTTTCCAACAAAATAGACTTGGAAACAAATTTTGGAGCTTCACCCAAAGACTTTTCCTTTTTCTTAGACTTGGACTTGTTCTTCTTGGGTGGAGTGGCAAATTTGGAATAATCATGAACTTCAGCGTTTGGATCAATCTGAGCAGCAGTAACTTCAATTAAATCCACTGGTTGAGGAACCAAGTGAACATCATCCTTCTTAGAACTTTCCGAACTCTGATCCTGCTTGTATAAGAAGTTAAGCAATGTCGGTGACAAATTGTAGTTCTTCACTTGCCTTTTCAACTCCAAAATTTCCAATTTTAAATCATTAATCTTCTGTTCACCTTCAAACACCTCTTGTTATGACTTGATGAACTTTGCATTGAGATCATCATACTCATAAGTCTGTAACTTCCTGATCTCACATTCTGCAAACAGTTCTTGAAGAACACTTTCTCTCTTTTGTTTATAGATCTCAACATCTTTAGTTAATACTTAATTCTTGTCCCGGTACAAAACATTCTCATCTTGAAGCATAGAGATCTTATTTTGCAATTTTTCAACAGTAACAGCTGCATCTAACGCCTCAGCTTTAGCTTTCTCACACTCTTCAGCCAATTGAGCCTTTTCCTTCAAAACATCTTCATGAATATGAACCAACTCATAATATTTCTTTTGAAAATCTTCCACCTCTTTCTTGAGGACCACAATCTCTTCAGTTGATAATTGACAACTTTGTTTAAAACCTTCAACTTGCTGACACAATCTTTTACACTTAAGACATTCAAGCTCTTCTACCTTTGAGCTTGTAGAAACTTTAGGTAATTCTTCTTGTACCAAAGATATACTTGAAGAAGTATCAGACTCTGTTAAAAAGTTGTCATCATCAGCATGTTGAATAGTTAAAGCAATTGAGATTGGAGTATGATTCTTTTTAATTGCTGAATCTGCATTCCAAGCAAATTCATTTGAATGTACAAATGTATCCGTCCAATCATGAGCAAGAGTAGCAGATTTCTTCTCAACCTTTTCAGCTTTATCTGACGGATGAAAAACTAAATGTGCATGCTGACCAGTCTTCAATTTACTTTCGGTAGAACTTGGACATTCTCGAGCAAAATGACCATAAATTGAACACTTATAACATTTCACCTTAGATTTGTCCAATCCAATCTTTCCTTCCTGATTAAGTCTCTTCTTACCAGTTCTATTGAAAAATTTCTTTGTTCTACGAACCAACATAGCATATTGCCAATTTAGATCCATTTCCTCCAAATGATCATAATCAATCTGATCGTAATCTTCATTTGCTAACTCAGCATTACTCACAGAACCAGTGATAACACCAAAGTAAGAAGATACTAATGCAGACATCAACGCATTATAATCATCGACAGTTTGAACAGACAATGCACTTTGAGTCGAAGAACTAGGAATTGACACAGTACAACCAGCAAAGGAATAACTTGGAATTTCAGATTTACCTTCCAGAAATGTTGTAGGAGGAGCAGAACTAAGAATATTAGACTTCCCAGCATTCATTGTAGAGTCATTTTCACCATGATACACTGCAGGATTCTGAATTTGTGTAGGAAGTGATTTATTCACCATTAATTCCATATCCCGAGCCTGAATTCTTTGAACCAAATCATTGAAAGACAATCTTGAAAAATCATTATCGTGAGTAATCATCATCACATAATTCTCCCACTTTTCAGGCAAAGCTTCTAAGAGCTTTTCTTTCATATCAACCTCTTCTTTAGTAAGATTCACCAAACGCATATCACTCATCAGATGAGCGAATCTTGCAATCAGATTGGGAATCGTTTCATTTTGATAATGCTTAAAACTATCGAACTCTTTCTTCAAAACCTTTTGTCGACTTTTCTTGTATTGGTCATTACCTTCACATCGTTTTTCCAACGCATCCCATAGACTTTTTGATTTGTAGTTACCAGCAAATTGATGAAGTAACTCTTTAGGCAATGCCATCGTTAACGTACCATACACCTTTTTCTCAGCTTGATAAGCTTTCTTTTGTTCAGAGACATTTTTCTTTGAAGAATAGGTTCACCAGTTTCATCTTTAGGATTAACATATTGTTCAGTGAAAGCTAACCACATATCAATGTCATTTGTATCGATAAATGCTTCAAACCGTTTAACCCAACTATGATAATCTTCCAATTTGAGCAATTTGGGAACTTTCTGACTTGTTCCGATTTCATTATCATAATTCATCATTGTTTGCATCGTAGCTTGAACCGAATTTTGAATAGCCGCGAACGCTTGAAAATCGGACATTTTCGAAAAATTAGTTACTGTTCACTCCGAACCTCGTCCGAACCTCCTCCAATTATCACCGATCCTAGTCCGAACCTAGTCCGAAACACAAACTCGCCGAACTATCACCGAACCTGACCTTCGGAGAAACAAAGACCGAACTTGCTTCGAGATCAACGAACACTTTCCGAACGTTGACCGAACAATCACCGAACCTCACTATAATGACCGAACTCCGTTCGAACCTCGAATTCGGAGCGGTTATACCGAACTAGTCCGAACCTCAAACGGGATAGAATTCACTCGATGCCATATTCTCGATTTTCAATGTTTTTGACTGGAAATTTCGACAGGAGTTCAAGCAAACTTGATAGAAACAACTCAGGAATGAATTTTGAATGAAAAGCACACTCGAAACAATTAAACGAACTAAAAAATGATTGACAATTTAGCAAAATCGTGAATTTGAACTCAAAACTCTGAAAAACACTGATTTCCGACTAGTAGAGCAAACCTTATGCTCTGATACCAATTGAAAGTGCGTGAGCGTACGGATCTTCTACTTAGTCGTTATGAAATCAACGTAAACGAGATGAAACACAAAGAGTAAATACAAAACAGCTTTGTATTAACCACGGAGAACCACAGAGTACACTCAGAGATATATGACCCGGAAGCTTAGACCGTTATCGTCACCGTTATCGTCCCTGAATACAACACATGAAACACATATTTATAGAGTTGAAATACGACCGGCCGAACCTCAGGTTCGGCCACACGTTCGGCCATGTCCGAACTCCAGGTTCGGCCTGAGTTCGGACCTTAGTATCCTTGTGTGAATCCATCTTGATTTCGATACTTCACATGACGATCAAGGACCATGTATCAACACACCGTAAATTAACTCATAACTAGTCATTTTCGTCAAGGTTAAACTAGTTATTCTTCCTTTTTTTTTTGCAGAGACCTTTCACAGATGTACTTTCACACAAAATTTTTTAATTGTTTGACTTTAATCATACTTCAAGGCTATCTATCTGTGCATTTGGGAGCGAATCATACCACACCCTTGCTACCCCAGTGAGCGTTTGCACTAGCATATGACACCAGGTCTCTTCGGACCAATACTCCAGCCTTGCTGCTAACCCAAAAAAAAATATGGTCATCCGGATCTGATAATCCACCATATTTCTTTACAGATGTTGGCATTTTCAATTTCTGGAAACCTTGCATTAGCGATCCAATCTGTAAATTTTGAGTGTTCTTGCATTGATGCTGGGAAGTAAGGTACAAACACTTGCCGAACACCTGCAATCATTAAAAATTCCTTATCATAAAGAATCCCCATGCCTTTTTTTACGAAGGTCTCTATTCACAAGCAACACTTCAGTGAGATTTTTCTTGTCACTTCCGGCACTCACATCCGTCTTTTGGAAGTGAACCTTTATGCCTTTTTCGAGGTCTTTATTCATAAGCAATCTCACTAAGATTTTGCTTGTCACTTCTGGCGTTCATGTCCGCCTTTTTGGAAGTGAACCTTTATGCCTCTTTCGAGGTCTTTATTCATAAGCAATCTCATTGAGATTTTGCTTGTTATTTCCAACGTTCACGTTCGCTTTTTGAAAGTGAATCTTCGTAACCGTTAATCCTTCATCATGATTTTCTAGCATTCTTCTTTGCATAAGATCTCTTATTCTCTCATTCTTCTTCTTTTTCTTTATTTACTTGTTTATATCTAATTCCATGTTTTTCGAAGTCAACAGGCCAGCTTCTTCTTCTTTTTTTTTTTTTGCAAAGTCAAGCTGCACATGTTCTTTTCCACTATTCTTCAACTTGAATCGAAATGTCATTACGTTTAATCGTTGTTGTTGACTCCAATTCTAGTTCTAATTTCGCATTTGACTTTTTCTGGTCAAACCTGTTCTTCAGGATCAAGTTTCCGTTCCTCAAATTTAGTCACATGAGAGTTTGATTTGATCATCAAAATCTATTCGATTTAATTCAGTTAATTTCTGCGATTTTATTTCCATAATCAATTTCGAATTTGATGCATATTTAAGTAGATCATAAAATCTAAATACGTCTTCTTCATTGTGGAGCTTTTGTGCTTATCTGTTTTGAATCTTATAAAAACTTGTATTGCTTACTATTCTTGACTTCATTTCATTTAGTTTTGCCTTTCGAGATCACTGCTATTAACTAAATCGCGATTTGATTAAGTTTAACTGGTACTCAAAATTCAATCAATCGTCTCCTTCGTTACTCAGAATTTTTTCATCAATGGCAGATATCCCAACGCTTTAGCAAACACATCAAATTTAACATCATCAAACTCGGTTTTCTGATTTCAAATCTGTCTAGGCTTTTAGATCCAGAATTTGATTCAATTTTGCTCGATTTCTAAAGTCCTGGTTCATGCTCATCGTTCACACTATGATGCACGGGAACAGAAAATGGGTACTGGTACGGGAACGGGAAACAGCAAAACTAAAAAATACAGGAAACGGGGACGGCATGGTTACGGTCATAAATACATATAAAAAATAAATATATATTACAGATAATGTAACAAAAACCCCCCAATAAATATATATATAGGGTTAGGTTCAAATTAGAACTTTTTATTTTGAGAACTAAATTTCAACCACTAATTTCAAGTGGGGACCACTATAATTCATGGGGGGGGGGGGGGGGTTTCTATATATATAAACTAGTGGCTGAGATTAGTTCTTTTTAGTTCTCAAACCCAATTGGTTCTCAAATGATCATCTCTCTCTCTCTCTCTATATATATATATATATATATATATACATATATATATATATATATATGTGTTGGGTTTTAAGAACTTTATGAAAGCCATTTTTATCTCCTTAAAATGTAAAACGCAGCGGAAAACAGAGTCATATATCATGTTAGTTAATGTTAAAACCGATTTTTAACATTGTTTATCAAAACCCAAACCGAGGATCCAAATATGTATGTGCATGCTATCAAAACTAAAACCAACCATAGGGGGTTTCAGATTTACCTTCTTCCAAGCTCAAGATTATGAAGAAGATGATGTGGATGAACCGGCTTGCTATCTAACTTAAAAGCCTCAAGTGATGATACCCACGAGCTCGAACAACAAACACCTTTATTGCTAGGATTTGGTGAAGATGAACACTCTTTGTCTCCTTGCTTGAATCCGAATTCCACAAGTCTTTTTCACCCTTGGTACTGATTTTCTTCAAGGAAAAACGAATGGGTGGGAGAGAGAGAGTTCTTGTGCACTAATGAAACTCAATAGTGTGTTAGAGAAGGTAGTTGGGTGTTGGCTATTAAAAGCTCCAAGGGGGAATGAACCTAGACACTTGTATGCATGTCTAGGGACTCCCAACACACTCTCCCAAGTCTATTTGAAAGGGAGAGGCCGGCCATATGAGAGGGAAAACCAAAATTCCAATCTCAAACTTGAAACTTCTCTCATACTCTTTTAATTAGCAGCCCCAACTACGTATCGTGCTTTGGTCATGTACCATGCGATGTATCATGTCCAAAATGAAATATAACATATAACCTATTATATATTATGTAACAATTTATTGCACTTAAATAACATTGTTATCATACTTCTCCATTTTAAATCATCCATATGATTTAATCACAAGTGCAACTATTTAGAAACCAATTTCTAAATATCTTCGATTGGTAATATTTATTTGTTTGATCATATCTAAATAAATATTACATTAGGTGTTTGTCTAACTCGTTATTGGGTATGACCCGTCTTGGACCATAACGTACTAGCCACATCAATCTAGTATGTGTTTTGGGCAGACCGAGTCCAACAATATATATATATATATATATATATATATATATATATATATATATGGGGATGATCACATATATATATATATACTAGCCGTGTGCCCGCGCGTTGCGGCGGCGACAGTGTATAGCGCGCTAATCGTCAATTGTTGACACGTTATGGCGGCACGACAATTTACAACGTGATATTCATTTATGTTAGCACAAAGCGATGCAACGATAGTTTATAATGCGGTACATGCGCGTTCAGTAGTGACGATATTATACAAGATTTGAAACTGATGTAAAAAAAGGGTGGAAAAGATGGAAACTGGTTTTTGTGACTCTTGAAATGTTTCTTTGCATCGGGTGATAAGTTGTCTTTTATGTTCTTTGTATGCTCTTTGTTTTGTCATTATGTGTTGTTTAGGATGACATCTTAATGTCTGTCGAAACATGTTGAATCATAATTCATAAGCATGAAACTACCATACATTAGATGACATATTTTTATACATAGTCTGTCTATGAGAGGTAGCTAGAAACATTTAGTACCAAGCAGATTCATTCTTTATACGTTGACTAAGTGATTAGTCCGTTTGTTCAGTCTTAAGGTGTGTACCTTTTTCTAAAATATAACTTTAATATAAAAACTATTACAGCAAGAACAAAGGAAAATAAGAATTATTACAGGAAGAATAGATTATAGAGGAAAGGGAAAAAATAAAAAAGATAAGCAATAATGAATCAAAGAAAATGTACGAAATTTTAAGAATGTGCTAGACTCCAATCACTAACATGTTCTTAATTTAATAAAGGGAAATATGAAAATCCTTAAAATAACAACACCAATGTTACATTTCTTTGAAAAGAAAAAAAGCTAAATTAAACTTTGAAAAATGGATTATTCATATTATTGTTGTTTCTTTTGAATAGCAAAGCTATATTATTAAAACAAGAAAAGCACACCAGCAGGAAACTGGACAATATATAGTTTAACACTGACAATACATGTAAACAGCACATACAAACAACACCTAATAAAAAACACTAAAAACCGATTGACATAGCGTTGAATTAATACTTGAACACATGTACACGAAAAGCAAGTACCACCCAGCTCCATCCCTTAAACTGCAGAAGACCCACCTCTTTGAGCAGCTTGAACTGGACAACAATAGGATATCCTTGTGTACCTGGCCACCAAACGGCAGCTCCCCTCTCCATAGTACTAATAGCATGACGAAAGTTACCCTTCACCCCCATGAAACATGCCCATGCTGGGTTGCTTCTTCAACAGCTACATCCATAGCAACTCCTGCAGTCTGAATTGCCCTATTCTGCACGTTAGAGGTGAAAGTTTGTTGATTTCCTTTTTGAAGACAAAAATAGAACATCAGGGTGTGACTGGAATAAACATCAGGTGGTAGTGGATAGAACAGTTAAGCATTTGCTAAAAACCACTGGTTCATAGACTTATTTAAGTTAAAGGTCACAGTTTGAGATGTTTTAGAAGTAAAAAACACTGTTTCATAAATAAGTTTGTTATAATTTGTATAGTAGTGGAAGGGGAACCATATACTAATAATGAAGCGACGACAAAATTTCAGGAACCATATACACTAAAACATAAGAACTAACCATTGGACCAGCGGTAGTTCACAGCAACATCTACATTCATCTTCTTTTTATAATAGTGAAAATTTTATTCCACCTACAGAAGTACATGTAGATCATTTCACCTGTCAAAATAAGTCATAAGTTAGAATGATCAAAGGCACTGATATATTCATTATAAGTTAAAGGTCCTCACCATTCAAGATCAGGAAATGGAGGTAAAGCATGAACAACCTTTTAGCTCTGCAAGCACCCGGATGACATTCAACTATACAACATGAACAACCTTTTCCTTGACATCCTGATATAATAAACAAAAAATTAGTTATTTATTTAAACAACTATGGAAAATAACTCAAAATACATACAACGCGCAATTAGTTATTTTTAACACCATGAAACCATCATTCTTTAAAATAAAAATAAAAACCTTTTCCTAATAATCCATGTCAACAACAGGATCAATAGCCCTATTCCAGGGCATCATTAACCAATACATATAGATCCTGTCATGCATCAAATTTCATATAATTTACCTTAATTGCTTTGGCATCAACCAATGCTAACGCTTGCTGAGGAAGAAATAAACTGTCCGAAGACATGGGAAGAAATCCTTAACAACTCGGACCTGAATAAAGAAATCAACTGTTGTTACTAAAAAAATAAATAAAGTATTCAAAGAGAATTAAATTAGTTGGGCTTGTGCGCTACCTCTAGGGCTGATTTTGTATCTTTGATGCTATTCGTCACATATGAAGCATCGAGAACTCTCCACGCTTAGCTTAGTAGCTTGAAGTTGTTTCATTTTAGGGGTCTTTAACTGTTGGAACCTGTTGTTCATCTATCACACATGAGAAATCAACCAGATTTCATCCTGCTAATGACTCCATATCTAATTATTTGCAATTTTCAATAATAAAAGGAAAAAAAGACCTTCAGCCGGGATCATCCACAACTTGTTATCTAACAATCAATAGAAATTCAAAGAGCAGAATAAATTACTCACTTGAGATAGCTAGCAATTGACACTAAGGCAAGAGGCCCATGTTTCATTAGGATCCATGCTTATCCTTGCAGTAAAAATAACAAAAAAATCACAAATTCAATGGAGTATTTCAAGATCTTGACAGTAGAAATTTTGAGTATGATCACATAAGACAACATAGTCAAATGATCTAATGAACCAGCAATTAAACCCTCAGCCATGATGTTAAGGACCCTTTACCGACATGCATACATACCTAAAGAAACGCTAAAATATAACAAAACCAACAAAACATATGGACAGATTAAAGTATCCATAAAGAACATTTCTGTACACATCTGAATATGAAACAAACATGAACTACCAAACCTGATGGCTCGAAGTTTGAGTTGCTGCGATGATGAAACCGAGTGGAGGAGATCTGATCAAAGGTTAAATATTAGTCACAAAACTGATCTAGAACATATAAATACCTATAAATATACCACATGCCCGACTGAAAGGTAATTTATAGCTGAAGAGAAAAATGTGAGACCCAGATTATAGCTGTAAATAAAGTGAAAACATGTTTAAGATAACTTGAAAACCCAAAATGTAGTATGAAACTCAATATTTGACCCCAAAATAATTAAATAATAAGATTATAGAATTGAAATTAATAGAACCTTCCAAATTGAAGCTGGATGATTTAAGAATTATACTGTTATACTCTTTGGTGAATGGTTCACAGTTTGAAAAAACACGTTTAGCGGTTCATGGTTTAGAAGTTGGAACATACTGTACTGACAAAAGTGGTTGTTTATGTTTATTATTTTATATTTTCTTTCTTTTTAAGAACAAGCATAACAGTCAACACCATCTTTTACCCTTTTGGAAAAGTTTATATACGAACTACAAACTGAATGCTTTGAAAATATATCAAAAAAACCTATTCCAAGCAGACCAACTGAACCATTTGGGCGGTCTAGACAACCCAACCAAACTAACTTGTCTGGCTTGCTGTTTTTCAAAATGGAATACTGAAAAGGTCATCATCATTTTGTCTAGGCATTCTTCCCTGATCTTTGATATCAAAAGGGTCCCATAGAAGACCCTGTCCCGCCGCCTAAAAAATGGCACACATGAAAAACTTGACACCCGAGAATGTTAATACTCATAAAGTATATGAAAAACAGAGTTCATAAACAGGAACTAAAACATTCATTCACAAATAACATAGAGTAACTGTAGGTCCGAGATCAAACCAAGAACACGATATCTAATCACAAACGAGTGCGGAAACCTCGTGTGTGATTGATTCAAGAAACAAGTAGAAGAAATAGACTAGATCTAATGAAAAGATCTAATCTTGAATGAGAAACCCTACTTGATGAAGCTGATCGTAAACAATAATTAGAGAAGAGAAATCGTAAACAGTGTATTGTCTTAGAAAAGCTTACTTGAATCATAAACATGAGGTGGTATTTATACCACCTCTTACAAGCACATGGGCCAATCATAAACACTAAATATGCCCAATCATAAACAATAATCGGCCCACATGGCCTACAAAATAAACTAACCAAAGCCCAAAACTAACAACAAGCTAGCCCAAATCTAATGTTCATGCCTCACATAAATATAGCCCAACAATCTTCCCCTAGGCATGAACCATAGAGACCACCTAAGGCAGCTGCAGATCGAATCTGAACGTGTTCTGCACATTATTTGACCACCATCCGTTCTCCACGATCCGATTTGCTGTTCCATGAAAGATTCCCACCCTGATAGCATTCTCCAAGTCATTCTCATCCCCGAGAATAGGTTGGGAGGAGAGGAGCTTTATATATTTTTCTCCAAATCTAAGCAAATCTACCGGATCATAGAACGGGAATTGCCTCATCCTTTTGCAGAGCACCACCACCTCATTAGTTGTTGGATCATAACACCAGCAGTCAAAGTTCTTGACAAGTGTACCGTCTTCAATCTCATCCAACATGTTGATTACTCTTGTGCGCTTGGTGGGTGGTCTCCTTGCTTCTCCTATGGGTTCTCCAGTCACTGGGTCAGTTTCAGTCTGGACCCACCTTACTTGCTTTAGCTCAAAATTTGCAAAGTTATCTTCTTGATGGTTCAGCAAATTGTTTCTAATAAGGTCTCCGTCAGGGCTGTTCCATCTGCTTATGTAGGGAGCTCGAAGCAGACTTCTAATCTCAGGCTCAGTCCAAGAATGGAATTGTGCACGAGTTCTGTAGTATTCAACTGGACTAAAGCCTTCACGGATCACAGCAAATAATTTCTTCTCGTTGTCATAATGCCAGCACAAGATGGGTTCACGACTCCCTCTTTTGTCTATAGAGCTTTCACCAAGATCAAGAGCGTATTGAGTGGGGGCTGGTCCTTGAAAGAATTCTCGAAACCAGTTGTCGTGACCTTCAGGCGCTTTGGAGATGACCCTTCCACCTCGGGCATAATCAGACATTTCAATATTTTCATCTCCATCGTCTACATTCATTGCATCTGCACCTTGCACACCCTGTGATGAACTTTGATCAGGGGCACCTGAAGATTTTGACTCCACGACACCTTTCAAGTCAATAAACTTCTTCTTTAGGTCCATCAACGTCTCATAGAGCCACTTCATTCTATTTTTGTCCGCCACCTCCTTTTCTCTCATCCTTCTGTTCTCATCCTTAAGTGCCTTTATCTCATTTTCTCTGAATCTATTCTGAGAGATCAAAAAGTTGATATGAGGATCAGTGCTTATCCTTAGATCAATCGAAAGTTCAACAGATTGAAAAGGACGAAAACTAGGAATAGCTGTTGGCTGGCTTATCACAGGTGAGGCGCTCACTCTCACTGGACTTGGTACGACAAACGTGGTGTCAACCTCCAGAACTTGCCTTTCTTCTCGAACAGGGCTACGTTCGATCAGAAGAGGACTTTCAGTATGAACCTCGGCAGGCTGAACTTCAACATTATCAGCAGCTGTTACTTCTTGAACACTGGGACCTTCAGAACTGGGCCCTGCTGGTTGTACAATCATTATGCTTGAGCTTGTCTTTGTGAATTTGAAGCTTACGCTCCTTGGATCAGACCTCTTCCTTGGAGATGGTTCACGAGCAGGAATTGGTTCTTCAAGAACATCCTCAACATTCAGATTTAGCTCGGGAGGGGTTGTATCACTGCCCGATGAACCGATCATATCATCCCTTGACCTTTTAAGGTTAAGTGGCCCCAAATCCCCATAGATGTCATCATCTGTCATCTCTTGACCAGCAAGAATGTCATCCATCACGTTCTCTTCATCGGAGGGTATTATCACATCTTCTTCTTGCACATTAACAGCTGGAGTTACTGTTATATCTTGGTCTTCAGCAATAGATGCATTAACAGTTGGCACATCGGCTTCTGGCTCAGGCTCTTCAAATTCTTGTTCCCTGGCCACCTCGGGAAATGCACCCCTTTTAACCCATTCAAGTCTTCCTTGAAAACTGTTTTTACCCTTTCTATCCTGGGTTTGTAGACCAAAAACCCCACAATCCATCACTTTTATATCCAACTTTTCTACCCTTTCTTCAATCATTGGGTATTTCTTCATGACCACCATTTGCACAAACCGTGGTGTCATCAGGAACTGTTCTCTGGCGCTTAGGTCAGCATTGCCTATCCAATCTAGTAACATCATCTTGGAGAAATTGAAGTTCCAATCCAAGGCCAATGCGACGAATGCAGTTCCATGAAGCTTGTTTAGCTGATCAAAGCTTGTTCTTTTACCCAGAAAAGATTTCTGCATGTAGTGCGCCAGGCATCTCCAGTAATGCGGTAACAGCTTCTTAAAGATAGGCGGGAATTTTCCTTCATAGCCCATGGATTGAGCTCCCGCCAAAACAGCTTCCTTCGAATATTCAATCGGATCGATGACACGATCATTGATGTTCAGCCCTTTTCTGATGTCATCCTCCTTAATCACAATCTCCCTGTTCTGAATCCTTGCAGTAATTGTTGTTTTATCTGCATCAGCTCTAGCAGTACCCCAGAACTCCCTCACAAGCATCTCATCAATAAGCACATTCGTCCTCAGGGCATGGTTTATTTTGCAAGTATTCATCCCGGCCACCAGAGAATAAAATAGTTCCATATGCTTCTCTGGCGGGTCTTCAAGATATGCTGGAATGCAATGATCTGGTTCGAACTTTATCTCTTCGTCTAGCATCTCGTCTGCCATCTGAGAAAGACAAGACATATATATCAGACATATTCATCACAGCTTAATTATGTTTGACAACATCTTCTTGAAGTTCAATTGATTATCACGTCAAAAAATTTTAAGCTCAGAAAATCTCAATTTAGACTTTCAAGAAAAATATTTGATTTTGAATTACACGTTCACAAACACCATATATTTTAACTTAAACATGTTTAAGTTTGATGAGATTTAACAAAAATTAAGTGTATGAGCCTTTATCATGTGTTTCCGATTCAAAATATGAGTTTACGATTTATAGATGTGTTCACGACCGGGTCAAATTAT
>JBCNJP010000008.1:24625104-24661398 GCA_039602395.1 Deinandra increscens subsp. villosa
AAATCGTTTCTTCTAATTGTGGTAAGCTTCCATTTGTAACAACTTAGGAACCTTCTGAGTTGTTCCTATCTCATTATCATAGTTCATCATTGCTTGTATCGATGTTTGAGCAGCTGAAAATGCGTGAAAATTACTCATTTTGAAGTTAAAAAACGACCGTCAAAACTTCGAACTCAAAAACGAAGGTCTTCCAAGCGGATTTTGAGGGTCAAACCGGAGGGTACTAATTGTTAGGTGAGTAAAAGTATAGATCTCGGAAAGACGAACGTTTTGGCTGCTATTAGCTCCTGTAACTCTTAACGGTTCTCAAGTTACGCCAGTTTTAGTGAACATGTGTTTTCTGCCAGCGGACCAACCTGTTCTCAGTGGACTAGTTCCAGACCAAATAAACTCAGCGGACCAGAAGCGGACCAAATTATCTCAGCGGACCAGATTTGTACCTGAGGACCAGACACGGACCAGGTATCTCCTGCGGACCAAATTTGGTACGGCGGACCAAATGGTACGGCGGACCAGAAAATAACCGCCACGGACCAACTTTGAAGATTGCCTTCCGGACCAGTTTCAGCGGACCAGAATACGGATGAAGATTGCCGTGCGGACCACCGGCGGACCAACGACTGACCAAAATTTCTTCGGCCGGACCAGAAGCGGACCACGCTGATCACTACTGATTTTTGCGAATTTTGATGTTTTCAACTGGAATTTGCTTCAGAAAGGTGCGAAAACTCACTAGAAACACTCAGAAATCATTTTCCATCTTTGAAACACTCAGAATTGCGGAAATTTGATGAAAAACGAAGAAAACCCAAACTTTCTCACTCTAGAACTCGAAAATTTAAAAAAATCACAGCAGTAGAGCAACCAATAGCTCTGATACCACTTGTAAAACCACTAGACGATCTTACTACTGCATGATTCGGTAATCGGATAAGCAACGAGAAGTAAATAAAGCTTCGCTTTATTGATTCACAAAGAGGATTACACAAAGTCTAGAGAGAAAGAGAGTTACACACTCAGTTACACACACTTAGAAGATGTAGAATGACAAAACTTCTATCTAGCTCTCTCTCTAACGAACTATTTATAGTGTTAACGTACTAACTGGCGGACCACCAGCGTACCATATGGTACGCCCGTACAAAATAAGCTGTGGACCATTTGGTATGCCCACATTAGTATGTTACCACTAAGACTCACAAAGATGCTCTAGATAAGATACAATACACGAGACACACGTTAGCATAGGAATATGCTCTAACAAAAAGCAAGGGCCTCCATTTATTGCCCCACTTTCCCCTTCCTTAAGTAGTTTACAAAGTACAAAAAAGAAATGATGTACACTTTGAAATGTTCGCAACACTGAATCCAACAGAAGCTAAAGAGGACACAAAATTGAAAGTAAATTCACAAATTTGAAAACAATGGATAAATCATTTAGTCTTTCAAAATCATAATACTAAACTTTTATTAAACCTTTTGTAACATCTCAGACTCATTACAAGGACCTTTTGTTTTTTTTTAAACCTTGCTTGTATAGTAGACCCCAACAAGCCACCAAGATGTCAACCTCTTTATTGACCTAGAACCCACTTTGAGAATAAGGTTGACCTGGTCAAAGTCCTTTAAAACTTGTGGATCAAAGAAGATGACGAAACCTGTAAAACAAAAATCACATTAACAAAAGATAATGAGTATATCTCTTAACTATTCATCACCATCTTCAAATTTAATAAAAAAACGTTAGGGTTCAGAAAGAAATTACCGTGAAGATCAGCGGATAGAAATCGAGAAACCAACTCTTTGCAAGAACAACCGATGTCCTGGTCACGAAAACCCTAGGCATATCTGTAGATAGAAATCGAGAAGACGATGAAGCAAATCGAAAATACAACGACTAAATAAAGTAAAATCAACAACAAAGCCACAAAAGCTTAACACCTACGATTCAGACTTTGGCTTGAGACCTGCGATAGAAATCGAGAGATGTGAACAAAAGGAAGAGACCAGGAACCTGAATCGTCGCCGGAGGCACGACGGGTTCAGGCCTCTGTCGGCGGTAGAAACCCTAGACAGGCGAGCAACGGCAATAGAAACTTACAGCAAGAAGGTGGCTAGAGGGGCGGTGGAGCCGAGGGACAACCGGAGAAGAAAGGTTGTCGGAGATGGAAGCCATGGACGGTGGGTGGCTACATGCGGCGTGAGGGTTCCGGAGTGGGAGGAATGAGAACGGCTAGAAACGAAAGATTGGAGGGTTGAAATGAGAAAAGAACAGTTTATTGACTTGTACATCATGCACAAAGCCTTATACATTTCTTAAGTTTTCAACTTTCAACACCCTCTCTCTAATATTATTTTAAAGTATATATATATATATATATATATATATATATATATATATATATATATTGCAAATAGAAATCCCAGCACCTTCTATACCAACCCAAAAACACACATATAAATCAATAGGTATTAAAGTTTTAACACATGGATATCCAAACCCACATATAGATAGCATATTAAAACAAACTTGTTGTAAACCAACATGTATATCCAAACCCACGCTAAAATTATGTACTTGCTGATTGATAGAGAGGCAGGGATTGTTAATTTGATATGTATATCGCAGTAACCAATATTATATAATTAAAGCCCAGGCCCATTAACAAATTTTGAAAGGTCAGTTAGTTCAATTAAAACCCTACTTAAAAAAAGAAAACGGAAACTCGGTGGAAACTCGGTGGAAACTCTCGGAACCGCCGTTGACTTTTAGAATCGGCCATTGAAACGTCCCTCAAATTTGAAATCGGCCATGGAAACGTTTCACCGGCGTTCCCACTGCGTTTCCGTCCCCACGGCGTTTCCGGGATGGGAGACGGCATGTTACCGGCGTTTTCGTGCATCATAGCGTTCACACCATCGTGTTTGTGTTCAAATCCTCAAATCATCACCGAAATGTATCAAATCACGTCTCTTTGTGCTCGGTTTTGGATTTCGCACATAATTCTAAATTCAATTTTATGATCTTATGTGATTTTCAGCTACAAATCAAAGTTGTGGATCATATTTTTTATTACGCTTGTACCGTGTTCATTAGGGTTTTCAAAGTTTCACTAAACTGTGTCAAACCATATCTCTTCTGAATCGTCACTCGATTTCGCACACGCCGGTGCTTTCAGTTTCATGTTTCGATCAAAATGATTGTTTAAAGCTCTGGTTCACCTTCGCTTTTCCTCACTGAGTTTTAAACGGTATCCACAAAATATCAAAGTGACTTATATAAAAATCACTCACAATCTTCTTGTTTCTCGATTTTGAGTTCATTCCTATTCTAAAATTCAAGTTTCCGTTGAGTTTTGTTGAGTTATAAAATCGCGGACATCGTCTTCTTTCGAGCTCATAAGCGTTCATCAATGGCAGCTCTATCAAAAGTCTTAGAAATAACCTCAGAATATATCTCTGAGTTCATCATCTCTTTATCGGACTGTCGATTTTAACTTCCTCGATCTCATTATTGTTTCCATCTCTAATTCTGAATTCCAACCATTCGTTTTAGACGACAAAATAGTACGTCATCTTCCTTCTAAGCTTCTCCCATGGTGATTTCTTAAAATCTGAACACTTCTCATTAAATTTGGTTCCATTCCAAATAAGCTGTGGACTATTTGGTACGCCCACCTTAGTATGTTACCACTAAGACTTACGAAGATGCTCTAGATAAGATACAATACACGAGACACACGTTAGCATAGGAATATGCTCTAACAAACTCCACCTTAACGTGTAGTGTATCTAGCTATCTATCTATCTAACAAAACTTCAGACTTTAATCTTCAGCATTTCTGCGCTCGATCTTCAACTTGAAATCTTGTCAGAAATAGAGCTTGCATAGCTGGATCAATTTTGAATAGTCTTTGAACTTCAAGATCCACTTGTGAAAGATATTACATACTCCCCCTTTCACGATGCTTGAGTCTTGTCACACAGAAACCTGCAATTTCAGAAGACAGAAACGCAGCTTTCTTTTTCTTTTGAAAATTAATTTAATCTTGGCCCAAAACTTCTCTTCGAGAATCCAAGATATAGATTTGAAATTTTGATTTCGAATCATATATCGATCGATCGAAAACAAATAAGAAACAAAATCTTTTTGGCTTTTTGAAATTTTATATCAAACACACCAGAAATCTTTTTGATTTTTCTAAGTTTATGCTAAAACACACCTAAAATCTTTTTGCATTTTTTAGATATGTACCATAAATGCAATACAAAAATGAAATACTGAATCACACACTATTTTTGTCTTTTGTGAGAAAGATCACAACTTGGGATCATATTGGTCATGACATGCTGAACTACATTTCAATTTCAGTTATTTTAGCACACAAGTCATGTCGATTACTGGTATAATTTGTCCATCTTAAACTCAAGCACAATCATACTCATATCATCTGGATATGTTATTGTATTGATTAAGTTTGCTTTGACCAGTGTACCTCACACTATCAGACATACTCAGATATGTTTTTGCTTTTATATCACACTTTGTGATTTCATTTGTGATTTAATCACATAATGATTGTATTCAAGAATCAGTCAACTGTGTTCCATGCAAAAAGAAATAAGAATGTTAAATCGTCTACCTTAAGGTCGATCTTTCGATACACAGATAAGGCCTCGGATTTAACAAAATAAGAAAATAAAACAAGTTGAAATTGTATAACCCAATAACAATCAGGTCGGTACTCCCGTACACGCAGAGAAAGTCCGATGAGTTATACGAAACACCAAAGAAAATAAAGCCGAATGTCGAATGAACAACGATCAGGTCGGTCTTGTGGACACACAGAGAAATTCCGATCGTTTGACAAAATAAAGAAAATCAAACAAGTTTAAATCTTTGCAAAATGAACACATGTATACGCAATGACTTCTCATTTTTATTTTCACATATCTTTTCTTGATATATCATGAGATATACATCAAGATGTTGTCCACTTGGTCAAGCAATTGTATTTTAATATTTATCACATCTGAATACTTTCTAATTTAATGCCGAGCCTACCAAGCACACCGAACAATGATCTTATGGCTTTTTCATCTAATTTATCCATAAGCCAGACACGTAAGTCAATGTACCATCATTTCCCAAATATGTCGGATCAATTTCTCATTCTTTAATGTTTTTGTGTTTTTCCGTTTTTCAATTTTTTTTGTGGATTTTTATTTTAACACAAACAAAAACACAAAGACGCTATTTTTGGTTTTTCAATTTTCTCCCCCTAAACTACATATGGAATGTAAAAAGAAAGAAAATTGACCAATAGATACTGATACCTTTTCAGTTTAAGCTTTCGGAAAAACTTTCAGGTTGAAATATGGATCATTTAATTTAAGTTAAGCAGGAGACTCCACTATCAGTAACTGCTTGAAGCTTGAACTTCACAATCACCAATAGGTCTTCTAGAAGAAACCTACACACTGGTTTAAAAATTAGTATTAAAATGACCTGAAGCACACAGCTTCTGGTCTACCAGTGTCTTCTACAAAATCAGTTGCAGCATTGGTAACCAACTTAGGTCGCCACTGCATTTGTGCTTTTTCATTTTTAACTGAGTCATCATCACGTGATGAACCACCAACACTCGAATCAAATTTGAAAAATTGTGTCGTTTTAGATTTTGATTTGAATGGTGTTGACTCAGTAAACATTCTGCCTGATTCATCGATAATGGTGGCAGATTTGTTTGAAAATGATCTTGTTACCATTTCAGGACAATCCTTTGCCATGTGTCCCTTTCGGCGACACTGATAGCACAAACGATAAGATCGTTTAGAATATGGTTTGTCCTGAACTGGATGACATTTATCATCAGATTCAAAACTATCAGAAATATCATCGAAAACTTGAAATCGGTTAGAATGTACCCATTTCGATGTAGGACTTCAAGGTGTGGAATTTAATCCAGATGATGAAGAACCCTTACCTTTAGCATCTCTAGAAGAACTTGCAGACGAAGCCTTCTTCTGAATCTTTCCTCTGAATCCTCTTTCCATTGTAGACATAAACACCTGATCCAAATGATAGATTTGTTCCAAGCTTGTGTCTTTCTTTTCTTTTGGAGCTTTCTTGGACATATTCTTCTTGACATTCTTTTCAAACTTCTTCCCCTCACTGCCCAGACCTGACTGTTTGTACCCTGGCACCTTTGATAAATCAATTGAAGAACTCGAAGGACATGCTTTAGCAGCTTGATTGAAAGAAGCTTTAATATCCTTCAACTTGTTAGCTTTAACCAACTTAGCAGCAGCTGTTTCCTCACTCACTTTGTTCTCATGTTTCTCACTATGTTTGTAGGTAGAAAGAACACTGGTATCAGCTATAAACCCACCAGAAACAAACTTTAATGTAGATACATCAACCACATTTTTTCCTTTCTCCTCTTTCTTCTTTGACAGTTTCTTTTCTGATTTCTCAACCACAAATTCAGAATAATCTCCATTTACACCAGAAGAATGAATATCATCTAAAGCATCAGATGAAATAACTGGATGTGGAATTTGATTATACTCTTTGCTTCCAAAAACTTTCTTGAAATTTTCATCTTTGCACAAGTAGCTTGTGAAAGAATGTGAATTCTTCAAATTGTTCAATTGTCGCTTCAGATCTAAAACTTCAACATTTAAATCAGAAATTTTCTTTTGAGCTTCACCCAATGTTTTTTATGATTCAGTCAATTGCTCCGAAGCTCTATTTGATTAAAATTTCTCTTGTCTCATCTGATCATGGGCTTCATATACTTCTTGAGTAATCTTTTTCACCCTTTCCTCATGAATCTCAATATTTCTTTTCAACAACTTGTTGTCATGTGTCAAAGTTGTGACTTTATCGAGTAATATTGAATGTTCCATTTGACGATCATTTTCCTTAGCAATAACTTCATCAAACTCTTTCTTGAGGTCATCATAAGCTTGCTTCAGCGATTCTACTCTTGCAGTTGATTTCTTAAACAAATTATCAAAATCACCAATTGCATCTTTTGCTTCACTCTCCCATTTCTCAACACTTTTAACCAACTCTTCATTCTGAGTTCGCATCTGCAAAATTTGTTCTTTATCTAAACTAACCATGTCATCCAATTTTTTTTGAAGTTCAACAAACTCTTCCATCAAAGTATTCTTTTCTTTAACCAAATGCTCATTTATTATGAGAATCTCATCAGAAACTTCAAACTTCTTCTTGAGATTTTCTAATTCTTCTTCATTCTTCTCATTTTCAATAATCAATACTTCTTTTTCAGAATTTAATTCTCGAATCTGTCTTTCTTTTTTAGCACAAATTTCACATGTTGATTCATACCCACTAACTTCAGAATCACTTGTTTCAGATTTACTGGTCTCAGATGCATACCCACTCGATTCAACCTCAATATTTACCATTAATGCATAATTGTCTGAAGGGCTGACTATAAACGCAGATTCATCTGGAACGTCTTTAGCCCAATCATAATCTTCATCAGTTTAAGATATCATAGCTTTAACTTCTTTATCTTGAACATTCTTATCAGAAGTACCCTTATCAGATGACTTTTTTGGACAATCCCGAGCAAAATGTCCATGTTTGGCAAATTTAAAACATTGAATCGTTCGTCTATTCAAACCAAGCGTTTCTCCTTGAAGAAGAGATGTCTTACCATGTTTCTTCATAAATCTCCTTCCTCTCTCCACTACCATAGCAAATTGCCATTCCAGATCGAATTTATTCAATTGATCATCATCCAGATGATTTAAATCCTCGCCAAACAATCCAGATTGACCAATTTGACTAAATATAGATCCAGACGAAGAAGATATGAAAGCAGATAACAAATCAGCTAGATCTTCAGTTGCTTGATTAGAAGTAGACTTGCTTGATGATTTATCAAGAATAGTAAAACTGCAACCTGAAGAAGAAACAGTATTTTCTGACTTTCCAGCAAGAAATGCAGTTAATGATGGATTAACACATGAAGTAGAATGTGACTTTGCTTTGGCATGCATGGTAGCAGAATTTTCTCCAAATTATACTTCAGGATTTTGAACAGATGGAGTTGTTGACTTTTTCACAAGCAGTTCCATTTCACGAGATTGTAATTTGCTTATTAATTGATTGAATGTCCAACTTGAGTAGCTTGGATCATTAGTCAACATCATAACAAAATTTTCCCATTTTTCTGGTAGAGCTTCTAAACACTTCTCCTTTAACTCATCACTTTCTTTCTTGACACCTACAACTTCAAGTTCATTGATCAAATGCGAAAACCTTGCAATCAAATCTTTGATATTTTCATTATCACAATGTCCAAAATTATCAAATTCTTTCTTTAAAACCTTCTTCCGAGTCTTCTTGTATTGCTCATTACCCTCACATTTTTAAGCTATAGCATCCCACAATTCTTTACAAGTTGTGTAATTCTTAAACTGATGCATCAAGTCTTTAGGTAAAGCCATTGTAAGAAAGCTATACGTTTTCTTCTCTCGAGCAAAGAATTTCTTTTCATCAGCATCAAAATCACTTATCATCTTTGGCTTTCTTGGGCTTATCATTGGATACTCATATTCTTTTTCAATCGGGATCCAAGAATCAACATCTTAAGAAAATATGTATGACTCAAATCGTTTCTTCCAATTGTGGTAATCTTCCAATTGTAACAACTTAGGAACCTTCTGAGTTGTTCCTATCTCATTATCATAGTTCATCATTGCTTGAGCAGCTGAAAATGCGTGAAAATCACTCATTTTGAAGTTAAAAAACGACCGTCAAAACTTCGAACTCAAAAACGAAGGTCTTCCAAGCGGATTTTGGGGGTCAAACCAGAGGGTACTAACTGTTAGGTGAGTAAAAGTCTAGATCTCGGAAAGACGAACATTTTGGCTGCTATTAGCTCCCGTAACTCTTAACGGTTCTCAAGTTACGTCAGTTTTAGTGATCATGTGTGTTCTGCCAGCGGACCAACCTGTTCTCAGTGGACTAGTTCCGGACCAAATAAACTCAGCGGACCAGAAGCGGACCAAATTATCTCAACGGACCAGATTTGTACTTGAGGACCAGACACGACCAGGTTTCTCCTGCGGACCAAATTTGGTACGGCGGACCAAATGGTACGGCGGACCAGAAAATAACCGCCACGGACCAACTTTGAAGATTACCTTCCGGACCAGAATACAGATGAAGACTGCCGTGCGGACCATCGGCGGACCAACAGCGGACCAAAATTTCTTCGGCCGGACTAGAAGCGGACCACGCTGATCACTACTGATTTTTGCGAATTTTGATGTTTTTGACTGGAATTTGCTTCAGAAGGGTGCGAAAACTCACTAGGAACACTCAGAAATCATTTTCCATCTTTGAAACACTCGGAATTGCAGAAATTTGATGAAAAACGAAGAAAACCCAAACTTTCTCACTCTAGAACTCGAAAATTTACCAAAATCACAGCAGTAGAGCAACCAATAGCTCTGATACCACTTGTAAAACCACTGGACGATCTTACTACTGCATGATTCGGTATTCGGATAAGCAACGAGAAGTAAATAAAGCTTCGCTTTATTGATTCACAAAGAGGATTACACAAAGTCTAGAGAGAAAGAGAGTTACACACTCAGTTACACACACTTAGAAGATGTAGAATAACAAAACTTCTATCTGGCTCTCTCTCTAACGAACTATTTATAGTGTTAACGTACTAACTGGCGGACCACCAGCGTACCATATGGTACGCCCGTACAAAATAAGCTGTGGACCATTTGGTATGCCCACATTAGTATGTTACCACTAAGACTCACAAAGATGCTCTAGATAAGATACAATACACGAGACACACGTTAGCATAGGAATATGCTCTAACAAAAAGCAAGGGCCTCCATTTATTGCCCCACTTTCCCCTTCCTTAAGTAGTTTACAAAGTACAAAAAAAGGAATGATGTACACTTTGAAATGTTCGCAACACTGAATCCAACAGAAGCTAAAGAGGACACAAAATTGAAAGTAAATTCACAAATTTGAAAACAATGGATAAATCATTTAGTCTTTCAAAATCATAATACTAAACTTTTATTAAACCTTTTGTAACATCTCAGACTCATTACAAGGACCTTTTTTTTTAAACCTTGCTTGTATAGTAGACCCCAACAAGCCACCAAGATGTCAACCTCTTTACTGACCTAGAACCCACTTTGAGAATAAGGTTGACCTGGTCAAAGTCCTTTAAAACTGGTGGATCAAAGAAGATGACGAAACCTGTAAAACAAAAATCACATTAACAAAAGATAATGAGTATATCTCTTAACTATTCATCACCATCTTCAAATTTAATAAAAAAACGTTAGGGTTCAGAAAGAAATTACCGTGAAGATCAGCGGATAGAAATCGAGAAACCAACTCTTTGCAAGAACTAACGATGTCCTGGTCACGAAAACCCTAGGCATGTCTGTAGATAGAAATCGAGAAGACGATGAAGCAAATCGAAAATACAGTGACTAAATAAAGTAAAATCAACAACAAAGCCACAAAAGCTTCACACCTACGATTCAGACTTTGGCTTGAGACCTGCGATAGAAATTGAGAGATGTGAACAAAAGGAAGAGATCGGGAACCTGAATCGTCGCTGGAGGCATGACGGGTTTAGGCCTCTGTCGGCGGTAGAAACCCTAGACAGGCGAGCAACGACAATAGAAACTTACAGCAAGAAGGTGGCTAGAGGGGCGGTGGAGCCGAGGGACAACCGAAGAAGAAAGGTTGTCGGAGATGGAAACCATGGACGGTGGGTGGCTACATGGGGCGTGAGGGTTCCGGAGTGGGAGGAATGAGAACGGTTGGAAACGAAAGATTGGAGGGTTGAAATGAGAAAAGAACAGTTTATTGACTTGTACATCATGCACAAAGCCTTATACATTTCTTAAGTTTTCAACTTTCAACACCCTCTCTCTAATATTATTTTAAAGTATTATATATATATATATATAAGAGAGAGAGAGAGAGAGAGAGAGTCGAGTTATCCTACATCCAGCAAAAACGCTACATCCACTACGGATTGTTTTGGGGCGTCCATCAAGATCATCCAACAGCCAAGATCTATGGTATTTTTGCCTATGGCGTTTTCGGGAAAAAAAAAACACCATAGGCGGAAAACACCATATATCCTGGCTGTTGGATGATCTTGATGGACGCCCCAGATCAATCCGCAATGGATATAGCGTTTTTGCTGGATGTATTTTACCCTAAACCTATATATATATATATATATATATATATAGGGAGAGGATCATTTGAGAACCAATTTGATTTGAGAACTAAAAAAGAACTAATTTGAGCCACAAGTTTATTTACATGTATCCCCCTCCCATGAATTGTAGTGGGCCCCCCCTGAAATTTGTGGTTGAGAGTTAGTTCTCAAAAGTTCTCAAAATAAAAATTTCTCATTTGAACCTAACCCTATATATATATATATATATATATATATATATATATATATATATAGGGAGAGGATCATTTGAGAACTAATTGGTTGAGAGAACTTTTGAGAACCATTTTAAGCCACTAGTTACCGGCATTTTCGGGATGGGAGACAGCATGTTACCGGCGTTTTCGTGCATCATAGCGTTCACACCATCGTGTTTGTGCTCAAATCCTCAAATCATCACCGAAATGTATCAAATCACATCTCTTTGTGCTCGGTTTTGGATTTCGCACATAATTCTAAATTCAATTTAATGATCTTATGTGATTTTCAGCTACAAATCAAAGTTGTGGATCGATATCTTTTATTACGCTTGTACCGTGTTCATTAGGGTTTTCAAAGTTTCACTAAACTGTGTCAAACCATATCTCTTCTGAATCGTCACTCGATTTCGCACACGCCGGTGCTTTCAGTTTCATGTTTCGATCAAAATGATTGTTTAAAGCTCTGGTTCACCTTCGCTCTTCCTCACTGAGTTTTAAACGGTATCCACAAAACATCAAAGTGACTTATATAAAAATCACTCACAATCTTCTTGTTTCTCGATTTTGAGCTCATTCCTATTCTAAAATTCAAGTTTCCGTTGAGTTTTGTTGAGTTATAAAATCGCGGACATCGTCTTCTTCGAGCTCATAAGCGTTCATCAATGGCAGCTCTATCAAAAGTCTTAGAAATAACCTCAGAATAGATCTCTGAGTTCATAATCTCTGTTATCGGACTGCCGATTTTAACTTCCTCGATCTCGTTATTGTTTCCATCTCTAATTCTGAATTCCAACCATTCGTTTTAGACGACAAAAATAGTACGTCATCTTCCTTCTAAGCTTCTCCCATGGTGATTTCTTAAAATCTGAACACTTCTCTTTAAATTTGGTTCCATTCCACTCGGGTTGAGCATAAGAATCCACAAGTACAATCCATTTTGATTTTCACTGAGTTTTTGTTGAAATTAGATCCACAATTCCATGTTTTCTTCAAACCGGTGATGTTTTTTAATCACTGCTCGAGATCGAGTTTTTTAATCATCACAGAATCAGTTCAAACCACATCTCATTCTAATTGCCTTTTAATTTCGCACACAACGATGTTTTCATTTTTTGTATTTTGATCAACGAGTTCGATTCTCTTTCCCCTTTTCCTTTTTTTAAAACAGAAACTCACAATCGTTGAATAACCATTTTTTTAAAAAAAAAAATAAAAAATTTGACCAAACTTTTCAAAATAAAACAATCTATTTAAATTTAGAAGTCTTCGATTCAAAATCAGTTTCGAAGATTAAGGTCAGAATTATGAATAAGTGATAAGAAATCATTTCGATTCAAAATCAGATTCGAAGATTAAGGTCTGAATTATGAATAGGTGATAAGAAATCATACCTGAAATAGGCATAAATGTAAATAACTCTCAAATGATTATAGATCTCAAAGTTATCAATTCAGTTATCTCCAAAACTTGAATCAAGCCAATCATGAACAAAATCATCCTTCACAAACATCTTAGCTCCATCCATCCCCAAAATCTTCTTGAATCTCCAAAAGGAAAGCAAAATGCATATCAACTACTGGATGACCCCAATTGACGAATAACAAATGTCACACCCCCAAATTTCCACTAACGGAGTATAACCGTGTGGGGTGTGAGCCAGACCAGGATCCAAGACTTTAGTTACAACCAAGCCATAACAGTAAATAAACAAAAGTTAAGGGACTTTAAAATTTAAAATAAAGGAAAGTTTGTTTAGCAGATACATCAGTTAGTTCAGAGGTACAGCGGAAGCCTTTAAAGTGATTACAAGATTTGGTACGCAAAACACATGTTCATAAAGTTTAACATCTTGAATTTCCCAAAAGATTTGTGATAAAGAGTACTGCCGCCACTCGTGCCATCCGAGAATCCATCTAACGACCTGCAAGGTAAACAGTGATCAAGTGTCAGCTAAAAGGGCTGGTGAGTTCACTAATTAGTCTACACTACACCATGTAGACCACGATGCATACGAATCATAAAGCAATAAATTCGTAATTTAGAATGTAAGTATTATCCGTATCATTAGGTAGCTAGCCTATGCTTATGCTCCCCTGAAAGTTCGCAACCAAAGCTGACATGGTATTTGATAGGCATTCACCTATGTAATCTGCCTTCCCCGTGTCTTTCCCGATCACGGTGTTCCTAGGCTAATATTGGTCTCAGTCCGACCGCCAGTCGGGAGGGTGCATCCTGTGCACCGCTGAGCGGGGGTGTCAATCCCCAGTAGATCTACTCAACATTACCTCGCTATTTAATACTAATGGCCCGATAAGTAAGGACTTTTGTTTATAAAGCAATTCAGTGAACATGTGATATAGTGGGATAAATACTCAAGTAAAGAAATACCTTTACCGTGTGTTGCCATCCCTTACCGGATGCAACTAAAACAGTAAGTGAAACTCACCTTAGGTTTGCTCGGCTTAAGCTTCAATTAATCCGGTTATGATTGAAAATGAGGGCCTAATAATCACATTAAGGTCTTAGGTGTAAGGTTGTGTTTAAAGCTAATAGCACATTGGAAAAACACGACACGACATAACGACACACGATACCGATGGTTGATCATAAATAGGGGTTCACTTAATACAGAAATCAGACATGGTCATCATAGCATAATTGTGTAAGTCATGGCAAGACATTTAAACAAATTGCACAAGTTTGGGTTCTGGTCACAGTTTCGCTAGCAGTTTCGCTAGGCAGTTTCGCTGTGTACACGGGCAGCACTTTCGCTAGGCAATGCCCGATGACACAGTTTCGCTAGGCTAGTTTCGCTCGAAACTGTTGGCACAGTTTCGCTAGCCTAGTTTCGCCCGAAACTGGTTTGAACTTTCGTTCAGGGTATTTCGCTCGGTAGTTTCGTTCGAGCAGGTCTGGGTGGTTTACCCGGCGACACTATAGTTTCGCTACATAGTTTCGCTGGAAGGAGATATACATAATTTCGCTACCTAATTTCGCCTGATGAAGGTACAGTTTCGCTAGTCGCTAGAAAAACCCGTAAATTTGACTAAAAACCTTTCTAACAGCTTCTGTAGCACATGCAATTCGATATCTAGCATACCTAAACGTTTACCAACATCATGAGAGCAATTTCGACACCTAAAACATGGTTTCTAGTCATCAATTTGCCAAGAATGCATTTTCACATAAGTAGCCTAATCTAGCATAGATCTTCATACAGACATGTCAAGATACAGAATTTATGTTATGTCTAGCATCCCTAAGCATCATAGCGGTAGCAGAAGTCATTGCATGTGGATTTTAAGCATACATTTTAGTTAAACATACAAGAAATGCATAAAGGAGGTTTATGTGACTCACGGTTGATCTCAAATGTTTAAAGGGATGGAGTTTTGGGGCTGGAATCTCTGTGGTTCGAGCTTCTTCCTTCCTGGCCGGAGATCTCGAGAGAGGGAGAGTGCAGAAGTGTGTGTGATTGTGAGGAGTGAGTAAAAATGAGAAGGTTGGCTTGGGTTTTCTATATATCAGGTGCTAGTTTCGCTGGCAGTGTCGCTGGTAGTTTCGCTGGCCACGCGAAACTGGTCCCGTAGCCCAAATGGCTTGGCTACCGGGCGAAACTGTAATTTCGCCGGGTAGTTTCGCTGGCTACTAAAAAGGTCAATTTTTGTTCTAAATAAAACAAGCACAATTTCTCGATAATCACACAATTACACCCTTAAATCAAACTAACACGTTGCATATAATTTCACGTAATGGTGGTAAGTAAGTAAACACATAGCACATATGGACGGGTTCGGTGATCAACCAAAGGTCATGGACGTATTCGGTCTAGACACGCATTAGTTACGGTTTATAACATGTTTAACGGAGATTGTCTAACGGAACTGATGGATTTTTAACGGAAAAACTTAACGGGGCTAACTTGGGAGGTTACAATTGTCACAGCCTCCCCATGTTAAGGAATTTTCGTCCCGAAAATTAGCTAGTACCTTGGGTTGAAGTAGAGGCTTGATCGAACAGGTGAGGATACTTCTTTCTCATCTGGTCTTCCCGTTCCCACGTGAACTCCGGTCCACGCCTTGAATGCCATCTGACCTTGACGATTGGAATCTTACTTCTTTTCAAAGCTTTCTGCTCGCGTCCCATTATCTCAACGGGTTGCTCTATAAACCGAAGTTGCTCATCAACGTGAAGTTCCTCTAGCGGTACTATCAAAGTTTCGTCGGCTAGACACTTCTTTAGGTTTGAAACGTGGAATACATTATGCACTCCGTCTAGCTCAGGTGGCAAGTCCAGACGATACGCCACCGTTCCAATCTTCTCTGTTATTGGGAAGGGTCCTATATAACGGGGATTCAACTTCCCGCGCTTTCCAAAGCGCACGACACCTTTCCAAGGTGAGACTTTCAACAGTACACGGTCACCCACCTCGAACTCTAATGGCCTTCTACGCTTGTCTGCATAACTCTTTTGACGATCTCTGGCGGCTTTCATACGGTTCTTGATCTGTACAATTCTTTCTGTCGTCTCATATACTAGTTCCGGTCCAGTTAGTTGACTATCACCAACCTCGGCCCAACAGACCGGTGACCTACACTTTCGCCCATACAAGGCTTCAAAGGGGGCGGTTCCAATACTGGAATGGTAGCTATTGTTGTAGGAGAATTCGACCAGTGGCAGGTGAGCTTCCCAATTCTTGCCGAAATCCATAACGCACGCTCGGAGCATGTCTTCAAGGGTTTGGATTGTGCGTTCGGTTTGGCCGTCTGTCTGAGGATGGTATGCGGTACTCATGTCCAAACGAGTGCCTAAGGCTGATTGTAAAGATCTCCAAAAGTGTGAAGCGAATCTGGGGTCTCGATCGGAGATAATTGATAAAGGTACTCCATGAAGCTTGACGATCTCGTCAATGTAGATTTGCGCCAACTTATCAGTTTTGTCTTTTTCCTTGAGGGCTATAAAGTGGGCGGATTTGGTTAATCGATCCACGATCACCCAGATCATGTCGTTTCCACGGGGAGTACGGGGCAATCCCGTGATGAAGTCCATCGAGATTTCTTCCCATTTCCATTCGGGAATTGTCGGTTGTTGCAACAATCCTAGAGGCTTACGGTGTTCTGCTTTGACCTTTGAACATGTCAAACACTTACTGACATATGCAGCAATTTCCGCCTTCATCTTAGGCCACCAGTAGAGTTCCTTTAAGTCTTGGTACATTTTGTCCGAACCAGGATGGACCGAGTATCGAGACTTGTGAGCCTCGTCCATCACTAGCTCTCGAAGGTTTCCGTGTAGAGGTACCCAAATTCGATCTTTATAGTAACGGATTCCATCCGACTTAACCTCCGAAGTTCCATCTATGCCATGTAAGGATTCTGACTCGAAATTTTCCTCTTTCAGGGCCTCTTTCTGAGCATCTCGGATTCTATCCGGTAATCCTGCATGAATCGTAAGTTGTAAAGCTCGTACTCTTCTAGGTTTTTCGTGTACCTTTCTGCTCAGAGCATCGGCCACCACATTGGCCTTTCCTGGGTGATACTTTATCGCCAAGTCGTAGTCATTGAGCACCTCGATCCACCTACGCTGTCTCATGTTGAGATCTTTCTGTCCCATTATGTGCTGGAGGCTTTTATGGTCAGTGAATATGGTGCACTTGGTACCGTATAGGTAATGCCTCCAAAATTTCAAGGCAAATACGACAGCTCCTAATTCCAGATCATGAGTCGTATAATTCTTTTCGGTCGACTTTAGTTGCCTTGACCCATAGGCGATGACTTTGCCTCGTTGCATTAAAACACATCCAAGTCCTTGGATCGAAGCATCACAGTAGACTTCGAAGTCGTCGACACCTTCAGGTAGGGATAGTACGGGCGCGGTACAAAGTTTTTCTTTCAAGGTTTGAAATGCTGCTTCTTCCTTGTCGCCCCATCGGTACTGAACGCCTTTATGCGTGAGGGCGGTTAACGGTTGAGCGATCTGAGAAAACCCTTTAATAAAACGACGGTAGTAACCCGCCAATCCTAGAAATTGTCGAATTTCTGTCGGTGCTCGTGGCGTAGACCAACTCTTGATTGCCTCAACTTTGGCTGGATCAACATGAATACCCTGCTCATTGACGATGTGACCTAGGAACTGAACTTCCCGAATCCAGAAGTCACATTTTGAGAATTTGGCGTAGAGTTGTTCCTTCCTTAATAACTCTAAAATTAACCGTAGATGCTCCTCATGTTCCTCTTTCGTCCTCGAATAAATGAGGATGTCGTCGATGAAAACAATAACAAACTGGTCCAGGTAGGGCTTGCATACGCGGTTCATGAGGTCCATGAACACCGCTGGCGCGTTTGTTAGGCCAAAAGGCATAACCAGGAACTCGTAGTGACCGTAGCGCGTTCTGAAGGCAGTCTTTGAAATATCCTCCTCACGGACCCTGAGTTGATGATATCCGGACCTTAAGTCGATTTTTGAATAGTAGCTGGATCCTTGCAGTTGATCGAAGAGGTCGTCGATGCGAGGGAGAGGATACTTATTCTTAATAGTAACTTTGTTGAGCTCGCGATAATCTATACACATTCTGAATGTTCCATCCTTCTTCTTGACAAATAACACAGGCGCACCCCATGGTGACGAACTAGGTCTAATAAAACCTTTATCCAATAATTCCTGCAGTTGGGTAGACAACTCATGTAGTTCATTTACTGCCAGACGGTAAGGAGCTCGGGCAACTGGAGCCGCACCAGGGACAAGGTCGATTCCAAATTCGACTTGTCGATTCGGAGGTAAACCTGGTAATTCCTCTGGGAATACATCGGGGTAATCGCGAACTATCGGGAAATCTTCGATTCTCTTTTCCGTTAGGCTTTGATCCGTAACCGTTGCTAAAATGGCTACGTGTCCCTTCCGTAGGTATTTCTGGGCCTTGAGGTACGATATGATTCCGGAGACAGTGCCTCCCTTCTCACCCTGAATCGAGAGTACGTTTCCGTTTGCAGTGGGTATACGTATGATCTTTTCTCGGCAGACGAGTTCTGCCCGATGCGCGGATAGCCAATCCATGCCAACTATTATGTCAAAACTACCAATGGTGAAGGGCATCAAATCTATGCTGAACTTATGGCCAGAGAGTTCTAGGGTGCAATCCTTGACTAAATGCGTTGCATCAACAAGCTTACCATTTGCTAATTCAACAGTGTACCTAGCTTCTAGAGGTTTCGAATTGGCCTTTATCAACTTACAAAACTTAGTCGAAATGAAACTTTTCTCAGCACCGGAATCAAAGAGCACATTTGCAAAGTAGTTATTGAGAAGAAACTTACCGGTTATCACGTTGGCATCATTCTTTGCTTCTCCTGAACCCATGACGAACGCTCGTCCTCTAGCGCCGTTTCCCCCGTTTCCACCACCACCACCGCCATTGTTGTTGTTATTGTTGTTGTTGTTGTCGTGGTGGTTGTTGTTTCCAGTTCTCCTGAGTTGGGGGCAATCCTTCTTCACATGGCCTGGTTTACCACATTCAAAACATCCCCTCGGACCATCATTGTTTTGCCTTGATCGATTCGGTAGTTCACTCCGACAGTTCCTGGCCATATGCCCCATTTTTCCACATCGCTCACAGGGAGGTTGGTTGCAATCACCTGTGTGATGTATGCTGCACCTGTTGCAGTAGGGTGCCTTTCCCCTGTATCTGTTTGAACCCTGACCACTACTGCCTTGGCGGTTTTGATTACCGCCTCCACTGTTGTTGTTGAAACCACCTTTAGAGTTATCGAATCTCTTGTTCTGGGTCTGGGAGCCAGAAAACTTTCCAAGGTTATTACCGGCATTGTTGTTACTTGGTTCCTCTTCACTCTTCCTCTTCCCATCAAGAGCAGTCTTGGGAGATTTCTTTGGTGGCAAGGTGCCTTGAGCCACCGCTTGGTCTGTCAACTTGTGTGCCAACCTGATTGCTTGCCGCACATTGAGAGGGTTTGAAGCGGTTACCATTCCCTGAATTTGTGGAGCCAAACCATCCACATACCTTTCTATCTTTTTGTAATCAGCATCGACCATTGAAGGACACAGAATTGAATACTCGTGATATCTATCAGTGTACTCCTCCACCTCGGAGCCTACCATCTTGGAATTCACAAACTCAAGTTCCAACCTCTTAACCTGATCGCGGGGGCAATACTCTTCCATAATCGCATCTTTGAACTCTTGCCATGTCATGGCATTTGCGGCATCAACTCCCAGCATTTGAATCTGTGCATTCCACCATGTCAGAGCGGAATCTTCCAGTGTACCTGTAGCATACTTCACCCGATCCCCCACCGGGCAGTTACACATGACAAAAACCTTTTCCGACTTTTCGAGCCATCGTAACAGGCCCACAGCTCCTTCATAGCCCTTAAACACCAGGGGCTTACAATCCATAAACGTCTTGAAAGTGCACTGATGCTGATGCTGTTGTTGTCCTTGAAACTGGAGCTGAGCGGCTGCCAAGGCTGCAGCAACGCCTTGGTTGATCATGTTCTGAACTTGAGCAGCAGTAAAGGTTCCCTGGTTGGTTTCTGGTGCTCTTCGCGGAGGCATGATTTTCTAGCAAATCGATGCAAAACTTCCAAAGGTTAGTATATCCAATACTAAAAGTTGTTAAGTTCCGTTAAAACAAATCTCATAAAATATCTATTTACATGAACGACACATTTTAAATTTGCTAGAGCTATACATTAGACAAGGATTCTGAGTGAGGATCATCTTCGGCACGCAGGGCAGTACTCTTGAGGAATGGGTTGTAACAAAATCTTTTCAAAAACAGTTACAGTTCAGAAATCTTTATCCTTTAGAAAAAAAAATGTTCTGGTTCGCTGTAACCAATGGCTCTGATACCAATCTGTCACACCCCCAAATTTCCACTAACGGAGTATAACCGTGTGGGGTGTGAGCCAGACCAGGATCCAAGACTTTAGTTACAACCAAGCCATAACAGTAAATAAACAAAAGTTAAGGGACTTTAAAATTTAAAATAAAGGAAAGTTTGTTTAGCAGATACATCAGTTAGTTCAGAGGTACAGCGGAAGCCTTTAAAGTGATTACAAGATTTGGTACGCAAAACACATGTTCATAAAGTTTAACATCTTGAATTTCCCAAAAGATTTGTGATAAAGAGTACTGCCGCCACTCGTGCCATCCGAGAATCCATCTAACGACCTGCAAGGTAAACAGTGATCAAGTGTCAGCTAAAAGGGCTGGTGAGTTCACTAATTAGTCTACACTACACCATGTAGACCACGATGCATACGAATCATAAAGCAATAAATTCGTAATTTAGAATGTAAGTATTATCCGTATCATTAGGTAGCTAGCCTATGCTTATGCTCCCCTGAAAGTTCGCAACCAAAGCTGACATGGTATTTGATAGGCATTCACCTATGTAATCTGCCTTCCCCGTGTCTTTCCCGATCACGGTGTTCCTAGGCTAATATTGGTCTCAGTCCGACCGCCAGTCGGGAGGGTGCATCCTGTGCACCGCTGAGCGGGGGTGTCAATCCCCAGTAGATCTACTCAACATTACCTCGCTATTTAATACTAATGGCCCGATAAGTAAGGACTTTTGTTTATAAAGCAATTCAGTGAACATGTGATATAGTGGGATAAATACTCAAGTAAAGAAATACCTTTACCGTGTGTTGCCATCCCTTACCGGATGCAACTAAAACAGTAAGTGAAACTCACCTTAGGTTTGCTCGGCTTAAGCTTCAATTAATCCGGTTATGATTGAAAATGAGGACCTAATAATCACATTAAGGTCTTAGGTGTAAGGTTGTGTTTAAAGCTAATAGCACATTGGAAAAACACGACACGACATAACGACACACGATACCGATGGTTGATCATAAATAGGGGTTCACTTAATACAGAAATCAGACATGGTCATCATAGCATAATTGTGTAAGTCATGGCAAGACATTTAAACAAATTGCACAAGTTTGGGTTCTGGTCACAGTTTCGCTAGCAGTTTCGCTAGGCAGTTTCGCTGTGTACACGGGCAGCACTTTCGCTAGGCAATGCCCGATGACACAGTTTCGCTAGGCTAGTTTCGCTCGAAACTGTTGGCACAGTTTCGCTAGCCTAGTTTCGCCCGAAACTGGTTTGAACTTTCGTTCAGGGTATTTCGCTCGGTAGTTTCGTTCGAGCAGGTCTGGGTGGTTTACCCAGCGACACTATAGTTTCGCTACATAGTTTCGCTGGAAGGAGATATACATAATTTCGCTACCTAATTTCGCCTGATGAAGGTACAGTTTCGCTAGTCGCTAGAAAAACCCGTAAATTTGACTAAAAACCTTTCTAACAGCTTCTGTAGCACATGCAATTCGATATCTAGCATACCTAAACGTTTACCAACATCATGAGAGCAATTTCGACACCTAAAACATGGTTTCTAGTCATCAATTTGCCAAGAATGCATTTTCACATAAGTAGCCTAATCTAGCATAGATCTTCATACAGACATGTCAAGATACAGAATTTATGTTATGTCTAGCATCCCTAAGCATCATAGCGGTAGCAGAAGTCATTGCATGTGGATTTTAAGCATACATTTTAGTTAAACATACAAGAAATGCATAAAGGAGGTTTATGTGACTCACGGTTGATCTCAAATGTTTAAAGGGATGGAGTTTTGGGGCTGGAATCTCTGTGGTTCGAGCTTCTTCCTTCCTGGCCGGAGATCTCGAGAGAGGGAGAGTGCAGAAGTGTGTGTGATTGTGAGGAGTGAGTAAAAATGAGAAGGTTGGCTTGGGTTTTCTATATATCAGGTGCTAGTTTCGCTGGCAGTGTCGCTGGTAGTTTCGCTGGCCACGCGAAACTGGTCCCGTAGCCCAAATGGCTTGGCTACCGGGCGAAACTGTAATTTCGCCGGGTAGTTTCGCTGGCTACTAAAAAGGTCAATTTTTGTTCTAAATAAAACAAGCACAATTTCTCGATAATCACACAATTACACCCTTAAATCAAACTAACACGTTGCATATAATTTCACGTAATGGTGGTAAGTAAGTAAACACATAGCACATATGGACGGGTTCGGTGATCAACCAAAGGTCATGGACGTATTCGGTCTAGACACGCATTAGTTACGGTTTATAACATGTTTAACGGAGATTGTCTAACGGAACTGATGGATTTTTAACGGAAAAACTTAACGGGGCTAACTTGGGAGGTTACAATTGTCACAACAAAAGCTCACCATAGAGGTAGGATTCGATCCTTTGATGATAAAATGGGAGATTAAGAGAATTGTAGAGGAAAGAGTGAGATCATGTCACATTTCATTGATCGAGTAAAGGTTACAAGTGAAAGAGATTAATATAAGAGATCTAAGTAAAACACCTAATTAAAGGTGTAAAATTTGGGATCCTCTATTATGAAGTCAAGAAGGCCTATTTATAGAGTCCGGAACTGCATCTGTAGCACTTCCATGTAATCTTCGTCCATTGACACTTGCTAACGACCCCCTTCAATCTTCACTAGCTGTTCCGACTAATGCATTTCCAACTCTGAACACTTCCGGATTTGACCTATCCTCATCACCGTGAAATTTCCATTAGAAGCTAAAAGCTCGGTTTTACCAATGGAGAAGCAGGATGAGCAGATGCACTAAAAACGTTTGGATAAATTACTCAAGGGGCTATGAATGGACCTGAAGAAAATGCGAGTATAAAGATGGATTGCAAGATTATAAAGGTTTCGACACAAGTTTTAAAGAAGATTGACCAAGCAAAGGTATAGATATGCATACAATGTAGTTGCAAAAATAATAATCCAAGAAGTCCTCGGATGATATATAATGGCAAGTCGTAAATCCATGAAGACTCTAGCATGAGTCTTAAGGTGGAATGATCAGAAATCCTTGGGTGCCATATGAACGCAAATCCAAGAGTTATGAAGAATCCAATGCCAATTTATATTAATACAATCCAAAACGAGGTAGAAGCATGCAGTGAAGCTTAGGGTATATATGAATTTACATCCGAAGGCAGATGGGAAAAAGGGATCTATGGACCAAACGAAAGTGCATAATAGTGCATGTGTATCAAACCCAAATTTTGATAGAAGAACTAAATCCTTGTGAGGCTACGCATAATAACTATGGATAAACCAAGGAAGTTAAGACACCTATACAAGTTATGGTGAAGATGGGTTAAAATCAAATACAATTAGTCTAGGAAGTGTGCAAAATGGATTAGTTAATGGTGGCTAAAGTGAATTATTGGTGAGCGAAGATTTGCATGGAAGAAGTGGAGATGCAACTGCGAAATGAAAAAAAAAGAAAATGATTACACATGAAGATGCGGCTTGAGAGCTCAATAATTATGTTTGCATGGGATTATAATTAAGGATCTTATAACTTTGCACCCTTGACTGTTGCATCAGAGCTATTTAAATAATCAAGCTAAAGTATTATGAGTAATGTGACTTGAAGATTCAATGACCATGGTAGGTACGCACGCTGGATAGAAAGGTTAGACACTGTGTTTAGTATAAGCAATTGTGCTGAGGAAAACAAAGTGAAGTACGCATCGTGTACTTTCCAAGATGGAGCTTTATCATGATGGAACTCGATGACGAGATCAATGGGACTGGAAGCTGCCAATCAGATGGCGTGGGGAGAATTCATGAGGCTGGTATGTGATGTCTACTATCCGAGAACCGAAGTTCAAAAGATGGAAGAAGAATTCTGGAAGCATTCCAAGGAGAGTGCTGACATTGTGGGTTACACAACCCCTTTTCATGAGCTGGCATTTTTATCTCCTTTATTGCTCATCTCGGAATACAAGAGGATTGAAAGATACATTTGGGGGCTCCCATCATAAATCTAGGGAAAGTAACCTCTTCTCATTCAGACTCCATAAATAGTGCGGTGCTAATCACACACGAATTGACAGATCAAGCGGTACAAAAAGGGTTACTTGTCAAGAAGACGGTGGTAAAAGAGAATGAGTTCAAAAGGAAGTTGAATGACAACAAAGGGTACAACCAAGGATACTCAGTAAAAGGTTAGAGGAGTTCTCAGTAATATAACCAACGAAATCAAGGAATGGTGAAGGCCTACGCGGCCACCGGACCACCAGTTCAAAACCATACACCAGCAACTTGTCATTGTATACCAAGTGCAACTACCATCATAATGGTCCGTGTGACTTTGATACCTGCCACAGATGCAATAAGGCGGGCCACTGGGCCAAGAACTGTACCAATACTATGGTGGGGAATTCTCCGACAGGAAGTGTGAAACCGGTTTTGAAATGTTTTGAGTGTAATGCCCCTGGACACATAAAGAAGGACTGCCCGAAATTGGCAAATCAAAACAGTGGAAATCACGGAAGGGGCATTTGTGATGAGTGCGGGTGATACGCGTCAGGACCCGAACATCATGACATGTATGTTTCTCTTAAACAACCATTATGTTTCAGTCTAGTCTGATACAGGTGCAAATAAGAGTTTTATGTCAATTGATTTTCGCCCATTCATTAAAATTAAGCCCTCTAAATTAAGTGAAAAATACTCTATAGAGTTAGCTAATGGGAAGATTATAGAAACTAGTGAAATAGTACGAGGGTGTATTATAAGTTTAGATGACCGTCCTTTTAGCAATGATTTATTACCCGTAGAACTCAGGAGTTTTGACGTAGTAGTCGGGATGGACTGGTTATCTAACAACCAGGCAGAGACAGTTTGTCATGAAAACAAGGTGCGGATTCCACTTCCAAACAACGAGACTCTCAAAATTCAAGGTGAAAAGATTATGGGTAACGTAGGAGACATCTCTATTCCCCCCCCCCCCCCGGAATCTTTAGAATTACCACTTATTAGCTTTCAATTCGACTCTGACCATCAAATGAAATGTGAATAATCCTTCCTTTTTTCTTTGAAAACAATTAGAGGCTTTCAAATAATCCTTTTCGGAGAATTAGATTGTCTTCCCGAACAGGCCTTTTATTTGGTAGGTAACATCGATGAAGCTACGACGAAGGCTATGAACTTATAAATGGAGAGAAATTTGAAGAAATGACCTTAAATCTTTAGCATGGGGCCTTCTTCTCTTTCCGCCCAAGCTGCGTGTGAAAGGCCCAAAGCCAATCCCAGGGAACAGTGAAGCTTCATAGGGTCTTTCTGTCCAGGTGCAGGTAGTTCGCATCTTCACAGAGATGTCTATTTCACTGAGCCTCTCTCCGAGACAGTGCCCAGATCGTTACGCCTTTCGTGCAGGTCGGAACTTACAAGACAAGGTGGAGCTACATTAAATCGTATCTCATGTTTAAAGGCACGAAAGTTTCTACAAAAGGGCTACCATGCTATTTTGGCACACTTAACGGAGAAGAAGTTGAAGGCAAGAAATTTGTCAGACATACCAATTGTATGAGATTACCTAGTGGTGTTTCAAGACGACTTTCCAAGAATTCTACCAACACGATAGATGGAATTTCAAATCGACTTAACAACGGGAGCTGCTCGTATCGCATGATCTCCTTATCGTCTAGCATCGATTGAGATGCAAGAATTATCTAACCAACTCCAAGAGTTGTTAGACAAGGGGTTCATTAGACCAAGCTCATCACCTTAGGGAGCTCCGGTGTTGTTTGTAAAGAAGAACGATGGGTCGTTTAGTATGTGCATCGACTATCGGGAGCTAAATAATATCCACTCCTTAGGATTGATGATTTATTCGACCAGCTACAAGGTTCAAACTTCTATTAAAAAATTGATCTTCGATCAGGTTACCATCAACTAAATGTTCGAGACGAAGATATCTCGAAGACGACATTCAGAACTCGCTATGGACGGCTACGAGTTTCTAGTAATGCCTTTTGAGCTAACAAATACGCCGACAGTCTTCATGGATTTAATGAACAAGGTTTGCAAGCCCTATCTAGATAAATTTGTAATAGTCTTCATCGATGATATTTTAATCTCCTCAAAATCTAAAGAAGAGTTGCACAACATCTCAAACTTATTTTGGAATTGCTAAAGAAGGAGCAATTGTATGCCAAGTTTTCCAAGTGTGGATTTTGGATTCAAGAAGTATAATTTCTTAGTCATGTCGTGAATCATGAAGGAATTCACATAGATCCCGCGGAGGTGGAGGCGATTAAGAACTGGGAAGCACCCAGATTTCCAAGAGATTAAATTTTATTTCACGAAAGACTTATGGCACCTATATAGGAAATTCAAGTAAATGAGAAATTAAATTTTGTGGAAGAAATCATTAGAAATTACTGACTGGAGGATCAATAAGACACAACGTAGTCGCGTCAAGTTGATCAAAGCCCGATAGAACTTCAGGCGAGGACCGGAGTTTACAAGGGAAAGCCTACATCACATAAAAAAAAACCCTTCTCTGTGCATAAATTAGTGACGCCTTGATCCAAATTTCGGGCTGAAATTTCAATAACTAGGAGAAAATATGACAATCTCAAATTTCAGGTTATTATTTAATTATTGTTTAAATAACTTAAATATGTTTACGCATTAATTAACTGTATTTTTAGTTAATTAAAATAGCTAGTCAGAAAATATTCAGGAAGAATATTTCTTATTTTGTACAAAGTTATGAATTCGGGATCTTAGGAAAAAACGTAACTAATCCGAGTAAGAAAAATATTTATATAAATATCACGTTCATATTTATGATAGTGGGTAATTAACTATTTTTATGATATTGGATGACAATTTTTAGATCCGACCCGCCTACGTTAAATATTTTTATTGTCTTGACTCAAGCGCGTATTATTTATACTGCTTTTAGTCTAGTATTTCTACCCCGAAGTGTCTATTTAAATTTATTAGTAACAAAACTTGAGACGTTATGTTCGAATTTCGAAACCCGACGCCTAAAAGTCACTCGAACAAACCAACCCATTCATCTCTTTAGTCTGGTCGAATTTGGGTTTGGACCCCTAGTTATGTTGTTAACTTGGTTTCCATATAATTATTATTCTATTTTATGTCAATCCAATTACAATTTATAATATTCTAATGAGTGTACAAAATCTACTCATCATTGCATTTGGATAGGATGGGGGACTTTCAAGTAATTTTACTACAAGTTGTTGCAGATTTTTTTCCTATATATGTTAAACTATTGCAAGCAAGAGAATAAAAACCATATTTCCTCTTTGTTCTTTTGGACAGCTTTCATACAAACTCAACTTTTTATCTTTCTCGCTAAACAAACCAAACCATTCACTTTAACTCCTAGCCTAAGCATAACCATGAAAAGCTAATGTGTTCTCAAATACTTTTCAAGGATCCGTGGAACTAATTTAAAGGTATGAAGCATGTATTATATCAAAATGATTACATTTTTTTATGTTCATCCAAACTGGAAAATAAATCAATAAATCAATAAATAAATAAATAAATCAATAAAAACCAATTGAATAATTGAATAATTGTTGTGTTCTTTGTTTGTTTATTCGAACCATGAAGCAATTCATTTTCTTGAAAATTGAATAATTATTTCATTTTCATTTTTTTCCTTCTACGTACTGAGATTAGAGATTTGTGAGTATATAATTTAATTATATGTGACTATGGATAAATAGTTATTTTGTTGGTGTTAAAATGTTAAATGTGTATTATGTTAAAAAAAATTAAAGAGTTCAAAACATGATATGAATAAGAGATTTCATATATCTATATCTATATATCACTAAAAGTTGAGCAATGGCACAATTTTGACACCATAATGAATGCTAAATCATAAATACGGTGTACTTGAAACCAAGCATTCGGTACTACACTCTTAAGCGTCTTCTTTAATTAACATCATGATACATGTTCATGCATCATCATACATGTTCATGCATCATCTACGTACTCATAAATAGCAAGATTAAATATAAATAATTAACACTAACCCTTCAAATTTCTTCCAACTCTTGAGTAATAAATTACTTAATAATTAGCATCATAATAATCATCATAATAATAGTAAGTCTTTCGAGTTCTTGCAACTAATAGCTAATAAACAACACCCTTTGGAGTTCTTGCAACTCCATTTTAATTAATTGATCACACTTTTATGATCCTATATAAAGGCATGGAGGTCTCATTTGTTCACCCCCCCTACCTGTCATCTCCTACACAGTGTAAGTCTTTTATAGAATTTGTTTATGTAATCTTCGTTGTCGACCCTCTCCTTGGTTCCGGCGGGAAGAAAATGTACCGCCGGAACATTAGACTTTTGTTGCTTTGTCCGGCGTGAATAAAATGTAACGTCGGCGGCAACCGGGCTTTTATTTTTAATTTGTCTGTTTTTTTATTCTACTCTACTAAATGTTCTCCGTTTTGCATTTGCAGGTTCTTACTTCGCATCTCTTAGGGGGCGTTTGGTTCACCGAATTCATAGGAATTGGAATTGGAATTGGAATTTGAATTGGAATTGGAATTGGAATTGGAATTGGAATTGGAATTTAAAGGAATCCTTTGAAAACCTATTATGTGTTTGGTTGATATACAAGATGCATACTAACCCGCGCGTTGCGGCGGGTCAGATCTTATTTGCTAACTATAATACACAAAACAACTCGAACCAAAATCGGAAGTATACCTATGTAAATATAAGTTGTTATTGATTATAGTTATCAAATAGTCTTCCTATTTTGTCAAATGTTAGTATACTATAAGTAGTTTTTGAAAAGAAAACATGATGTCCATGTTACAAACCAAGTTTGACCAAGTAAATCTAATCCAGAACAGTAGAGAAAGAAGAAATCAGAAAGGTTCAGATAATTATTAGAACTAAACTCATTGTAAATGAGGGTAACTCTATGGCTGCAAAGATTCATTGACTAGCCAAAAGAAGTTGCCAAACTCATCACATAGTTGCTCAATTTAAGAAATCATCATGGCCTCATATTTACTTGATAGCACTATTAAACAAATAAAAAGAAAGAAAGTGAAATGAGGGGAGACGTAATAAACAATCGGTGGCACCAAACTATTGGACCCTAAAATGAGCTGGCACCACAACATTAAACTCTCATTGGATACAATGAAAAGCAGAATTTAATATGGCTCAAACCATTAATGAAGAAAGAACAGGTCATAAAAATAGATGGCTGTAAAAAGTTAAGCCCTTTATGTTCTTCATTTCTGGAAGAATATCATAGCCAAAGGAAGAGACTTATCTCATCAGATATATGAGAAAGATACAAACCAATATGGCTCAGACCATTAATGAAGAAAGAACATGCCTTAAAATTAGATGGCTGCAAAATGTTAAACAAATTGCCATGGCAACATTAATAAAACTTGCCCTTTATTTCATTTCTGGAGCAACATCATTTCCAAAAGAAAACACTAATCTCATTAGATATGAGAAAGATAGAAACCTCAAAGTAAATGAACTTTAATCAAATAAGCAAGCTTCGGAAAAGCATACATAATAGATCTGAAAATTTCAAAAGATACAAACACCACAGCCATCACAAACCATCCACTAAATCCACCATATAAACTGACTTGTCAACATCTTCGTATTTCATCTTCTTTAATAAAACGAAAAGCTTCATAAATCAAAAAACAGACCTGAAACCTCATAAATCAAAGGGTTTTAAGAAACCCTAAACCTAAACACAATCAAATCATAACAGCCGTTTCCAAATCCACAATATAATAAACAGACCAAAACCCATCACAGATTTATATAGTAAACATCTTCATGTGCCATCTTCTTTAAAAAAACAAAACTTACGTGTTCTAGCCATCCGCCGCCAAACCAAAACCCATTACAGGTTTATATAGATCAAAGGCAATGCAAGCCTCAGAAATCAAAAAACAGATCGCAATTCTCAGAAATCAAAGGGTTTAAAGAACCCTAAATCGAAGAAAACCCGACTGCGAGAGACGGTAGACTCTGCCACACCGGATAAACCATAAGAACAGGGCTAGACTTTACGACGGCTGCGATAAGCACGTCGCGCCACCGTGATGACGGCTGCGATAAGCACGCCCCGCCACCGTAGAAGCCATCATCGTTGTAAAAAATTCCGATGACCGGATTCTACAACAACAGATGCGATGTACTTGGATAAATTAGTTCCGGTGACCAGAAACTGATCATAACAACGATGACGGTGAGCAGATTTGATGATAACGTCGATGAGAGAGATGAAGAAGAAAAGTAGAGAGAAATAGAGAATGCAATTAAAACAAAAGTGGGTATGCGGTGAACTTTAAATGTCCACTTCTAGCCTCCACCACCACTTCAACCAATAGAAAAAAAGGAGAGGGTCGTTAAATAAAAAGAAAGAAAGTGAAATGAGGGGAGACGTAATAAACAATCGGTGGCACCAAACCATTGGACCCTAAAATGAGCTGGCACCACAACATTAAACTCTCATTGGATACAATGTTGTACAGTGATTTGTCTCACAGTGAATTGAATTCAAAATGTTAATATATATAATTTGTTAATGGACTTGAATTTAAAAATAGTTAAAAAGACAAAAATACCCTTAACTGAAAATTATAAAAACATTCAAATCCCATAACAATAACTCAAAAGCAATCAAACCCCCTTATTAGATTTATATAGAAATTCGTATCTCAGATTCAATTATACATTGCCTTCTTGGCTTATTAGATTTTTAACAATTACTCAAAAGCAATCAAACCCCCTTATTAGATTTTGAGTGTGTCCTCAGATTCAATCACATGTGCGACAAATAAAGTGAAGATGTAAGAACTGACAGAGATTATACAGAAATTCGTACCTCAAATTCGTGGTGGATGAAAGAAAAATCGAGATTTGTATGATAATGAAGAATGGCGGCTAGGTTTGATGAGAGTACGAATCGATCTCCGAATCTTCAACTCTGGCAATCTCTTCTCTATCTCAACCTGTGTCACGGAACACAAATCCAAATCTTCAGTTGATTTTAATCAACAATCGTAAACTTTAATGAAGAATCAACCGCAAAAGATAAGACCTCATTTGAAATCCATAGGTCATAGAGGACGAAGGAGATGACGATCAGAGTAGCGCCTGAGGACGAAGGAGATGACAATGATCGTAGATGACGATCAGAGATGATGATCGTAGACGACGAGAGCGTTGTTAATTTGGGGACGAGAGAGTGATGAGAGCAGCTAGGGTTTCTTTGGGGTTATTTTGGAGATTCCTGCCTTTTATTTATTTTCCTTTCATATCTGGAAGGATTCTCAATTCATTTAAACGTTGGATTTGGATGGAATTAAAACAAATTCCAATTCCTTCTTTTACCAACCAAACATACCAAGGAATGGAATTCACATTCCAATTCCTTCAAAAATCCTTCCAATTCGGTGAACCAAACGCCCCCTTAGTAATATTGTTGAATATCGTTCGTTATGCGTTATCTAATTGCTGACAATGTGTTGTATTTTCACATATACGGACATCATACAAGTTTAGCTAATAAAGAGAATTTCAAAAAATTTATACCCAATCAAAATCTGGTGATGGAAATGAAACGACCTCTCAGTTTGGGGAAAAGGAGGGGGTTTTGGCTCAAAATCCAAATGGGCCTAAACTTCCAAATATGCCAGAAACACAGGCTGCTTTTTATGTTGCATTACTAGTTGGGTCCTACTGTGCAGGTATATATAGCATTTGATTTTGATTTACCATTTCTATGGAGGAATTTGTAGCTATTCATTATATTTATCTAAATTTTGGTTTTCATAGGCAGTACATGGAGGCGTGGCATATCTTTGTCGACTTTATATAGAAGAATCAATCTTTGCTCTATGCCATGTCTGGTTGTAAGTCTGAATTCTGGCTGTTTACTTATGTATCGGTTGATTCCGGTTAAGTTTTTTATCTTGAATAAAACAATGTGTAAGTCGCTAATGTGTATTTTTAATGCATAAGTTTTCTAAATCAATTTTCTAAGCAATAGATTAGCATCAAAATAAGGCGCCTCTCATAGAATATATGAAGATTATTGAAAAAATGTAACCTGACCCGTACTCATACAAAGAATCGCTAATTTAACCTGGCTACCAGTACCTGTTATCCAGCTGTAGCTGTGCACATGTTAAATGGAAACTTGATCAACAAATTTCAGGTTGTTGGAGATTGTAAAGGTGTAGTGTGTGAGACTTTAGTTGGATTTTTTTATCAGTCACTGAATCAACAGATGTGCCTAACTTTTTTTTTGTTCGTTGGAAATTGTTTTTTATCAGTCACTGACTCGGAAAGCTGATTCCCTTGCCAATTAATCTTTTCACACACATGTATTGCTTTTAGTCGTTGCATATTACCAATTATGTTGAGTTTTAAGACCAATATATATGTTCAGGATGAGTGGTGTTCAGGATTTGTTTTTGTTTTTCGCGAAGACATGCTTTAGTTGTTGCATATTATCATATTTCATGAGTTTTAAGACAAATTTACATTGTGACTGATAGTAACAATTTACTGGTTTGATTAGGTCAAGCAGGTCAATTAAAAGTTACGAAGTTGGAATACAAATAACTTAAATGTTATGAAGTTGGCATTCAAATATAAATTTACAGTATTCAACTTTTAAAGTGAGATTGTTATGAAGTTTGATTAATCTATTTGACAGTGGAAACATGTCTGATGCTGAAAGGATGAAACTAAATAGAATTTTTAATTATAGTGATGGTAGCATAAAAAGGGTGATTTCTCTGAGGTCTTCTGCAAGTAGATTTCCCATTGATAAATTTTGTTATCCTCTTAGGGGCAAAGGCTAATTCACAGTAATATAATCTCAAATAATGGAGCAGCGTCTTTAAAATTTATAAGAAGTGTAAGAATATGGACTTACGAAACATTTGGTTCAAAGGAAGCGATTTTGTTCCCGGAAGATACGGGGATAAAAGCAAAGCATACCAGAACTACTGACCAATTTGTAGAGGTATGCAGATTTTATATACAAATCCAACATTCATAATTTTCTAAGTCTCAAGTGATTGATTTTGTGAACCATTATACTTGCCTTTTATTGCAAATTACCATCTTTGTTTATGATTCTTTTTTGAAAAGACGTTTGCAAGACTTAAAAGATTAGCGACTATTTTTGGAAATGTAAATGCAAAACAAAAGCATTGTTTGTGGCAGTTCGTTGTAGATAAATTTTTACTAAAATGACGATGTGTTAGCAACAATAAGGCAGATATGATGGTTCCCAGTTTAGTCACTAAACAAAGGTTGGATTCAATCTCATTTATGAAGTGCTGTGATTACAGGTTTTACGTGGTTTAGCAAAAATGTTAGCTAAGATGTGTAATTTGACGTTGTTGGTTATCATTGTTTCAAAGCTTTCTTTGTTGACGATTTGCAGATGATATTTGGTTTTCTATTATGAAAATTATTGAGGTGAGTTTTAGTGTGTTATTTGGGTTTGAGTGGGAAGTATTGAATTCCATTTATAAACTGAACCAAACACCTCATACTATCCAATAAACTAGCATCTAAATGTTACGTCTCTTAAATATTTCTGCAATTAAAAGCTTCATATTGTCCTGTGTTTAAACAAAATTAACAGATATATATGAGGTAGATGTTTTTTCTATTACATTTCCATTTTTTATGTTTATAAATCTATCTCATGCCTCTACAAATATTTACACAAAAGATTTCGTAGGTAATGTGTCATTTTTAATAAAAGATCAAAACTCTCAGCTACATTGTCGATGGAGACTTTGTTATCTATTTGGCTTGCCTTACAACAATTCGTAATATTTCCTTAGTTGTATGAATTTCATTTTGTATTAATCTCTCTTAAATCAGCTTCAGACCCATATACATTGTTGTGAAGGAAATGACCCATGATAAAGACCCAAATGAACCACCATAACCAAAGCCCAGATCCAGCTTAGAAGAAGTGCCCTCTCTAAATCTTTTGAATGGGATAGAGATTAAAATTGAAAACCAAAAAGCCCAAGTGAAAAACACACCTTAAAAAGAACAGCTGAATTAATAGTAGGATGCAAAACTGTTGCAGTGGTTAGTTAAGGTTACGAATTGAAAATTCTACAATCTGTTCACATATAATACTTAGGATTAAGTTAATTTGGGGTACAACCATCATTATTACTTTAAAATCAATCCATGATATGTTTAAACCACTGCGAAATATTTAAAAGACTAAAAAGGGAAATTGAAAGTCATATTGCAGAATCCTTTTTTATATAACCTTGGAGGTTGATCATAGTGTTCCTAATAAATTTTGGCTAATTTAAGATAGCCTCTAATGTTGTATTAAATATTGTGTAAAGCATATGGAAGTCTTAAGGATGAGTATACCTGCTTCGATGAACGACACTCTTTTATCAGTCGAGCTTTCTCCAAGTTCAAACTGTTGAAGCCACAACTTTTCCTTAGAACCTGTAACAAACAAAACGATTGTTGTTAAACCAAAGAAACTGGGAGAGCTATATAAGTGACATTTCACTCTTCTATAAAGAGTTTACAGAGAGTTAAAGCAAAATATTTAGGAATACAATATAGCTCAAAATTTGTTCATGATATGATAACTCAAAGGAAATTCCGGAGGTTATAGATTAAGGACCAATCAAAGAAAAAACCGATAAAACATATATAAGTAGAGCCAATTGATCGATTGTCATGATCATATCGGATTTCAAAATCATAAACACATAACAATGGCGTGTTCTTAATATACGTCATGGGAATACTAAAAATTAAATCATTAGAAGGGTAAATTAAGAATCGTATATCTTCCTCGGAGTCATATTCATCAACATCATCACTACTATCCTACAAACCAAAATATAAGATACAATCATAATAAACTTTTGAAAAACGCAAGAGGTTTATTTAATCGGGCACTTGACACATAAAACAGTGAAAGAACTTCAATGGCAAAACCCTCTTTTCTGAGGGACATGTTGGTCGTTATTTTATCAGAATCCTCAACATCAACATTCAAGTCCAATGGAGTAATATCTTGATGCTTATGAACTAAAATCAAAGCAGATCAAAGCCATAAAATTTTACTCAAAATGGAAGAATTTCATTAAACAAAACTGAATTGATTTTATCCACCAAACCCTCGATCGTATAACATATTAAACAATAAAATTCAAACATATCAACAAATGTTATACAATAAAGAGGAAGAAGAAATCATGTGAGATTAAGAAAGAAGCCCTAGAATCCAAAAACACGATGAAAATAAAAATTCGGAACAGACGTGATACAGAAGCGAGATTATAACATATCAAAGTGAGAGAACCCACAAACGCAGCAAATACACGGAAATTTTCATGAAACAAACTACAAATCATCGAAAGGAAACAAATCTATGAACGGCAAATTCGTGCAGATAAATTCAAACAAATCGATATCTAATTATTGTATAACGATGGCGTTAAAACGACTGACCTCTGATACGATTCAGAAACATGGAATTGAGGTATGATGGATTTGAGTCGAAAATGTATAGGGGATCATCGGATGTGGAAACAGCGCCGCCGCCGTTGATTGTATTGCGAGAGATGATGGCCGATGATGCCAGAGTAGACAACACCGTGGCACTCTGCGCTTCATCCGCCGTCACCAACGTACCGTCGTCGCCATTTAATCTCTCTTTCTACCATTCACATGCCCTCTGTCGAAGAGCCAGCTTCAAATCACTAGAGGTATCAAATCTTCTTTCGACCTCCAAATTAAACACTTTAGGGTTTCGATATTTGCACGCCGAAAACAATTCCAATGCCGAAATTCTAATTCCGAGCCGACTTTGGTCCAATGTGTTCACCATACAACACTCCACCGCCCATACATGTGTACATCTCTT
>JBCNJP010000008.1:24661898-24697065 GCA_039602395.1 Deinandra increscens subsp. villosa
TAACGGAGAGTTTACGATTGGACCATGCTGTTTACGAAAGATATTATGATGACCCAATCGTAAACCCAATCTTGGATCGTAAACCCACATTAAAAGTCATAAACTCACTTCAGAAATCGTAAACTCACTCAATGAATCGTAATCCCAAAATAAAACTCATAAACACTTAATTACTTTTTATTCTTCATCAAACTTAAACTGTTTATGTCAAAATCGAATGTTTGTGAAACGTGTGATTAAAATCCAATTTTTTTTACTTGAACAATTCAATTGAAGTTTTCAGAATTTATCAAATTAAATGAGTTAATCAAGTGAATTTCAAATTGTTTCCAAACACAATAGCTTTGATGAATATGTCTGATACATATGTCTTGTCTTTCTCAGATGGCTGAAGAGATGCTGATTGGAGATATAAAATATGAACCAGATCACTGTATGCCGGCTTTTCTAGAAGATCCGCCAGAAAGACACATGGAGTTATTTTACTCGCTGGTGGCATGGATGAACACATGTAAAATAAATTATGCCCTGAGGACGAATGTGCTCATCGACGAGATGCTGGTCAGAGAGTTTTGGGGGTCTGCTAGAGTCAATTCCGACAAGACAAGGATTACCGCAACGGTCCAGAACAGGCAAGTTGTCATTGAAGAAGAAGATATAAGGCAGGGCCTGAACATTACAGATGAAGCTTCTGATCCTATCACATACCCAAAGGAAGTAGTTCTGGCAGGTGCCCAATCGATGGGATACGAAGGAAAGTTTCCACCAATCTTCAAAAAGCTTCTGCCGCACTACTGGAGGTGTCTGGCGCATTACATGCAGAAGTCTTTCCTAGGGAAAAGAACAAGTTTCGATCAGTTGAATTACATTCACGGAACTGCTCTCGTAGCACTAGCCTTGGATTGGAAGTTTAACTTCTCAAAGATGATGTTGCAAGACTGGGTAGGCAATGCAGTGCTGAGCGCCAGAGAGCAGTTTTTGATGACACCTAGGTTTGTGCAAATGGTGGTAATGAAAAAGTATCCGATGATAGAGGAGAGAATTGAGAAGCTAGATGTCAAGGTTATGGATATTGGGGTCTTTGGTCTGCAAACCCAAGATAGACCGGGTAAGCAAACATTTGAAGGAAGACTGGAATGGGTTAAGAGAGGTGCGTTCCCAGAAGTTGCACGGGAACAAGTGATGGATGACTCTGAGCCAGAGGCAGATGTTCCTGAAGTTAATGCATCCATTGCAGAAGAACAAGATGTAACAGCAACTCTTGCTGTCAATGTTCAAGAGGATGATGTCATTCCCTCAGATGAAGAAAATATCATGGATGACATTCTTGCTGGCCAGGACATCACTGAAGAGGACATTTATGGAGATTTAGGGCCTCTCAATCTGAAAAGGACAAGGGACGAAATGATAAGCTCATCAGGCAGTGACACAACGCCTCCAGAGCTGAATTTAACTGTTGATGATGTACTTGTGGATGAACTCGTTCCTGCTCGAGAGCCATCTCCTCGAAAGAAGTCTGATCCGAGGAGTGTACGTTTCAAGTTCATGAAAACTAGCTCGAGCATAATGGTTGTACAACCAGCTGGAACAAGCTCTGAGGGTCCCACTGGTCAAGAAGAAACAACTGATGAAGCCATTCAAGTGCAACCTTCTGCCGCACAGACTGAAAATGTGCAAGATCAACCTGCCCCTGTGCTTACTGAAACTCCAGCTCTGACCGAGCATAGCCCAGTTCGGGAAGAAACTCAATTTCTGGAGGTTGATCACACATTTGTTGCTCCAAGCCCTGTAAGAGTGAGTGCAGTACCTGTGGTATCTCAGCCTACAACTATTCCTGGCTTTAGGCCGTTTCAAGCTGCTGAGTTACCAATTGATCTGAGGATAAGCACAGATCCTCACATCAATTTCCTGGTTTCTCAGAACAGGATCAGGGAAAATGAAATTAAGGCGTTGAATGCTGAAGTCAGAAGAATGAAAGATAAAGAGGTGGCTGATAACAGAAAGATGAGAGAGAGAGAGGAGGCTGACAAGGCAAGAATGAAATATTTGTATGAAGCTCTGATGGATTTGAAGAAGAGGTTCAATGCCTTCAAAAGTTCTGTAGAAGGGAATACTACAGGTGTCACAGGTCAAAGCACGTCAGCTCAAGGTACGAGTGAAGCAGCTGAGGATGATGGAGATGAAAACATAGAGATGCCTGATTACGCCCGAAGTGGCAGAGTCATCTCTAAAGCGCCTGCGGGTCACGACAACTGGTTCCGTGAGTTCTATCAAGGACCAGCCCCCACCAAATATGCCCTTGATGTTGGTGAAAGCTCCATTGACAAAAGGGGGAGTCGTGAGGCCATCTTGTGCTGGCACTATGACACGGAGAAGAAACTGTTTGCTGTGATCCGTGACGGCTACAGTCCAGTTGAGTATTACAGAACTCGTGGACAATTCCACTCATGGACTGAGCCTGAGATCAGAAGTTTGCTCCGAGCTCCATTCATCAACAGGTGGAACAGATCCGATGGGGATCTTATCAGAAACAACTTATTAAGCCATCTGGAAAACAATTTTGCTGATTTTGACCTGAAGCAGGTGAGATGGGTAGAAACGGGAACTGACCCAGTGACTGGAGAACCAATTGGTGAAGCTAGAAGACCACCTACCAAGCGCACACGAGTGATTAACATGTTGGATGAAATCGAAGATGGTACACTGGTCAAAAACTTTGACTGCTGGTGTTATGATCCGACGACTCATGAGGTGGTGGTTCTGTGCAAAAGTATGAGGCAGTTTCGCTTCTACGATCCAGTTGATCTGCTGCGATTTGGAGAAAGAGACATAAAGCTACTCGCCTCACAGCCTATTCTTGGAGATGAAAACGATATGGAGAATGCTATGAGAGTGGGAATCTTTCATGGAACTGCAGGTCGGATCGTGGAGAACAGATGGTGGTCAAACAACGTACAGAACACATTCAGATTTGACCTCCTGTTGCCGTAGAAGAAAAGTTCAAATGTTTCATGCCTAGGGGAAGATTGTTGGGCTAGGCTTATTTAAGGCATGAACATTTGTGATTGGGCTTATTTTGTATTTGTTTTGGGCTTATTAGTGAATGTTAGTGAGTTTAGTTAAGGTTTACGATTTGGGCCATGTGGGCTTTCTTGTTTACGATTTGGGCTTAGGGTACTATATAAACCCTTGTTTCTTTGTTTGTAAGCAAGCTTTTCCAATTACAAATCAGTTTACGATTTCTTGCTCTTTGGTGATTACGATCAGCTTCAATAGTAGTGTGTTTTACATTCAAGACTTCATCTTTATCTTAGATCTAGTCTATTTTACTACTATTTCTCTTGAATCAATCTTATACAAGGATTCCGCACTTGTATTAGATCAAATATCGTGTGTTTGGGAGATTTCCGGACCTACAATACTCAACAGTGTTTTCAGAACTGGATTGTGATGAAATGTCATCAACTGTGAGACTAACTTTGCATTCTGATTTTAAAGCTTCAATTGGTTTGATAGCAGGTGAGTATTCAATTGGTGGCTCAACAGAGTTATAGCCAACACCTGCTTTACCATACATCCCTCCCATCCACAGTTTTTCAGCCTTTTTGTTTGCTGTTTGAAATTTATCACAAGTAAACAAAGCATCTTTCAGCTTGATCTCAAGAATATCAACCTCAGCCTTAGCATCTTTGGTTTCATTTCTTGATTTTTCAAGTTTTGACAGCAAGTCATCAAGCTGTGTTTCAAGCACTGAGTTGGTTTGTTTTAACTGTTCATACTCTTTGGTTAAGTTTTCAATTTTTGAAATGTATGATGATTCAGTTTTCTTAAAACATTCCTTTAACTCATTTAAGTTTGAAACTTCATCAATCAAATCAGTGTTGTGATTTCGATATTTTGCCACTTGTTCTATGCAGGTAGGACTACATAGATTCTCTAAGACTTTTTCAGGGATAGAATTTACCTGATCTGTGATGGAGTCCTGTTTGGCCATTAAAGCATAGTTGATGGGTTCAAACTCAGCAACGAAATCTTCCCATTCAACACATGATGTTTGATTTGCAACAGCAGCTACCACGTTCTGATGGTTTTGACTTCCGGTTGGCTTTGGTGGGGTGGGGTGTGCACCTGAGTTGTTTCCAGAATTGTTGTTGTTTGAGTTGCTTCCTCCATGATTTTTCCCTTGAGCATGGTTCTGATTCTGTCCTTCTCTTCTTGGTTGGGAGCATTCTCTTGCAAAGTGACCAAGTTGGTGACAGTTGTAGCATTTGACTTTGCTTTTGTCAAGGCCTATGTGAGCACCTTTTGCTCCCCTGTAGGTTCTACCTGTCCTCTTGTAAAACCTTTGAGCTCTTACAGAAACCATGGCAAGTTGAGTCATTATATCCATTTCTTCTAAATCATCAGCACCTATGCAATCAAGATCTTCAGGTATGAAACCTTGATAAGAGTCAGCTGCTACATGAGCATTGTGAGAACTTTCAAAAGAGTTTGAAAAGTTCTCTTGACACCTTGGTGTCTCAGGGAAACTGACTATAGGTGAGGAGTATGATGATGAGTTAGATGACCTTTGACTGTTAAAATCAGTGGTTACTAGTGCAGATGAGAACAGCTGAGTTGATTCAGAAGATGAGCTTTGTTTAAGATCTAGTTCCATTTCATAAGCACTTAGTATGCCATGAAGTTCACTGAGTCTCATCTTTTTCAAGTTCTTGCATTCCCTGATGCTTACTGTGTAAACTGTCCACACAGAAGGCAGAGAACGTAGGAATTTTCTGTTCACATCTACTTGTTCTAGTTTAACATCCACCTTTTGGAGTTCATCAAGCAATGAGACAAATCTCAAGTACTGGTTTGTCATTGTTTCACCAGATTTAAAAGTAAAGTTTTCATACTTTTGTTTTAAAACATCTTTCTTGTTTTCTTTTACTTCACTGGTTCCTTCATACATTTCACTTAAGGCATTCCACAGGTCAAATGCAGTTTTATATCCTTTAAACCCACTTAAAATGGAATTAGGAAGTGCAGCCTGTAGAGTCCAGTATGCCTTATGGTCAAATTCAAGAGCAGTGTAGTCAGATTCAACATATTTATCTAATGGCTTAGGTAATTTGACTTCTGTATCATCAGCAGATGAAACCATTGGTGAGTAGGATCCTTCAGTGAAAGATTTCCAAATACGACGGTCCAAAATCCTAACAAAACCTTCCATCCTGAGTTTCCAGGTACCAAAGTCATCAGGAGTGAACATTGGTGGTTTGTTGGAGGAGCCATTTGGGCAACTTAAACTGAAATCACTCATTTTGAAAAACCTTTAGAAAGATAAACAACGAAGCTTGTAAAGTAAGCAAGTAAAGTATCGAATTTGAAGCACAGAAAGTCTTCAAAGTGAGAGCCAAAGCTCTGATACCACTTGTAGGATCGTTATTAGTTATGAATAAACTAAAACTAAGCCCTTTACTTGCAAATATAACCCTGCGGAATTAAAGTTATATTTCACTTTACTTAAGCGATATTAAGCTCTTGTATAATGTAAATGCTTGATTTGCAGAATAGTAAAAACAACGATGTATCGAATATTCGGCACTATTTGCATTAACTCAAAGCTACACTATTACAAGTGATAACTGTCTATGTAAACTAAGAGATTACATGCTATATATAGTGCTGATGAGATCAATGACAGCCATTGATCTCATGCGATCTAATCTAGACCGTAAACATAAAAGTCAAATACAAACTACCAAAAGAATAAACATCGACAATCAGAATGACTTGCGTGTTGGCAGCAACAATCTACTTTAGGAGAGCGGCTTGAATCAGATTTAGAAGCATACGAGAAGCTTTTGCAGGATTGGACTTCTGAAAAGACTTCTCAGGAAAAGTCAGGTTGAACTCTTTATCTGGTGGATAATCGAGTTCACCCGGAATATTCGCTAAGTTACAAAACTGCTTCTTTCCGCTTGAACTGCCTGTTCCGCTTGAAGTGTGAATTCCGCTTCAACTTCAACTTCAGCCGGAACTAGTAAAATTGGCATTTCAGCCGGAAATCTTCCAAGCTCTATTTTTCCTTACATCTCTCAAGTTTTTTCTAGGGCTTTTGGTTTACAGCTTTTTTTCTTTCTAAAACAGTTAAATTTAATGATGAATATATTTATTTACTTTAAACCCATAATGTATTGGTTGTGTGGATATTGCTACATGATTTGCATCTCTTGAACTGAACTATAATCTGATTTCTTTGTTTAAACATGTTTGTGTTTAAGGTTAAAAAAGTTTTTAGGTTGATATGTTTATGACACGTGTCTAAACATGTTTCATATTGTCTATTATGTTTATGACATTATTAAACACTTTATATTTTTAATTATTTTTATAAATAGTCAAATACATAATAAAAGTCACGATTATTTTATTATTTAAAATTTTTATTTTAACTTTTGATTTTTACTACCTAACAACTTTGAGTTAGGCAAACACATAATTTTAAAACTAAACTGACGGGGCTGCAACACCATAAATATTACCCTGCCAATATATGGGTTGAGTTCAACCACAATCCAGCATCCCAAGTTTAGAAAAGTAAAATGCATGACAATAATGTGAAGAAAATCAAAACTAAAAAGCCAGAGTTTATAACCTGGTAAAAGTTTTACAAAGTGTTTAAACGGTTAAAAATTTCTTCAGGCTGTATCCAGGTGGTCTTTAGCTTTACTTCTTGCCTTATGCTATAATTGTGTATCTCATTATAGTAGTGGCTACCACTAATGATTCCTGAATAAATTTTTTATATAAAAAAATGAGATAAGGAATTCTTTTTATATAAAAATTGTGTACCAAATGCCAGTAGCCCAAAAAATTCCAATTGTTCTTAATGCAATGGAATAATTGTGTATGCAGCCTCCTATATTCTTTAGACTACTAATTTAATAGTATAGTTATGAGAAACAGTATTTAAAGCATAGTTGTATATGAAGATTTTGAACTGATTAAAAAGAAAAAGGATAAGAAAAAGAATGGTGATTGTTGGTCAATTCAATACATACAAAAATATACCCGAAGACCACTAAAGAATCTATTGATTGTTCATATGTGTTGTTCCATTTACATATCTCTATATGATTGACAACCAACACTTGAGATGCATAGCTAAATAACTTCAACTTATATTACCAGCAACATATAGTTCATATATTAATCTGTGCATAAAACATATCTTTTTTTTAAAATGTCTATTCATATATTAACAACATTTTAACAAAAGTTGTGGAGAGCTATTATTTTTTAGTTTTCCAACCAGCCTTTTAACATTGAATGCCTTGAAAAATATCATGAAATTTATAGAATGAACCTGCTACTACCAATAGATTCTTAGGGCATGCAAAATCGTTGTGCAAGAGCAGTCATAGTCCTAGTCTTATGAGCATCCTTCTCCTTTGATTCTAAGGTGAGACTAATTAGAGCACCAACACTCACAGTAAGTATGATGAAATTAGAAATCTATAGACCAATTATATTACACTTTAGAACAAATCGATTAAGGAGGCAAATAACCGGTAATTAGGCTTCCAGAATCCCCAATTAAAGAAAGTCATTTGATAATCATAAACTCTAATCATTTAGGGCTTTGATTTCTCATTCAAGTTTGTAAAATGTACTAGTAAAAGAAAACAAAAGATAATGGGTATAGATCAATAATATATTAATAATGGCGATAAATAAAAGTTATGAATTTGTGCACATGAAGAAACACCCAATAGATCCCTAATGGCGATAAGTTGCACTGAATAATATTAAAATAGTATCAGTAGAAACAAACATTCAAATCAGAACATAGTAAATCACATTTCTAAAATATAAAACCAATAAATCATCATTGGTCCAGATTCTTATCTTGAAGATGTTGATACACCATTTGAAACGTCGCTAACATCAACAGCAAACCTGGATTTAAACTCTAAACACTTAGGGGTTCGATTTCTCGTTCAAATCATATTTAGAATATCACAAATTCCAAAATATATAACCAATAAAATCATAATTGCTCCACATTCTTACCTTAAAGATGTCGATACACCATTTGAAAAGTTGCTGACCAAACAAATCTGGATTGCGATGTTTCAGTTCCGATCTTCAAATAGAATACAAATAAATTTTAACTTCCCAATCGATTATGTGAGAAACGGAAGAAGGAGCAGTGGATGTCGATGGAAGGGGAATAGAGGATAGAAGAAATTAGGATCAAGGACCTACTGATTTAAAAACCGACAATCGAAGGAATATGACAATGGGGAATAAGAGAGAAGAACAGCGGTGGCGTGAAAGGGAAGTCCGACCAAGAGGGAAGAACATCGGCGACTTGAATGGAGAGAATGGGGGATTAGGTTAAGAAATTTATTCGGGTGAGAAAAGCGGATATGGGTGAGAGGATGATGTGGAGGTCCTAGGAAAAAGACATGTGGACACCATTTTATTGTTTTATTAGGATTAAAGAAGTTAAGCTCATGACACTATTTTGCAACCTTAAATTAATGACAATCATCATCACAACTTACTTAACCTTTGTACCGGAACATATGCAACACATAATTAGGATCCAACGCGAAGTATGGTCTAATACACCTACAAGTGATAAAAATATACCGCTACTTATCTATATAATTATCGTAAAAAAGGAACTCTGTCCTATGGTTAACGTCAAACCACTCACCGCAACGCAACGTGTTTTTTCAGAAGTATGTCCATAGATAATAATTATCTACGGAACACAACGTATTTTTTCAGATTTATGTTCCTTTACACCAAAACTTTTTATTTTGTAATTTTTTTGGCTGTTAAATTTATTATTTTATCTACAAAAGATTATGAACACTATTTATGCAGTTACTACTAACAAGAAGTCTGCGACAAATGACCAGTTTGTAGACATACAAAATCACATCATTCTGTCGTTGCCTGTCTTTATAGAATCTTCAAAAGAGGTTCTGTTAGGAGAGTAAAAGGATCAGGGTAAGTAATGTTGAAATATAATGATCTAAGATTTAGTAATATAACAGTGATGAATAGAATGTGTAATCTATTCAGTTTGACTATATGTAACATTTATATTACATTATTAGTGCCACCTTTCAATTTTACCTAATTGAAGCATGCCTTTAAGAAGAAAATAACAGAACACAAACATCACAATTTGAATATGATTTAGCTTAAAAGGTGCAAAGAACCATAGATACAAAATTATTGGACAAAACTAATTAAAGGTTACTGCAAATGAACAATATGGCTATATGAACAAAGAATAGAAACTAAATACTATACAATAGTCTTTTCAATGACAAATATAGTTATACATGATAAATGGAGGTTTTAGTGGTCTGAGGTAAAGCTATAATTCCCACTAATTTCAATTCCTTTGAAACATTTTAATTCCTTGATAAACATTATGCGAACCAAAGGGTCCTTAGTGTTTCAAACGAAGCCAACGAAAATTGCTTCGAAACAACGCCCACATCAAAGTAAATCGATCCCGAACCGGGTATATCGACCCGAATTTCCTTAACCGGGAACCACAAAAAAATCCTGTGTGGAAATACCCGATAACCCGCTGATCTGACCGTACGCTAGGTTTCCAGCAACATCCAGATCGTAGTGCAATTCGTCTTCGAACTGTAAATAAAATTAAGTCTTTGTATTCATAACCAAATTAATTCTAATGTGGGAGCAGTTCAATTGTTGAGGTATAAGTCTCTCTTAGAGTGAAAGTCTATGTGCGTGAGATTTGATTCGCCAGGTATCGTCATTTTAGATCCTACATCAGAATTTCGATCGGTACAATCTCTCACGTTCGTTTGCTTCAACCAAAATCTCTAACCATACAAGTGTGACGCCCACTTCCAGACTTGGCTCCAGAAGGGGTCACTAATCGGATTTACTCATGAACACAAGGTAATAACAGAGATTACTAAGCAGCGGAAATTTTAAACTTTTATTTAATTGCCAAGTACTACAAAGTAAGAGATAATTTACATAAGGAAATACTAACTATCATTACGTTTTATTGCTACAATTATATCTATGCCAGCTTGCCATAACATTCCTTCCATCCGATAGCTTGCCCGTATAATCCCTTATCACCAGGGCCTTCTCATAACTAGTCGAAGCCTCACCCTGACCTGACATACATACATTTTTGGAAAAGGTCAGCTTACGTTGGTGAGTTCTATATTTTAAAAGCTTTACCTCGGTGTGAGGTTTAAAACCCTTGGACCTGCAAGATCCCTTTTTATAGACAATTATCAAGTATAATATATATCACAAATATACAATACGTAATATTCCTTAACAGGAAACACCCCCTATAAAACCATTTATCCCGCTATCCCTTCCTACAACCCCAACATTTAATACCAGTGTAAACTCTGCTAATGTATAAACAGAGAAACCATCTTTGCGGACTGCCGAGTTTACCCCTTTAGGGTATTCCCTATAACGGTCAGGTGTCTCGCTTTCCCTTATTTGCTAACTGCCGAGTTTACCCTTCTAGGGCATTCCCTGTAACGGACAGTTGCACCGCCTTCCCCTATTTGCTAACTGCCGAGTTTACCCTTCTAGAGCATTCCCTATAACGGACAGTAGCTTTTTCCCCCTTCTATTTGTAGTGGTCTCTAATCCCTTTGAGCAACACTACCTCCTAACTTCCCCCCTGTACTACTACCTGCCCCTAGTTAAATATCCAAGTGACTTAAGATTATTAGTAAACAGTGATAAGGTCTTCATATACTGCAACAAGTGGACATCCCCCAATTTACCGTTGGTGTATGTATACAGGGCGTATCCTCCACACTTCTGATATACCGGGTAACTAATATTATTATGCTTATATATAGGAAGTACCAGCGGCGTATCCACCACATAATAATAAAGTGAATGCATCACCTGTTCTCATATAATCATACATATTCACTATAACGTTTACTAATAAATCATTTATCAGTTGATTATCTAATTTTGAAGCAATTAAAGCATATATCATATAACACATACAAATGATTTAATATCATTTTCATAACATATCATATATATATTTATCTATATATATATATATATTATTCAAAAAGCCTTTTAACAGTTTATCAATTCAAGATATTTCACGTATATGCATTTCCATAACAGTTCACATATATATATATATATCAATCCAACAATAACTTAATAGTTCAATATATCCATTTATCAATTAGCACCTAGCAGTTTGATATATATTCATTCAAAGGCAATTCAACAGTTTAACACTCCAACAGTTCAGATAGACAACATTTCAGTTATAAATTATTTAAATGCATTTTATAACATTTGTATGTATATCAACCCGAAAACATTTAAAACATTTAAAATATTTAAGAGTGGGCTCATAGAACTCACCTTATGTCTTTAACTTGTTTACTCGGACAGAACTTCCGCAACGATTCCTTTTTGACCTAATTTGCGTATCATATGGCGTTAACGCAAAGTTTACATAATAAACATTTCCTATGTTTATTTTAATATATTATTACCTTAATAATATTCAATTATTAAGTTTATCCCTTTTTAAAGGTCACAATGACCAAAATGCCCTTTAGGCAGTTATCCTTTTCTTTTAATGATAATATGAAGACGCGCATTCCTATAAGTAAACGCTCACTCCGGGATCGCCCAGTGTTGGGATGCCATTGCCCAGATGGGATGGCGACACCCCCGCTATGCCAGAAACCCCAGTGTACAGGCGTTTACCCTTCCGGTCCGCACGAACTTCTAACATCCGATTAACTCGGTATTTTCAATACTTCATTATTTATCCATTTTAACTTTATATATACTTATTATATATATAAATATGTTATCATACCAAAACTCAAGTCCCCATACCCTCCGGATTATTTTATATTAAATATTTATATTCCGAAACCCTAATTTCACAAAATTCTCATTTTATTATCAAAACTCATTTTTATTCAAAACCGTCTTAGGGTATTATCCATTATAACATTTTATAATATCATTTAAAATGGCAAAGCTTAATTCAAAACCGTTTGCTCGATTTGGGCAGAACAACGACACGAAAACCCTAATTTTTGACCCGTTTACAAAACCCATACCAAACCTTTACCAAGTCTGAAAAAAACTTAGGGCTTTCTTATATAACATCATTTTAAGAGTACCTACAAAAATTCAGAGCCTAACTCCCACCCGATCACCCGAATTTGATGATTTATATTCAAGAACCCTAATTTTAACCTAGATTTAGAACTTGATCATAACAACAATATTAACTGAAATTGATTGAGGGCTATTGTAGATCATACCAAAGTATGTAGAACTGCAGAAGATGGTCTCCTAATTCCTCCTGGTTTGCTCGAATTTTGAAGATGAAGATCGCGGATGAGGTTTAGGGTCTAAAGGAGATAAATCTCGTAAATTGGCAAGTGTTATGGAACGATTTCGGCTCCTATTTATAACCTTCGAGGTCGCCCAGGGTTCCTACACGCATACTAGTGACTAATTCGAAGAAAACGACGCGTGGGAGGGAGTAACTTCGGCTGCAAGGTCGAACGTGGCCGTTTCTGCGACTGCACACGGCTCGCGTATCGCGCCGAGGGGAGGGGAACCCCGCGCGTACCGCGGCCCAACTTTCCTCAAATGACAGTTTTGGTCCCTCGACCTTTTATTTACATTTTAACCCCCTAATTGCTACCAAACCGTTATTTTATGTACCGAACTATTATAAAACATGTTAAATAAAGTTTCTAAGGCTCGGGACACTCTTGATGATATACGTATACATACGTATATATTTTTATATATTTGTATATATATTTTTCATTATTTACACTTTTGGCCCCTCAAACTTTATAATACACATCATTTTATGTACCAAATCACTTTAGGACATTATTATAATATATTATAAGTCTCGGGGTACTTATAAAAGTTATAGATACGTATAATATCCGTAAGTATTCATAACTTTAAATAAATTACACTTTTAGCCCTTTAACTTTTATCTTTTGCATATTAAGCTTCTAACTTTCGATGTAACTATCGTTTTACATCTTATGACCTTCCTAAACATGTTTCTAACATTCTTGAAGGTTCGGGTCATATATAATAATGTATATACATATATATATATATTTGTGTATTTCCATAATTTACACTTTCTACCCTTCTATTTTCTTGTTAACTATCTAAGTATGCATTTTTCACACGTATAACTATCCAAACACGTATTTCCACATATATATTCATCAAATGAATATTTTACATGCATTCATACTATACTAATCATATATTTACATGTATTTCAATATCATGTAATCGTGTAAAGTCATATTTGTCCGGCTATCATTTATATCTACCGTATAAACGTTTAGCTACGTTTTTCATGCTAACATCATATATATCAATTATCTTTGATATAAAACACGTATAATTTCATTTTCTTAATTCATTTTACCAATCAACACGCGTATTATTCATGCAATACTATCTTTTATCGATTTATTACCCGGTAATGGGTAAACATGCATTTTTCAAACGTTTTAACACGTTTAGCTCTCTAACACATATATCATGTGTATTAATCATATTGATCACGTATTTCGGGATGTTACAACAAGTAACACTCAGATTCAATTTAACCTTGACGAACGGATTCATTATCTGATTTAGCCATGTGTTAATTCTCGATGCTTACAAATCTTACATTCGGGCTAAATTTTACTTTCCAATTCAATCTCCTGGCTCCTGTATTGAGCACTTTCAGTTTTGGAGTTGAACCGTCGACAGTTTAACGACCCACTCGCGTAACATTGAGTACACATGCCCCTTCCTTTTAAGCTTCCTTAAGCCTCAATCTAACGGAGAAGATGAAGAACAACCAATAGAAGGGGGAATGCAGTCAAAGGAGATATGTCTCTGATATCTGGTAAGGACATAAAGCACCATCCGCTTGAGCATTCATGTTCTTCGCGCCTATCTTTTTATCTAATTTTAGGATTTTTTGTTCTCAAGTAATTCTATATATTGTTAAGTTCATCATGTCATCAATGAAGTGAATTAGTTTTTTTTTTACTAAATATTTGAACAATTATTTTTAGGGTCATCCCTTCTTAATTGACTATATGTATTGTTCTGTTATTCAAATCATTGATTAAGTGAAATATGTTGTTCGTTGTACTAAAGATTTGAATAATTTTTAGGTTTTGTTTGTTCATATGTCTTACCTGATATGCCTGTGTGAGAAGTGGAACCTGCTTGAAAAAAATATCTTATTATGAGAGCTTTCAAAACCAGATGAATTTTTATTATAAATTTTTAGGATTTTGATTCATGTTAAAAATGGTCTTTTATTGTAGAGAATACATCAAGATTACTTCTTTTTTGAGTACTTTGATCATGTTCATCAAGGCTCTATTGTTTGTCATTTATCCATTGCAGCCTATCCATTTTCCAAGTAGTGTGACCATTGTGGCCTATACAGGTAAGATTATTTGGTACATTCAAGCTTATAATATATTTCTAAATTATTGGTATATTAGTTCTTTCCATGTCATCATCTATGTTGGCTATTACTTAAATATTAGGGTTATGCACAACTATGTGGTGGAATATATTAGTAGAAATATACTATAATGCCTGCATTTTATGTAAATACACATGTTGCATATTTAGATCTATTTATTGGCCAATTGAGTTGTTTGTGCAAAGTGTATATAAATAAATCCGTAGTTTACAAACTACTGGTATTTTCCGGGCCCAACAAATATTTACTTATCTTATAATAAATGGTTGTGATTAATTTTTCACTTATGTTACAATATAACTAAATATGCTTAACAACTTCCTGTTATAGTCGATCTCCAAAATTCTGTTTCGGAAGTACACCATTCATCCTTACAAGAAGGTTGTTCTACACTTTGATTAGTTAAATTCTCTATTGATATTATGTGGATCGGTCAAGACGGTGCTCACCCTCACCTAAGAATGAAAGGGGGTAGGGATCGTTCCTGCAGAAGATGAGGCTACCTTGACACAAGGTTTTAGAGTTTGAGCTTCATAAAGACCGGACCCACCCGGATGAAACCGCTCACTTCAAGGTTTGTTAGGCTGTGTTTGTGGTGCTTTACGTCATATATCCTGATTTGTATTCCAAGATACTTAAACTTGCTACTGATGACCCATCCTCGAACAATTTAACTTTTTGAATGTTTGTTGTTGTATAAAATTGTTGGTTGATCCACTATCTTTGATATTTAGTGTTAATCTGCGATATCTTTTGAACCTATACATGTTCTATTATCAGTTTTTTAATTTTGTTCTATTTTTTTTTAATTTTGTTCAATGTTTTATCTTGGGTAGACAAAAAAATATTTATAAAAAAGCTATATTGTTGATACAACTGGCGCTTTACACTATTCGCATATGGTCACTAACGGTCTTGGAGAATGTAAACTCCTTATGTTAACTTGAAGCGCTTAGGTCATTCGAATAACATTCTTCATGAACTATCCATCTCTTTTCACACTATTCGAATGTTTCTCATCTCTAAAAACTTATTGTTAAAACTTTCCAAACTATTCAATATTCTCCTCCATTAACCTTGGTCGTGCATCGCACTGTGGGGAGCTGATGATGCCATATGACTGTCTTTTCTAAATGAATTCACTAGGCATGGTATACAAAAGGTATGCTTAAAATGGAAGAAGGTCGACAAGATTGAAGTTGCCGCGTTCAACGAAGACGGGGTAGAGATCAGAAGGAAGAGGAATGGATTTGTTCATTTGTGTGTTGTTCAGGCTGCTGATCAATCATATCATGCACATGTGCTATTCTTATTACCTATACATAAATGCTTAATATTCCGCCATTATGTACTGCTTTTATTAATACTTAAATGGATGCCTACTAATAAAAGAACTTAACTTTTACACTAGAGTTGCTACCAAAATGATTTCTGGCAAAATTCTTAGCCAATACAAGTGAAAGTAGAACCTGTTGACGACACAGCCGAACACAAGGTCAGTGATTTCACATTCTTTAGAAACTCCTTCTTACTAGTGATCTTAAGGTACTCACCAGTTTCCAGAATTATTATGATCACATGCATATATTATAGTTTAATCACATCATGTAAATTAGCAAAACATATTTGGATTAAAATCGCATACATATCGCGAAAGAACTTAAAAGTAGTAATCAAAGTAAAACCATATAAACTTAAAAGAAGTTTAGCTCTGACCATTTAATTTTAAACATTTTATAAAGAACATACAAAGTCTTCTACAAAGACTAGAAATTAGCGCTAACCTCATACCATTTGGTAAGATGTAACAAATTCAGTATGCTTAACAGTTAAATTACATAATCTTGAGAAATCAAATTACACTGAATTTGGAAAATATAATTTACCCATTAACTAACGATTTTAAAAGGAATGAAATGAATCGTACAATATGACACATAAAAAGATTACAAAATATGTAAAGAGGAAAAGTACCATAATAGCCGAAGATATATACTCACACTAGATGAGTGAAAATAGGAATCTTTAATAGTTGCTTGAAAAAATCAGTTAAAAGACTTTGCAAAGATCATTTTAGAAAAGAAATTAAAAATGAGGTGGAGTATAGAATAAGTCTATACAGAACCAATACTACTAAAATTTTAATTAATGAAATAGGAACGATAAAATTTGATAGTAAAAATTAAAGACTGGAGTTTAATTATGTTGCACCTAATATTCAACATTGTTAAACTATAGGTTCTACCAAAACAGTTTCCACAATCGAGGTTACGAGGAAAGTCAACCGCTTAAATATTAGCAGTAATTGGTTCTGCCCGTGCATCGCACGGGCCTGCCGACTAGTATATATAAAAGTTGAGGAAGGACACTATTTTGCACCTTCATAAATGCTAAATCATAAATGTATTTACTCCCTAAACCAATACTAATTCATTCATACTACATTGACAAAAGAAAAAAAAATCATTCATATTCATTTATCATCTTCATCGTATACATAATAAAAATAACAATAAATGATATAATAATTAATTTAAACCTTCCGAGTTCTTAACCTTCAAATAAATAGCATAATAATGATAATCTTTTGAGTTCTTGCAACTCCCTTTTAAATAGTTTTATTGTTGTATTTATATAGATAATAAAGATAGGTAATAAACATGACCCTTTAGAGTTCTTGCAACTCCCTTTCAATTAACTCATCATCTTTTATGATCCTATATAAACCCAATGAAGCCTCATTTTTTTGTCCCCCTCCCCCCATCTCCTAACATTGTGTAAGTTCTTTATATTTTTTTTTGTTATGTAGTCTTTGTTTACGACCCTATCCTTGCTTTCGGCGGGAAGAAAATGTACCGCCAGAAGCTACTGCCATATGAACATGACATCGAGTCCGGCGTGAAAAAAATGTAACGACGGAACGTTAGACTTTTGTGGCTTTGTCCGATGCGAATAAAATGTAACGTCGGCGGCTAATTTGTGATCTTTTACAGTTTTCGTATTTGGGCTTATTTCTTATTTGATCGAATTAATTTTTTCCCCTTTTGAATCGCAGGTTCTACTTCGTATCTCATACCAATGTTGTTGAATAGCTATTTGGCGTCGCGGTCCCTTCAAACTAATCAGGTTCGTTATTAGCTTTAGAATATAACAAACAATGGAGCCTACTTATCTGGAAAAACCACAATTCCTCCTATTACACATTTACCAACTATTAGATTTACCATCACGTGCTTCCCTATATGCATCATTTTTCGTGGGCATTCAATGAGTTCGCCACTTCATTTTTAACATCCTAAGTTCAAAGATTATCGTAAGTTTAACCTGCCAAGCTTAAAGATCATTAGAGGTCAGTAGATATCACAATTCATTGTCGGTGACTATTTCATATTGGGATTCATAGTTCGATGTTAAGAACAAGTTGTTCACATCAGGTTATTCAATCTAATACAGAAGTCGACGTTTCAAAGTTTAAACCTTAATTCGTAAGAGATTCAATTTGGGTATAATTACCATTCTTTATGTATTCATATTAGTATTTGAATTGCTACACGTGTCGGTCGAGGCTTTAGAACATATTGCATCACGGCAAACAATAAGATTATTATGTATTCATATTAGTATTTGAACTGCTATATGTATTCATATTAGTATTCTCCATCTTGGGTTTCTCGCCAGATAGACTTCATTGAACATTCAGTGAGTTTTGGGGATTTACCATTTTATGAAAGATCTCCACTTATTAGCCATATTCTAATCGAGCATCTGTATAAGATTGTTATTCTAATATTTCTCTTATTTTTTGGCATTCTGGGTTTAATTTTTCATACAAATTTTATAAAGAAAATGATGGTGGTAGGGAATGTATTATAGCTCAAGGAACTCCATTAGCAAGTTTTTACATAAAACTTTGTTTTTAGTGATTTGCTTATAGGATAGAAAATAACTGTTTCTTATTTCTTCTTTCATGGTTTTCATGTAATGGTGTTTATGCGTATGAATACTTGATTTATGTCTTTTTAGTTTGTTATTAATCATTTGGTTGGTTTTATGAGTCAATTAAGTTTGCCCATTGTTTCATACAGAGTCATACAATTGCAACCTTTGCAATTCCATTTGGGTCGTCTATACTTTTCAGCTTTAGTTAAGAGATTTGTCCAGATAAAGGTTATAATCTGTGACAAAAAGTTTTACCACATAAGATGTTTATGTAAATAATCCCAATTAACTTGATCATTTACTACTAATGCACTTGCTGTTGGTTAGACGCTGAACACATATTAGCATGTCTTTTAAAATTGTTAAGAACTTTTAAATGTAAATAGTTTTTCTATAAAGGGAGGTTTGTTTATTTTAATGTATGTTGTTAATTTACTGAGTGTGATTTATTATTTTTAGGTTGACAAGTCTTTACTAAAGTGTGGAAGAAGAAGATGAGAGAATATACAAAGACGGGCTTGGTCTACTACAAGATACACTCATGTGAAGTTTGGATCCTGAAGTGCAGATTGGCTACTGATTTAGGGGTAAATTTTAGGTTCATAAGGATTTAGGTACAGTAGATGGTTTAAGATATTGACTGTGATGAAACTTTTACAAAATTAAACAACAACCATATTTGGATAAACTTTTACAAAAATGCATACATGCTGCTAATCAAGGCATCAAGCGGTACTGGTATTGTATAAATAGGTGTGAAACAAGTTTGGTTTCTTGAAATTCCAAACCTGCATGAGAGATTCTTTCTCCACAAGAGTGTTTATGTTGTCTTTTGACTATTGATTGCACCTATTCCAGCTTATGAGGGAGGAGTAGATATTCTTAATTGAGTAGTTCGTTTGTTTTTAGTTACAAGTCAGGTTAAACTAATACTAATGCGTTACCGTCGTTATTTTAATTCACAATGGCAATATCCATGTATTTTGTGTTCTTTAGGTGTAATTTATTTGACAGACCCACAGTAGATTTTAATGAATCGTGCATCAACCTGTTGTAATTGTTTAGTAGATAAAAATTTCTCTAATTCATCTGCAGGGATCACTTGCTAATACATTGCATGTTAATTCAACCTTATTTTATGTTTTTTATAATGATCTGTTACTGTTGTGCATATCGGAAGCAAAGCTTTAGAATACCTATGTTTAGAGGACAACAATCCTACTCAGTTTGATGTAAGTTCAAATTTTAACGATTTTAGTTTATTCAATTCATGCATTGACTGATGTTTGAGTTTTTTTACTTAAACCAATGGTCTTGATGCCAACATCTGAAGGTAACCTTGATGTTGATAGATTATTCCAAGCCTGGTATGTAACTCCTATTTTAGTTTATGTTTATTAGATGCCTGCAATCTTTGTGTTCATTTTTTTTTTAAATTTATGAACTTTAAGTATCACCAGTATCTTGAGTTGTAAATTGTAATACAAATACTCCAGTTTGTTTTATAAAATGAAAATGAGTGGCTCTAAAATTTATAACTTCACTATATTAGAAGTTCTCAAGTGCATATTTCTATGGTCAGATGCTAACACATGTAATTAGGTTAATTATTGTTATATATCTTATTTAGTGTGAATGGTCTCTCTCTAAAATCACAAGGTGCTTTCTCTTATGGGTTATTGGGATTAATTTTGTTTGGTGAAAGAGGTTGGTGAGTTATCTACCCTATTCATTTTATTCTTGATGTTTCTTTCTGTCTACATATGTGTGGAATTTTTATTACATTACACTCATTTGCTCGCTAGGAAACTTCCTTTATCCAGGTTATATACAAGTATTCATTTATAATCGTTGATTACACTATAAATCCGATTCTTTCTATAAAGTTGTTGAAGTTTCTAAATCGAGTTGATATTATATGGTAAGATTTACGATTTGACTTTTTATTTTCTCGATCTTCATCAATAAGAAATCGTGTAAATTAAGTCTCATAATATGCATTACCAATAGGAAGAAGTTTTGCTAAAGGCAGACTTGAAAATTTTGAACCATTTAGATATGAATCAATGTGTTGATTCATATTGCGTATGATATTAATTGTGTAGAAACTTTAGGTCAACTTTCAATGATTGTGCCCTTCTAAATTGTTTTTTCTTTAGTATTTAGGTTATGTATGTAACAATACTTTATATGTAATCATATTTTATGCCACGGCTAGAGATTTGTGAAAGTTACAGTTTTATTGAATTGTACTTGATATTTGTGGTGTTGGAAATAAACTATATTTTTTTCCCATTGCATCCACGTTAGTTGCCTTACAATACAACCTCCCATTGATTGGTTCTGATTATTTAGATTGGTCCTTGGAGGCCAAATAATTGAAGTTATCACGGGCATATTATAAAATTTTGAATATATCTACAGGACTCGCATAAGCTTTTAATGTTATGGCTATGGATGGCAGAGAACTTGCTGACTCTATGTTCTCGGTAGAAGAGTATGCAGCCTCCCTTTTGGTAATAAGACAGAAAAGTGCACACCTAACATCAATGTGACATCCGAGAATTTCAAGGTTTACTTCCGTTAGACAACCTCCGTTAGTTACGTTATAAGTGCTAACTTAGTAACTAATGCTTAACTAGGCCGAATACGTCCACGTCCTTTGGTTGATCACCGAACCCGCCCATATGTGCTATGTGTTCATTTATGGTTGTTATTATGTGCAATGTGTTTTAAATGCATGATTTAATATTATGAATAGCATGACAAATTGTAAATCCTTGATTATGTGAAAATTGCCTAAGTTGTGCAGCCAGCGAAACTAACGGGCGAAACTATAGTGTCGCCCGGTAGCCAGCTAAGCTATTCGATAACACGTGACCAGAGCCAGTTTCGCTGGCCAGCGAAACTGCCAGCGAAACTAAGACCTGATATAAATAATCCTAATAAACCCTAGTTTAAACCATTTGCCTCTTTTACACAAAACACACACCACTCTCCATCTGCTCTCTCGAGAAAGCTGGTCAGTTGTGAATCACCAAGAGACCACCATCATCTCATCTCACCCATTCAGACCCTAGATCGAATCGTAAGTCCCAAAAACTATTTATATGCACCTTTCTATATGTTTTCTTCATAAAGCATGCCTCAATCTTCATGAATCTGTTAGATCTTCTGATATGATGTGTATACATGCTAGATCTACCATAAAGTTGCTAACTTTACGCGCAAAATTCATCCATGATAAAGATCTAAGCTATTTTAGTCATTTTAGGGCTTTATATGTATTTTGGGTGATTTGATGATAAAATGCATGTTTAAGGTGTTAAAGCTTACTGATTTATGTTGGTAAATGCCTATGTATGATAAACAATGAATTGCATGTAAATATGGAAGCTGATAGGTTGATTTTTAGGCTGATCCGTATGTTTTTCGCGACCAGCGAAACTGTTGTGTTCTCTGGGCGAAACTGTCCAGCGAAACTATGCATATCTTCAACCAGCGACACTATGTAGCGAAACTACAGTGTCGCCGGGTAAACCAACACAGACCAGCTCGAGCGAATCTACCGAGCGAAATTCCCTGAACGAAAGTTCAAACCAGTTTCGGGCGAAACTAGGCTAGCGAAACTGTGCCAGCAGTTTCGAGCGAAACTAGCCTAGCGAAACTGTGTCACCGGGTATTGCCTAGCGAAAGTGCTGCCCGTGCACACAGCGAAACTATCTAGCGAAATTGCTAGCGAAACTGAGACCAAAATCAAAACTTGTGCAAATTTGCTTGAATGTTATGCCATGACTTACATGATTATGCCATGATGATACATGCTTTGATTTCTGATATATATGAACCCTTATTCATGATCAACCATCGGTATCGTGTGTCTGTATGTCGAGTCATAGTTCCAACGTGCTATGTTATGGGCCATAGTGACGTTAAGTAAAGATTAGACACAAAACTAATACTTAAGACCTAAACGTGTTCATAGGTCTTCGTTAAGCAAACTTGGATTGTTAAGCAAGTGTAGCAGTGCAACCAAAGGTGAGTGTCACTAACCCAATTACCGTGAACCCGTTTGGGTCACACCGAATAACTAAAAGTAAAACAATGCTGACAAACTCGAGAGTGCTAGGCACCTCCCTGATGAATGTGAAAACTTGGAGTGCTCGGCACCCACTTGATGAACTTGAAGTGCTTTATGGGGAGCACTTATGAATTTCTTATACAACTATTTCTAAAACGAAACTGAAAACACTTTTGAGATTCATGAGAATCCGGTAAACCGTTTTAATATGGCTAGTGTAGGTTAAAGTCTGAACCACATGATATCACATGTTTTCTAAGGATGCCTTATAACTTAAAAGTCCTCAACTAAATTGTACCATTAATTGTAAAGCGAGGGGATGTTGGGTAGATCTACTGGAGTTTGACAAACTCCGCCCCGTGGCACGGGGAGTGCACGGAGGTACAATATCAGCCTAATTGACCGTGATCCCGAGAGGACACGGGGGAGGCAAAACCGCGATGACGTAGGTCCGCAGTACTAGATGGCGCGGCCACTACAATAATTATAGTCAGCTTTGGTGCAAACTTCCTTAGTGCATGGAACAACGGATTAGCTACCCGCGATATCGGTTGAGCACTTTAACTATACAAGACTAGTACATACCCGATAACGTAGGTTACGGACAATACTTTTACTAAACCACAATAATATGATTTGATTATCACAAGCATTGTTTTTCACAAATAAATTGTACGTAAGAATACGTTTACACGATTATGATTATGAGACCGGGCCAATGCATGACAAGCCCATTGTGAACTCACCAACCGTTAGGTTGACACTTGCGTGGTTTAAATTTTTGCAGATCGCTAAGGAGTATCCGGAGCGGGTTGGCATGGCACGTGAAGACTTTTACTTTCTTTAAACTAACTTGGGATTTTAATTTGAAACAATGATTTGTAAAGCACGTGGTTAGTGCTAAAGACAATACTTATTCCGCTGCGTTTTGTAATTGAGACTTTACTTTTAACTGGTTTTTGAATTAACTCTGATTCGTTTAGTATTTGTAACTAATGGTTGTGGATCCTGGTCTAGCCGCACCCTTTGACGGTATAAACTCCGTTAGTGGTTAATTGGGGGTGTGACAGATTGGTATCAGAGCCATAAGTTGCAGAGAACTGGAATCATTTTGAAAACGATTTGGAAACTGCAACTTGAAACCTTAGTTACAAACGAACACACAAATTCTTAAAACCCAAAATAATTACGTGCCAACCTGGGATACTCGCTCTGCTGTGTAAGTAAAAGCTTAGTACGTATGTATATATGTATATACTAGCTGTGTGCCCGCGCGTTGCGGCGGCGACAGTCTATAGCGTGTTGTTCGTCTTATGTTCGCGCATTGCAGCGGCACAACAAACTACAACGTGATATTTGTTTATTTGTTCACTTGTTATGGCGGCACGACAATTTACATCGCGGTATTCGATTCTACTGCGGCGACGACAGTTTACTTCGCATTATTTGTCTTTGTTCCGCGCATTCGGCGGCGATGCCAAATATACAGCGAGGTATTCGTTTATGTATGCACAATGCAGCGACGATAATATAGAATGTGGTAACCATTTACAGTGTGCACGATGCGACAGTTGTAACACTTTACAACATGGTACTCGTTTTTCTATCCGCGCAATACGGCGGCGAAGAGAATCAACAAACGCAATAATTATTTTATATTAATTTATTAACCCTCTCGTACTATGTTGTATTGTATATGCGTTAGTTTTCCCATTCATAACATCGATATTATGTATCTATATCATAAACTTTGTAGACCTCAACTAAATAATAAAGAACATAAGAATAAGATTAGGGTAACCAATCATATATATAGTAATTTTAAATAAAGTGCTTCAGTAGGAAAACTTGCATGTTGGTTGAAGGAGCCCATCAATGGCATACAACTAATTACAAGATCAAGAAGCCGGTTTTTTTCTTAATCACAACCCTCAAGGCAGCATAATGTAAATACAAATGAATAAATCACTCAATCAGTTTGTAACTAAAATGAATTAAATTATAAAAAAAAAAGTTGTTTACTTTAATTCTTCTATGACACCTGGTAGAGTAACACAAAACAAGAGACTATTATCAGCTTCAGAAATATCAGTTGAGCCGATAAGTGGCTCGAATTGCCCATTTGTAGCACTCCCAGAAACTGCTACTCCATTTTTAGAGACTGATAAGAGATCATTCAGTTCTTTCTCAGTAGTTTGCTGAGGAAGAAAAAACATTGCTGGCAGATTCTTTACTCGTGAGTTCACATCATTCCATTGGGACTGATCTGGAAGTGAGACTTGTACGGGACAAAGTTGCGAGAAGATGCAACGATAAGAACTTGATCAGCCCAATCCGAGTGAGTTTTTCTTTAAAGCACTAAAACAAAAAAAATCTCATTAAAACACAAGGGCGGAGGCAGGGCCTGAGTAGTTCACAGGGGCAAACTCATGTGAGGCCTTCCACTGCATCTCTGCTGCTGCAAGATTTTAATAGGAAAAATGTTACTCATTCAATCTTATTAATAGTGGATCATCAGTTCATAATGTTCATTATAAAGCCATTATTATTAGGAATTATCAACCAAGACACATATAAAATAAAACAGTAAGTTGAACCCTATACCACTTATAAAGATGTTGTTAACTTACAAAATTGGTCATTCCTTTTGTTCTCCTAAATCTTGAAATACTTACCTGCTTCAGTGGGTGCTTTTTCTGCTGCACTTCATCATAATATCATCAGCTACATGCTCTTGAAATACTTACCTCCTTCTGCCTGCGTAACTCTTCTTCCAACTCCACCAGTTTCGGTTTATGCACTGATATATCATCAGCTACATGCTCTTGAATCCTTCAGCCCCTCTTTGCGTAGCTGTGCACATAACTCCTCTAGGTTTTGAAAGTTGAAAAAAACTAATTACAGGTTTGAAGATCAAATACACTTAAATCGATCTGGTTTAATTTCCTAAAAAAAACTGAAATCAAATGTCAAATAACAGTTCCTATTTAAAAAAATAAGTCAAATAACACTAAACGACTACAACTTCCAAACACTCGACCAAAAATCAAGTGATCTAGCCATACACATCCTTACTGGCTAGTCTTATGCCACAAGGATGGTGAATTTGATAATTATTCTTGAACTATTGGACACAAATTCACCGGGATACACAGCAGATTTTTGGTCTCTTTCACCTCAAAACAAGATCAAAGTCCATCAGCATTGCTTAAAATTTCAAGGTAGGAACTTGTAAACCTTTGAGTGCACTCAATCTTTGTTCAGCAACATTATACAATTTATATAAACACAGTTAGTTCAGAGTTAATATAATGTGCAAAAGAAAAGAAAAAGACCCTATGTACAAAGCTTTCATTGAGCCTGATCTTCAAGCTGCACATATAAAAATAATCAAACAAGTTCTTATAAAAATAACCAATATCACGTTTCCTATTTCAAGACACACAAAAGAAAGAGTTAAAACACACAAAAACACTTTAAAATTAAAATACACCACTCCCATGGTCTTTTTACTCTTCTCAACGTGAACTTTAGGCCTCCACATGTCTATGACCAAATCAATGTAAACACAACCACAAACACACATGATGGCAAATAAAAGAATTAACTATAAGAACAAATCAAATTCAATCCAAATAAAAGAAGAAAAGAAAGATAAATCTGTAAAATGGTATAGAAACCCATTAAACTTATTTTATTTTTTATGGTTTTTTAGTATTAACGTACCGAATAGCTTGGATCTTTACTTTAAGTATGGAACCATGAACTTGTGTCTATACATGCTAGATTCCGCAAACTCGCCCTATGTAGTCTGTGAGCATGAAAGAGTTTAGTGCTAATGGATATTAGAATGTGTATGCTACAGTTGTGTATTAATAAACGACTTAATAACATGTCAGATGGTAGTTTGAACATGAACTAACATGTCCTTAAGGTAATTACATTTGGAGAAAATGTTGTTGAGTTTCTAATATATATTTAAAGTAATTTCAAGAGCAAGCAGACCATGTTTTCTGACTCTAATTGACAGATATTAATCTATTTTAGTATAGATATCAAAGAAATAAACTTTATTCAATGAACATATCAAATTATTTAGAAGCCTTCAAGCATACCCCTTGTAGTTCATAATGTGTTGGTAATGCCAAATCAGCCTCATTCTCATATGTAAAGACACCTGGAATGATTTTCAACAAACAATCTTGAAAAGGTAGTATTTTAGTCAAAATCTACAAATGAAAAGTCATACAAAATTCAACATACCATAGAAGCAAAATAAAAAGATTGTAATAATACCTTAAATATTGCTTGGATACATGAAGACTCTAACCCTAGATCACTGTATAACAATATGAATAACATAATCTCAGTCAAAATCAGAAATATAAGAGGTCAACAACACCCGAATCAACTAAAAGATAACACAATTTTATGAATACTCATGTTCATACATGAAGAAAATTTCACGGCAAGCCCTAAAACACACATATTTCAACAGATTGTAAATAAATGCAACATCCATCCACAATTACAACCAACTAAATGGAGTTCAGATTCCTCGATATGCCTACACAAAAACAGCTTCTCAATTAGTTCGCCATAAACATAAAGATGAGTAGCGATGTCAAAGAATAACAAATTAACAGGTCCAGTAATGGATAATGGAGAATCACCTGTCTCAAATCGTCCGATTAAAATCAGATTCGAGAAAAATCAACTTTGAGAGAGACGATTCAAAATTTCAAATGTGAGAGAGAGAGGGTTTGAAATTCAACTTTGTGGAGTACATATGGCTCTCTGATTTCTGATATGTTTCAATGAAATGGGTAACGTGAAAAAGAAAGGAAAATCTCTCTAAAAACAGGACGATCTTTGCCTCAACTGAAATGTGCAGATGGTTTTTTTCGAGATTAGGGTTTCATAACTCTGAAGATGAAAAGAGCAATTGAAGACTTACCCAAAATGGAGATTCTCTGATGAATTCATCACTGTAGCGTCTGCGATGAAAAGCAATTGAAGGGTGGATCTGGCGATGAAAAGCATTTCAACGATGGATTAGGGCTGCTCTTCTTTTTAGGACGGATGAAACCTGAAGAGAACCCAAAAGAGGAATGCGTCTTAATTTTTAAGACGCTAAAATTACGATAATGCCATTTTAACCAATATGCTTTATATAATAGTATAGATATATATATATATATATATATATATATATATATATATATATATATATATATATATATATATATATATATATATACTAGCCGTGTGCCCGCGCGTTGCGGCGGCGGTAGTTTACAGGGCATGAGAACCAACGCGGTATCCGTTTTTTTAGCGAGAGTTGGTCCGGTGTCAACTTATAATGCAGTATATGAGCCTTCATTGGTGCCAACAATACGCGGTTGTATTGTATGAGAACCAACGCGGTACTTGAGTTTAATTTGTTGTTTAAAAAATAGTAGTTAAGTTAAAAAAACTCAATCTTTTTATAGGTAAATGCTTGATAAATTTTCACTCTACATTCAATGTGGGATGAACCAACCTTAAACTCTTCACTTAAACAACAAACATTATTCACATTATTCCAAGGAAGTATGAAAACCTAAAAGTACCATACCTGAATTCTAATATCATTTTCAAATACAACTTATTAAGTTTATAGCTACAAAAGTGCCGTCTCAAATTCATGCAACTTTGAAAGGACAAAGGTATACACGTTGACTTTATGATTCATTCAAGTATTCAACAACAAATTTAAAAACAAATATCATGCTTTCATATAAAATTTCTTAACAGTGATAACCTAAAACAAAGTAAAATCTATTAAAACATAACAAATCCCTTAAAAGGTAAATACAATAAACCGAAAGTTGGAAGCTTCTAAGTCAAAATACACATTATAAGACTTTTGATTTGTTTGACCCATTTGCCCCATTTGTCATGTTTTATTTTTTATTACTTATCTTCTGTATGGTACTCATTATCAAAAAGCAATGAGTGATTAAAATAAATAAGATCCATTCTCTAATCTTATAAACCAAAGATGATAGAACATAAAAAACCAGCCAATGAACCGACCCATCTTGTTTTCTAGTTCTTTCTCTTTATACCCACTTTAGTTCCCGATGATAGTCTGCAGTTCGAACCCTACATCTACTCAAGCCCTCCTCCGATTAAGACTGAATGCATCAATTAGCAAGGAACACAAAATTACTCACAAGGAACACAAAATTACTCGGCTATAATATTTCGACAGGTCTTTATGACTACAACAACAAGCTGTCAGAATCCCAAACACCAAGTTTCCTAACAAAAGAATACATCCACACGAAAGATTTCATTCTTAAGTCATGTGCTCCACCTCTCATTCGTTCTACATCTACCTGCAGCATACACAAATATTGTGTTAATTAAGATTTTAAAGACATTATCATTACAATAATAATTAACATCTTTGACCAAAATAATTTAAAAGATTTATGCCCTATGCGTTTGAGATCCACAAAATTTGATTATTGTATTGCCCATACATCTAAAAAGTTTTATGAACCATATCAACAATGAATAAGCCGAAGGACTTGTATATTTAGATTGTTTATTCCACCTTAACATTCACGATTAAGCACCGCTACAAACCTTTAAACCCCGACCCAGTATAGAATAATCAATTCAGTCAACATTCTAGAACTATGTGTGGGGAAAAAAGATATTTACCATGTCTATGTATCTCTGCAACTCTATTTGCACAGGCTTGACCAACAACCATCTTAAGAAGGGAATTTGCACCAAACCTATTGGCACCATGAATAGAGGGACATGTTGACACTTTAGTAGCCATGAGTCCAGGTACAACTGCATCAGGATCACCACCTTTTATGGTAACCTTCTGCAGTAGGGTCAAATGGGTTTCTATTTATTATGTAGATATGATTAAAAACTTTATAAAAATCTACCAAAATGAGGAGCAAAACAAAAGAGAATGATAAAATCGTTACAAAAGAAGATGACTTCTGAAGATGCCTACTTACTCAAATTTTAGAGAATTCTAAGAGAGGGCTTTGTTTCCACGTGCCACCATGCTGCATAGCCAATCATTGAAATTTGTGAGCAAAAAAAAAACTTAAAAATAGTAGAAAATGACATTTTCGTCATTTAGATTGTTACTTGAAACAAAGAATTTTAAGCAGACACCCAAAAAAAAAACATCATATCTTGGATAGCCGACATTTTTAGTAGTCCTCTAAAACAATACTACCCTGCCCCCACGATCACCAGTGGCAAGATGGTCACCACTTTTATCAACCTGAATTACTGAGATAATATCAGCTACAAAAGATCACAAAATCCGTCATTGCACTATAGGACCATTTATAGACCTGTGTGACTGTAATTTTCCAGTCTTATATGGCTGTATAACAGCCACTCTACAGCCTAAATGATAACTTTTATTTCACTAATTCAGATTCATAATTTTTACTATAAACCTGTGAACTTTATAAAGTTTTAAACTCGATTATTTATTAGGAGACCATATCCGATATAAATATATTCATATATACCACCAAGCACAAGCTACGAAGGACTAACCACACATTGAAGGGAAATTAGATAAGAAAGCACCCAAATAAAAAAGCCAAAAACACACAATCGCTGGCACCTACAAGACAAACATAGGAAAGTACTCACCGTAATCATAATGGGTTGCTGAGCTTTAACAAGAGATTCAACCTACAAGAATATGGTCACACAGAATCCTGCAAAACCAACTCATTTCTGAAAACTACAAGATCAAACAAATTGGATACTAACCCGCGTAACCCTACAAAAGCAAATCCATGGTTCAATCAAATACAAATTGTTTGGTTTTACCTGAGAACTATATACTGGCCTACCTCACAAGCTAGAAAGTAGAAAATTGTTAACAATTATATCATAATTGTTAACAGTTTGGCATCACTCTTTAGATAATATTAAACAGAAAGTAGAAGTATATAAACTCCCTATATAACATCAAAATTGACTAATTGTTAACAGTTTGCCTTGTATGGAATTTACACCAAATAGCATGGAACACACATGTATATTGACCCTGCAATCCATAACCATGTGTATTAAGATGTGGCATAAATAAATGGGTCAATTGGTTGGAAAAAGTTTGGGTTGATAACCAAAATTTAACTTGAATATGGTCAAATAATGAAGCCCATAGCAGCCTTTATATGCCAAATAGTTCAGTCTGTCCAGATTCTCTGCAAAATGAACACATCATGAACCATTTGGCTACATAAGCTACAAAACTACAAGAAAGAATGACCAACATACTTTGAAATTTGATGTCAATTTGGCTATCAATAATCTCATTGGCCTTGAATCATTAAGCACCTTCACCTAAAAACGAAATCCTCAATAGACCCTTTGTAATACTGGCTCTCCTCCCAAACGTTTGAGTTTAGAACATGCTGTTTCATATGATTAAAAAAGAATCGAATTGAAGCCTGTTGTTTTGTATGATACGAAAAGAGTTGGATCGCAAATCAATTCCATCGAATGGGATCATAACCTGCAAACAGAATTATCTCTGTGAAAGTTTAAAAACCCAAATCCAAAACCAAATAGGCTTCTCTTGTGATTACTGGATTGTTTTGAAGTAATAGATACATGTCATAAACTTGATAGTGTTACTGAGTAAATTTGATTATATTTGTACCGCTTTATCCAAGTCTCCACGAACTACTTTTGGCATATCATCTGATGACATTAAAGAAATAACAAAGCACAGTCAACGACTTTCAGATTATAACGTCAAAACAAACACAAGGATTGATTATCAAGAATCGATTAGGTCAAAATCGAAGACAAACATACCAGGCAAAGAAATCGTGACGACCTCTATTGGTGCGGGAAAAACCTGTACCTTTGTAATGGAGTCCCAAATTGCTGCTGCTCTTGAGTTTAGGATGGCGATGATGGATAAGAGAAAGATAATTGTACAAAGAGATTCCATGAGAGAAAGCGGGTATTCGAATTTCAAATTTCTTCTCTGATAGGGTTTCTCAAATGAGACGCCTTTTTCTCTGGTTTTTCTGGACCATCAAAAGGAAACGATATTGATATCAAAATGGATAGCGTGGATTCTCCTATGGTATTGATTACCCAAACATATTGAAAAAAGATCTCTGAATTTCTCTTGCGTTGAAAGGAACCTGAAATAAGCCTCAAAAGGGAGATTCGCCTGCAAAAGCAAAAAAAGTTTTTGAGTTTGGCGACCATTACCGGAACTGGAATGAAAAGGGGGAGAAACACCGGATCGATGGTGAGACTGTCGTACAAAAGGGAATGCGTCTTAATTTTTAAGACGCCTATAATTACGAAAATGCCCTTTTTTCGATATGTATGTATATAGTAGTATAGATATAAATATATATATAGACCGTGTCTAGGAAGTCTAACGGAAAACCTTAGGAAAATTTTCACACACGAATACGAAACGCGAACGCTAATGCGCGCACTACTCCGGGGGAAAGCGACGACGAAACGATGCTACACGCTACGTCCTGATTTCTACTACGATAACTACGCCGACGGTGACTTTTATGGGAAAGCCGACTTTCGACGATAGCTACTTACGACTTACGACGTTCCTCGACGACGCCTCGATTTTTGCACAAATTTTTTTTTTCTGGACTAATAGAGGGATAACGGGAAATTGCTAATATACATATTATGGGATATGTATAGAATATAACTGTGACTGAACACTGGCTACTTTAACTGTTCAGCAAGATGTCTGGTAGAGGACACGGGAGGAACAACATTAACATGACGCCTGCCCAGCTGCAAGCAATGATCAACGAACACGTGCAAGCCGCGGTGGCAGCCGTCCAAGCTGCATATGCCGCTCAGGGAAACCATCACTGCACGTTCAAGTCTTTCATGGACTGCAAGCCGATAACGTTTTCTGGCGAAGAAGGAGCAGTAGGACTCCTCAGGTGGATCGAGAAGTCCGAGAAGGTTTTCTCCATGTGTAACTGCCCGGCTGAAAGCAAGGTGAAGTTTGCTACTGGTACTTTTGAGGGAGCTGCTCTCTCCTGGTGGAACGCCGAGATTCAGATGATTGGGATCGACGCGGCTAACAACATGCAATGGGAAGCATTTAAGGAACTGATCATGGATGAGTACTGTCCCCGTGACCAGGTGAAGAAGCTTGAGGGTGAATTCTTGAACCTGAAGATGTCTGGGTCTGAAATCGAACAGTACACTGCGCGTTACCATGAGTACGCGGTCTTGTGCCCCACAATGGTTGATGCTGAGTTCAAACGCATTGAGCGTTACCTGGAAGGCCTCGCGCCTCAAATCAAGAGTTTGGTGACCGCCAGCAACCCCGCAACTGTGCAGCAAGCCATTCGTTTGGCTCACAAGCTTACTGATCAGGAGGTCGAGAAGGGTACTCTACCTGCGAAAGCCACTGAGAAGACTGCCTTAAGTGACAAGAGAAAAGCTGATGATGAAGCTCCTGAGAACTCCATGAACAATCAGAGTGTTGGGAACAGCACTGGGAGGTCTTTCAACTCCCAAAGCCAAAGCAAGAGGTCTGGAAATAACAGTGGTAACTACCGCCAGGGTGGCAATGGGCAAAGCAACTACAGAGGTAACCTGCCTCTGTGCAACAAGTGTGGGAAACATCATGCTGGTGTTTGTAGGAAGAATTTGAGCTGCGAAAGGTGTGGCAAGGGAAGCCACGAAGCAAAAGACTGTTGGGCAATTTTGCCCGAGCAACAAAACCGCCCCAGGAAGAACAACAACAATCAGGGCAACAACTATGGGAACAATCGGGGCAATGGGAACAACAACGGTCAGAACCAGAACAACAACAATGGGGGAGCCCGTGGCTGCTTTGAGTGTGGTGCTCAAGGTCACATTAAAAGAGACTGCCCGCAACTGAGAAGACAAGGGAACGGTAATCAGGGAAACAACGGTGGGAATGGTAATGGTGGAGGAAATGGTAATGGGAATGGCAACGGGAATGGTGGAAATGGTAGAGGTCGAGCTTTCGTCATGGGTCAGGGTGAAGCTCGCAATGATGCCAACGTGATTAACGGTAAATTCATCCTTAATGGTTTCTTTGCTAATGTATTATTTGATTCTGGCGCTGAGAAAAGTTTTATTTCCACTAAATTTGCTAAGTTGATTAATGCTAAACCGATTGCCCTAGATGCTAAATATGTAGTAGAGCTAGCAAACGGTAAACTTCATGATACGACTCAGATAGTTAAGGACTGTAAGCTAGAACTAGCGGGCCATACTCTAGGAATTGACCTTATGCCTTTCCCGATTGGTAGTTTTGACGTTATAGTAGGAATGGATTGGTTATCAGAAAACCACGCTGAAATCTTATGTAAAGAAAAAGTGGTTCGTATCCCACTCAAGGACGGTGAAGTGTTAACGGTTCAGGGAGAAAAAGGTGGAACAGTAACTGGTATTATCTCTTTCCTCAAAGCTCAAAAGTGCCTTCGTAAAGGTCACTTCGCGATTCTTGCTAACGTCACCGATTCGACACTTCCCGAGCGCAGAATAGACGACTACCCGATAGTCCGCGACTTTCAAGATGTATTTCCTGAAGATCTGCCTGGTTTGCCTCCATTTCGACAAGTAGAGTTTGGAATCGACTTAGTCCCTGGAGCGTCTCCGATAGCACGCGCACCTTACCGTTTGGCAGTAAGTGAACTCAACGAACTCTCCGCACAACTTCAAGAGCTGCTCGACAAAGGATTTATTCGTCCAAGTTCGTCTCCATGGGGAGCACCGGTATTATTTGTTAAGAAGAAGGATGGAACGTTCCGCATGTGTATCGACTACCGAGAGCTTAACAAGGTTACGATCAAGAATCGGTATCCGCTTCCTCGAATCGACGATCTCTTCGACCAAGCTGCAAGGTTCGAGCTACTTCTCAAAGATTGATCTACGGTCTTGTAGGTCCTGAAATCTCTCAAACACACGATATAATGATCTAACACGAGTGCGGAATCCTCGTGAGAGATTGATTCAAGAAGAATAGTAGAAGAATAGACTAGATCTAGTGAAAAGATGAAGTCTTGAATGAGAAACAGCTACTATTCGAAGCTAAGAACACCGATCGGAATCAAGAACACCTTCAAGAAGTCGTAAATGATGGATTCAAAAGCTTAGCCATAATCATCAACATGAGGTGGTATTTATACCACCTCTTACAAACACATGGGCCAATCATAAACCCAATAAGCCCAATCATAAACACTAATAAACTAGCCTACTAAACTAAATGAAACCCACTAAGCCCAGCCCAACTTATTTAATATTACAAGCCTCATAATCTAGCCTCTACAATCTTCCCCTAGGCTTGTGATATTAAATGTCTTCGATCTTTGAAATTCTTCTTCTTGACTGGCTGGCATAGATGCTGATGAAGATTCTTTCCGCAGAAATCTTCAATGGGTTTCATGACGGGCACTTGGGACTTCCTCTTGATCAGCATCAGCTTGAACTTCTTGAAATGAACAAGCAATGAAATGGAGGACTCTCATTGACTTGCTTCTTGAAAGAACTGG
>JBCNJP010000008.1:24697565-24722824 GCA_039602395.1 Deinandra increscens subsp. villosa
TTACAAGTGTTGAGCTATTGTGATCGAAATCTAAGTGTTACAGAGAGTATTTAGTGAGTGTGTGTGGTATCTGGTGCCTATCATCGATCACAAAGCTGATATATATAGTTACAAGTCAATAACCGAAAGTGCTAAAAATAAGGGATTCTTCCACCAAGTCCTTGTGAACGTTAGGAGTCAGTTATGGCACGTTCCTTAATGCTTGACCTGGTCTTTAGCCTTCATTTACACGTCCCTTTAAGCCTGCAATTAATTAGGACACGTGGACAATTGAAACGGTTAGTCGATAACTGCATTTCAGGATACCGAACCTGTCAGGATACTGAACCACTTGAGCTTCCGGCAAGGATCCTGAAATAAAACAACCAACTGTCCTATATTTTAGGGTTTCTCCCCACTGAGTCAATATGAACGTTGTGGACCACTTAGTCCACGTTCTATAGTATTTGTCCGAGTCTTTAGGCTTGTTTTACACGTTTTCTTTACCTGCAAGCAAATAAATACGAGGAACAACATAGCGGTTAGTCGATAACTGTAATTCAGGATGCCCGAACCTATCAGGATTCTCAACCCGTCTGAGGATACTGGACCACTTGAGCTTCCGCCGAGGATCCCAAAATATCAGCCCAAACAGATATTGTGGGTAAGTTGCCTAAGGCTCCCGGAGGAAAGGTATTTATGTTTGCGATGACAGATTATTTCTCCAAGTGGATTGAAATACAAGCATATGTTCAAGTAAGGGAGAAGGAGGTGATATCCTTCATCAAAAATAACATTATTACCATATTTAGGATTCCGGCAAAGAACACCTGTGATAATGGCTCCTAGTTTATCGGTAAAAGGACTGCAAGTTTTTGTGCAAGTTGGAGTATCAAGATGATTACTTCAACACCTATCCATCCTCGGGCCAATGGACAAGCAGAATCCAGCATCAATATCATCATCAAAAATCTTAAGAAGAAGTTGGGTTCTAAGAAATGAAAGTGGGCCGAGGAGCTGCCATTTGTTCTTTGGGCAGATAGAACAACAACCAAAAATGCAACAGGTCAAACCCCATTCTCTTTGGTGTTTGGAAGCAAGGTTTTGATCCCTATAGTGATGGTTATTCCTACTGAAATCATCAGTTGTCAGGATCCTGAAACCAATGGTCAGAATTTACTTTAGGATCTTGAAATAGTTGATGAGCTCAGAGACTTAGCTAGAATCCATATGGCATCCTACCAGCAGAGAGTGGCCAAATCATGTAATAAGAATACCAGGCTTAGAAAACTTCAAGTGGAAGACATGGTGCTAAGAATGGCATTCCAAAAGACTACCAATCTTGCTGATGGCAAGTTGGCACCCAAATGGGAAGGCCCATACTTGATAGATTATGAAAATGGAACAAGGGCATATCGATTAGTAAGCATGGAAGGAGAACCTCTGCCGAGAGCTTGCAATGCCATTAACCTTAAAACCTATTTTATGTGAGAATCCTATCATATTTCCAAGGATCCTCGCCTACTTATCATATATTGATATGTTTACTATCCTACTTTCAATTTATCTTTATTATTCTTATCATATGTTACTGACTTAAGCATAAGATTGATGTTCACAAGGCTAAAGCAAGGCTAACACCCACCATTCACCAAGTGTTGAGTGTTTTGCCAAAAAAAAATAGAAATCTTGATTAAGCTACCCAGTTTGGCTTAGTCCCAAAAATCCAGGTATATCCCTAGTTTGTTTTAGTCTCAAGAATCCGCGTATATCCCTAGTTTAGCTTAGTCCCAAGAATCCGGGTATATCTCAAGTTTAGTTTAATCCCAAATTTATTGGGCTTGTCCAGAATTGGCTTAGTCAAAGCATCATGTGTTTACCCCCAATTTAATTGTATTTCCTAACTTATTTTAAGTTCAGAAATCCCTTAGGCAAGTTATGTCACACTCCAAAAATCCGCCCTCAGGGCACCACCGATTCGGAGGCGTGACATGCCAGGATCTGAGTCACCAGACAGACCGAACAAACTATATGCATACGTAAACCGCTTAAAAGTTTAGAGTTTTAAAGTTCATAACATTTATTAAAACAGTTTCAGTGCGGAAGCGTTTAACAAATTCTGAAAAACCATTACGGAAGCGTAAAACAAACGTAATAAGTTTCAAATGTTTAATGGGAACATGACGCCCAAAAGTTAAGTGTTTAACCAAACATGAATAGTTATGAATGATCGATGATTCCTAAATGTGCTCCTTAGCGTGCTCCTAAGGACCTGAGAAGAAACATTCTAAAAAGTGTCAACATGAGGTTGGTGAGTTCAAATGTTTTACAAATAAACATTCCATAGTTCAATCCGTTTAAAATTAGGTAGTCTCCCTTTAGACCTACCCGTTCATACAATACAGTTGATTCATTATACCGGTAGATAGCTAGTCTACAAGTTTGTGACATCCAGTGATCACGTCACCAGAGCTGACTTACAATCCAACACTTTTGCCTTTACGTCATGCATTGCCGTCATGACTCCAATAGGACAATATAATACCCGTTCCTCTCCCCTTAAGGGCAAGAAGGAGCTAGAGCGACTAGCTCGGGCAGGGCTCGACAGGCCCAGTAGATCTACAAAATATTTCCTCGCTATCCGAGATATTAACTGGTACGTACTAAAGGACTTCAATGGAAATATATAAATCACTACGGTCTACAGAGGGTATAATAGTTCAGTACAGTTTTACAAGAAAAGTTTCGCATGTCTTCTCCCCCCAAGTTTTGAAAACAGTAAAAGAGTAGGGGCCGTAAACTCACCTTAGGTGAAATTTAGTAATCCAATAATCAATGCTTGAACAACCGACGATGAATCTTCCTAGACTTCACCTATGACACATAACAATGTGAGTGTTAACTATATTGATCGACTGTCCCGACAACGCGTGGATATTAGACAAGTTGACTCAAATGCACATCGGTGATTATTTTAGGCTTTCTGATATGTATCCTAACACGTATATCACATATAACATGTTACATCATGGCCAATATCAAAGCATCACAAGCTACTGTGACATTATCCCGTGTGTACAATGTACGATCGACATGGCAATCGTACAAATTCTTGTCATTCCCACCGAGGTAGGAGACTTAGGACTTGTACACACGTATAACTCATAACCAATCTCACTTATCTCATGCAAACACTTAGCCAAGTAATCTCATGCCCATATTCATGCATTTCCCTAATTTATTTATTTTCTGATAAATATATCTATCACACATAAGCTAACTTCATGATTACACATCATTATCAACCCATACAAATCACATAGATAGTCACTTAGCATTTTTCAAGTCATGAAAAGGATTCCTAGTCACATACATGCGTGCCACCTTGCCCTAATTGGCCATTCTCATCATATTTTCACGTAAATAATTTTTATAAAATAATCAACATGCATTTGATCATCAATTTTACAACTTTATACATCATCTTGCATCCAATAACCTATGTTACATACTCACATAGTAGATCTAACACCAAACATGTGCCTTTATTCAAGATCTTGCATGCATGGTAACTGAAATCATGTGTTCATCATGGATCTCACGCAAGTTCAATCAATTTAAGCATCATCAACCCTAGATCTATCATTATCTAGACATTACAACATATATCTAACACAAATCATCAACCTTTATTCACATGCATGCATGATTTTCCATCAAAAACCCTAGATCTAGATCATATCACAACATCATACATAAAAGCCATGTTTTTTATTCAAAGTTGTAATCTTTACCATTCCTAACACTAGATCTACACTTGATATCATCATAACAACATAGATCAGATATAAACCTAACATAAAGCATGAATCTTGACATCTTTAACATAGGTGAAACATAAGAAAACACATACCGAATGATATACAATCGAAATAGGATGAAACGGGCCTTGAATCTTGAAGGAAACTGATCAAAAAGCTTGAATCTTGATGAAGAAGCTCAAAAATGACGGAAATGGGTACTCTCGTCGTGAGGTGGGTGAGGAGAATGAAATGGTGGAGGCTTCAAGTGCTTAAATAGTGGAAATTAGGGTTTTTGCGGAAGAGTAGGTTGTAGGCGTATCACTTACAACTTCCATAGGGTCTAGGCGATATGCCTAGAGCCTCCATCTGGCAGACCTGTTGACTTATGTTGGCCGCAACCCGTTTTGTCAGTTTTTTGCGTTTTTGGTCACGGTTTTTTAATGTTTTCTCCAATTTTCAATTCACCATCCATCATTTCTATCACATCAAATCCAATAAAATCAAGTATCAAGTTGCCATATAACAATATATAATCATGCAATTAAATTCACATACCGGTTTTCACATAATTCACGATATTCACCAATTGTCAATTGATCACCAATGTTTCGAGATGCGAACTTGTGTGTGATGTTTGTGAAGTGTTTTAAGGACACTAGACTCTTCTAATACCTTAATTGACATACTATGCCTATATACGCGACTCCCGGTTTGCCGGTTTTATCAGTTTTTTTTTGTTTCTAAGGCTCGGGTCCCACCCGAAGGGCCCGGTTGTCACAAGTTACCAAGGCTATCCACCAAGATAGCAGAGAGAATGCTCATAAGAATCCCAACTTGGATGCCGACAAGGATAGCGGAAAAGGTGATGAATTAACTTAAAAGTTGTCTAAGGTAAAACTAATTAGTCAGGTACTTCATATCTCCTTGTTTTATATTTGTTAAATGTGGTTTGTGACCTCGTGTGATTTACATTGTTCTCGGATGCCTAAGTTTTCTAAATCATTCATTAAGAAGATCAATCTTACACTTGCATGATTTTCACAAACATAAGACCTAGAGAATTTTTACAAACTACAAACAATAACAAAAGAAGCTTTAAATGCACCATAATAGTCAAAAGGTCATAGCATATTATTATTGACAAACGGAACCAAAAGTGAGCTACCCAAGCTTCGTCCTGAAAATCTCAGGATCCCTCCACTTGGGCAGCTCAAGATCGAGGTCATTGTTCTAGGAGTCCAGGTTTCATCTTGTAAACCAGAAGATCCTTCCACCTGGATCCCTACCATTGTTACTTGTTTGATATCCTAACATTGTTTGAAGCAGGTAACCACAAAAGAAAAAAGAAAAACAAGTAGCATCAATGTTTTTAAACCCAACCAATCACATCGTTCAAACATATCAAAAGTGGGCTTGGGTCTCTTTGCTTTGACCCTCATCGCCCACAGCCTTCTCGGAGGCTACCTCCTTCTCTGTACTAGTATCTCTGGCATCCTTAACCTCAACCTTCACAGCATCTTTCTCCACCTTGTCATCACCAGCAGCTTCGACCCTTACCTTCTCTATTTGAGGAGCCTCTTCCTTACTGGTCGGCTTCTCCTCTCGAGCTTTAGCCTTCTCCAGCTTCTCTATGGAAAGTTTCCATGTATCCACCGTCTATTTTTTGCTTAAGAACCCTTCAGCTTCAGCCTCTCTAGCCATCTTAAGCATACACTAGAGGACGCTTCGTGCAGCAGATTGCCTACTAACTGCAGCTTCCTTAAGCATTGCAACCTCGAACAGAATGCATTTCTCTTCGATTTTCTGCTCATAATATTGGGTTTTCCCTTTGGCAATTTCACCCTAGAGATAGATGGTCTCCCTGGCCTCATCAAGCTTTCCCTGTACCTCCGCCAGCTTAGCCTCTATTTTCATAAAGGTAGTACTCAGCTACTCAAGACTCTGTAAAAGGATTGAGAATCTTAGACAGATTTAATAGTTACTAATATATATGGGAACCTGAAATTTGGACTTACCATCTTCATCATGGTCTGCAAGCTCAACAGCTTGTTACTGGTCCAGTCGGACTCAACCCTTCGAAGCTATTAAGATAGACGACATAATCGGTGGTCTTCCTCTTCTTGGTTGAGGAAGCTTTGCTGCGGCTGATAGGTGGATTGGTGGTGATAAGAGACTTTACCTTCTCCTCCTTAACTTCCAAGAAGGAGGTCAGGGTGAGAAGGCAGAATTGGATTTTGGGGACTGAAAATATAAGTGAGGAGATATCAGCATTAGTAAAATTACAATAGCTAGAATTGGGATTGTGGGTTCTTACAAGACATCTCAGCTTCATTGTGGTCGACCGAATAACTCTGCTCACTGTGGCTGCTTCGATGGAAAAGGCTCTTTCAGTAGCCGGAATCTGGAGGAACTGTGTGAGCTTCTAAACCGAATTGTCTCCCATAGCAACAAGACTTTCAAACTTGGGTGTTGTGAAAACAAGGAAACAAATGTTCAATATCAACAAAAATCAGGATTCTTAATGAAAATATAATACAACATCCTACCTTTTCCGACCCATTTCATTGGCAACTTGGCACCCTCGGAAATCGACTCATGCTTCATGGAAAATTATTTCTTCTTCAATCATGGTCATTATGAGAAGCTTGGGGTACCAATTGGGAATTGGATGAATGGGCTTGGAGGACAAATCCACTACTCCCATGGGTGCGGAGCTGGTAGGCAGAGCAGACTTCGGGGATCCCCATGTCAAGATTCCTAGTATGGTTCGGATTGTCGAGAGAAAAAATACTTGCCAAACCAAGGGCATGGTTTGGGAGTATGACAAGCTGATAATTTTGAAGAATTCATTCAAAATGTCAAGGAAAGGATTCAACATTCCAAGAGAGAACAGGTAGAAAAGAAAGTAAGCTCAGGTTTTCGAAACGCAATCAGCTTTGAGGCGAGAATCGTACTTACGAATGATAGCAAAAGAGTGGAATAGACCGGACTCCTTATAGTATTGGATGTCTCGATCAGTGAAAGAACAGGTTTCTTCCTCAAAATTTACGAGGATGCCTTGATCGACAAAATCCTCAATGTCGGGCACAGTTGAGGAAGATGTCGAGCGAGTGGATTTCTTCACTGTTGTAAAGAATCGAAATCGAAAAGAAGGATAAAGGACTGACCTGAATTCGCAAGAAGCTAGAAAGGTTTCGGAGAGAAGGGTGAAGAAGAAAGGGTTAATAATCCTATATTTAAAGGGAAGTAATGATGCTAGTGCATTTACCGTTTTCACGCCAAAGTGGAAGATTTTGAATTTCAACAGCTGTAAATCTTATCTACACCAGTCGATATTTAAAGGGCAAATATATTGGATATTAAATGTCCTGACCCGACGTTAACGTAACCGACCCGGTGTAGACCCGTAAGAGTTACACTAGGTCAACGAACAAAAAATACTAATAATAAAATAATTAGCAAACGAACGAGATAAATAAATAATTAAATATTATTTATTTTAAGTAACGAAACAAAACCGTTCATAAAATGGTTTACAATAAAAGATGAATTATATTCGTTGTCATTGGAGTGACAACTAAATATAATTGGGTCGCGAGTGTGGGCTCGGAATGGGCTTTTACTTACTAAAAGACCACAGGGGTTTTAAAATGGATAAGGGGTCTCATTTATGGAGAACACAGAAAACAAGACAAACCCTAATCCCTTGCTCCCAAACCCCGTCGCCGCTGACCCCTCCTCGTCGGATTGTCATTCCCGCCACCACTGCCTCATTGTCGGTTGCCATCTTCTTTTTCCAATGGATCCTCACTTAGACACCGCCACCGCTCGTCTCGAAGCTGCCATCGTTGCTGCCCATTCACGGGCCACCGAAGAAGCCGCCGCTGTCGCATCCACGGCTGCCACTGCCATTGCACCTCCACCCGCCGACCACTGTGAGGTGGTCTTAGAGCTGCTGGCGCAACCAAGGCCACCGCTAGTGACCTCGGTCGCTGCCTCCTTGAAATCGACCGGGTGGCTGGCGCCGCTATACAACGCCACTGCCGCCATCCCTCCGCCATCACCACGTGGAGACGGTGATCTGATCTTCGGATCGATCCTGGTTTCGCGTACCCCGGAGCCTTTGGTTTCGGACATCACAATACACGCCATCGTTTCGTTACCGCCATAGCCATCGGTTCGCTTTCCGTCACCGTTGTCGATGCCGAAGCCACCAACGTCATCATCGGATGTTAAAGATCCTACTCATAGATTTCAGTTAGATGTCTCAGTTCAACCTAGCGCCAATTCGTTGAATCCCGGTGTCTTGAACGATTGTTCGGATCCCGTCCAGGGGTATATCTAATTCATTTAAATTAGAAATACGTTTATTTACTTTATTATGTGTTTGTGTATATTACGATGATCTGATCTTGTTATAGGTTTTATTTATTCGTGTTGTAAAGCTCGTTTTCCACTGCGTAACTGTTTTAGATAATTAATCTCGTTAGTTATTTATTTCAAAAATTTAACGGGCAACCTGGATACCCTGTGTAAAACCAAACAGTGGTATCAGAGCCACGATCACCACGCACAATAGAACCGGCCATTTTATAACCGGTGGTTCGCAATTTCGACTCATTTCCAAATTGCGAAACGAATTACATGTTAATTCTTATTTTATTATATTGTGTGTTACGGCCGACCCTTTTATAATAAATGCATGTTTTGTGTTTTATGGCGTGTTTGGTTATTCTCTGTTAGACGCAAATTGTTGTCCCATTGTGTATTTATTTTGGTTGACCCTCTGTTTTCAGGATTTAAAGTTGTAATTAGAGCTAGATTTACTTTTGTAAATGTCAATTTTGTAAAACCAAGAACACAAGATCAAGAACTTGCCAAATGGAGTCTAGAGGTCAGTGGGAGTTGAACCTGACGCATGGACGCATAAATATGCCTTCCTTGTGGTTGTTCGCTTTTCGTTATATTTATGACCCTTTGGTCTTGCTAATATGGCTCTAGCAAGACTAAGACCTAAACGTTGTTAACACATAATTGTATATCATTCACGACGCTTAGACATTTTAAATAGGTTATTTAAAATACAGTCCCGAGTGATGATAGGGTTTATCGTTTGTGTCTAATGATCACCAATATTAAAACTGGATTTTAATATCCCTATCTGGTAATAATAAATGGATAGTTCATGCCATCCAAAATCAAGTCTGATGAAGAAAAAATTCCACCGTAGAGGTAAGATTTGAACCTTCAACGATTAGAGGGAGGTTAAGAGAGAATGGAGTGGAAAGGGTGAGATCATGTCATGTTTCATTGATTAAAGCAGGGTTACAAGTGAGAGAGATCATTACAAGTAATCTAGGTAAAACACCTAGTAAAAGGTGTAAAATCTTGGATCCCCCATTATAAACTCATGAAGGCCTATTTGTAGAGTCTTTGGACCGCATCTGTTCATTAAAACACTTGTGCCTCGCTGCCTCGGAACTGCATCTGTAGCGCTTTCATGTGATCTTCAGCCATCGGCACTTTCTAATGACCTCCTTCAATCTTCACTTGTTGTTCCAACTGATGCACTTCCGACTCCGAACACTTCTGGATTTGACCTATCCTCATCACTCATCAAGTACCCCTAGCCCATTAGTTAAGCGAAGAATAAATGATGGACTATATGTCACACCCCGCCAGAACTTTGTGGAAGCTCGAGGTGTGACGATCATGGATCGTAGCTATGATTATATCGAACGACACCTATATGATTTTATTGAAAACCATTCATAACATAAAATAACTTTTCATAGTATTTAGGTTACAACCCAAAAGAGATAAATATGAGTTCGCATCGAAACGAAATTTTAAAATATTTATTATATAAGAAATGCAAGTGAAATCCCCCAAAAGACTTGTTCTTAGCGTGCGACTCCTTTATTAATAGACGACCGTCATTCACCTAAGATTAACATGCTTGAATATTCAACATAAAGTTGGTGAATTAACAGGTTTTGAGAACTTGATAAATAAATTTTAGCTTTAAAACGACACTTTCCAGTACATATACAAGTACTCTAGAGATTTACCGCGCTATTGCATATTTCACAATAACACTATTTTTACTACCATGAGCCCTTATAACGCTACTTGACCCTTTTTCCTAGTTATTGCCCCACTTATGTTATATAGCACAAACCAACCAGAAATGACTAATTTGGTACCCATTTCTCTCACCGTCAAAGTTAGAGCGACTAACCACGAGTACGGTCGTCACACCCAATGGACCCATCCTAGATTATCACGATTTATTCCTTAATTACCATTATAAGCTGCAAGGGACTATGATTGCTATACTAGATATCAACTCCTGTAATAACATATACCACTTGTAATATATAAATCAAGATTTTATATATGTTAATCTTCTCCAAGAAATATATTAAAAGGGGCCATGAACTCACATGTGATTGCTAACTTCTTGAAAATGCTCGAACTGATCAGGAGTGAAAAACTGTCTTACGCATGTCATATAACACATACAGACGATTCTAAGACATATTTTATTACAATTATATACCACAAGGTTCATCCAACTGGTGTCATGCTCTAAATTTATTTTATAAGAATCTTTTATAAAATCAGTTTCTGTTGATCGATTTTTAATATATATATTTTCACAAATATATACATATATATATAAAGCGTTTTGTCAATTTACATCTGATAATGTTTATCACATCTATAATATCCCAGTTAAGTGTAAATCATACCAAATTTAGTTAACGTTACCGTTTCTAAAACTCACGTTTTCATAAATAGCGTGTCTACAGGTTTTAATACACTAATATCTAAAGCTAATATTCTAAATTTATATTTTTCTATTTAAAGAAAATAATCTCTAATATTTTCTAGAAAATATGTCCAGCTAGTCAAAATGTTCTAACTTACGATTAATACTAATGGGACTAACCGTCATTAATTAACCTGGTTACTTTGTATAAGCGATATTATGATGGTCGCGACAGTTGAACTCATTATCTTTCATTTTCAAATGTAAGTTACTAACCATATCAACTAGTTGAGGTTTTTGTAAGTACCTGATTTTAAAATATATTAGAGTGCAGTCCCGTGCGATGCACGGCCAGGGGGAATTTAACCGACCCTAACATGTTCAGTATGGTTGTATACGTGACATGCTTGTGCGCACACCAGTCCTTGGCAAAAAGTCTAAGAGTTTAAGTAAAAAAGAGGTCTCTAATAGTTGTTTGTCATTAGCTATAGTCATATATTCATTGTATTTGCTAAAGACTATATATAATTACAAAGTTCAATGGTGTAGAAGTAGCATAGATATAGTTTAAGTTTATCAGAGTAGACCAGTTTCATGAAAGCAAACCAACAAATAGTAACAGACATCAAATATGGTAGTTTCATCCGGTTGGGCACGTTCCTCGTGAAGTTTGTGCACAATGCCTAACCAGTAAAAGTTCAATGTTTCAAGGATAGTTAAGTCATTGTCCCAAAAAAAAGTTTACAATGACCACTCCAAACTCATTCAAACTATTAGAAATACTAAACATACAATATCGTGTCCACTTGCAAATAGCCCTCCTTTAACATGAAGTGAAACATGAAACGATCACCAAGGCTGCATGTCATGTTCATCAAGGAAAGTCATATGATTCCTAACAACATACCTAAATATTAAATTTATCAAGATCATTAATATATTAAATGATAAACACTATTATGTACAATTGTATAATGCTTAAATGTTCCTGATATAACATGGGTGTACTTTTCCTCTAAAGTATAGCACAAAAACATCATAATCTCCCACCCTCATATTCACATTCATAGTGGCCACGATGTCAGCCATACCTGCAAGTGTTACTGGTGGTTTCTGCGAATAATATAGGAAGACCATAACTGAACCACTTAAAAATAAAATGTAACAAACACTAGCACTAAAATGGTGTACTTACAAATGACTTATTTGGCTTGATAATCACTTCCTTCTCAAAGAAAATCCGGTGCTCATCTTCATCTTCAGACACTGTTGGGCTATACATTGTGAGGCATGAACATTAGACTTGGGCTTACTTTGGATTGGGCTTCATTTACGGTTTGGGTGTTCTCTCTTGTATTCACGATCGCAAACTCGTTCTAATAGAAGATTGATTGTTCTCCGTTCAAGATTTGATTGTGTTGCTTTGTTCTTCATCTTAAATCAAGTATTTTTCATCATCTTCTTCTCGAATCACTCACAAACAAGGTTTCCGCACTTGTTTGTGTTTACGATATTGTGAACGATTGTTGTTTTGGGACCAATAATTGGTATCAGAGCTAAGAATCATCTGATTCGAGGTTCCACGATATTAGATTCGAGTGTTTGGCTGGAAAAAGTGGAAGCTTGCTGCTGCTTTAGGTGTTTACGATTGTTTCTGGGTTGTTCTTAGAGTTTACGACCGGTGTTCTTCATCAAATCTGGGTTTACGAGCTGCAAAAAGGTGTTTACGACTGAAGATTGGATTTTTGAGTGTTTACGACCTTGTTTACGACTCAGCATTGTGTTTACGACTTCAAGATTCGAACTTTTAGTGTTTACGACTTCGATTACGATCCGGAGGATTTTACGACAGTGTTCACGATCGGAATTGTCTTTACGATTCTGTTTACGATTCGGAGGAGATTACGACTTGGTTTACGATCAGCAAGCGTGTCAAAACCGTAAACTGGTGTTTACGATCGGAAACCCATTTGGACTATTTTTTTTAACTTTTCCTAAGCTTTCGTCATGAATTTTGAACCAATCATGTACCAAAAACTGGACTTTGAGATTAGATCGACTACCCATCCTCCCAGACTCACATCTGCTGATAACTTCCTTGAATGGAAATACAGATTTCAGGACCATTTGAAAAGTGTTGATCTGAGACTTTGGAGATCAGTTGTCAATGGACCATTCATTCTTACTCACACTGAAGCAGGAAAGGTTGGAGTGGTGAAAACTGAAGCAGAATACTCGGATGATGATTGGGAAAAATGTAACAAGGATGAGAGAGCATATGCTATCATGACAATGGCATTGACTCCAGAGATTGCACAAGGGTTTAAGAAGTACAAGACTGCAAAGAAACTCTGGGATGCTCTGGTGGTGGCATATGAAGGAAATCCAGATATCAAGGCAAGCCGTAAACAGATGCTGAAACAGAAGTTCAACTTGTTCAATCACATTCAAGGAGAGTCCTTTGAAGCTCAAGTTCAAAGATTTGTGTCCTTAATTACTGAGATGTCAAGCTACGACGTTGAACCCGGACTGGAGGACACAAACTTTAAACTCTTGAACAGTTTGCCCAAGTCCTGGAATACTAACATTTCAATAATCAAAGACAACAACAAGCTGGATGAATTAACTGTTGATGATCTAATTAACAAACTGAAGTGAAAGATGATTGATGATAAACAGAGAGAGCTGAATCAAGTAAGTTCACTTAGCATGGCGGGAAAATTAAATCAGGCTCTCCTATCTGAAGAAGTAGGTCCAAAACAGGCTGGAAGTTCGTCTGCTAATGATTCAAGTTCAAACACAAAGTCAACTGCATTTGTTGCTCGATCTCAAGCAAATTCTAGTGGAGCGGTCAACCCTGATTAGGCAAATTCCACAAATGATCCCAACTTTGCACTTGGAATGGGATTTATGAGTAGCTATTGTTATAGCATATATCTATGCTATGATGTGTCTCGTGTATTGTATCTATATGAGCGTGTCTTAGTATGAGTTTAGTGACGATATCATTGGCACCGGACCAAATGGTCCGCCGGACCAAATGGTACGCCCGTACCATTTGGTACGCAGCCTGTGTAGTCACTTAGTATAAATAGGTTGTGTTAGAATGATAGCTCAACTCTTCTGTCATTCTTCACCTTCTGTGTGTGTGTGCTAGAGAGAGAAACTAGAGAGCTTTCATTGTATCTTCAAGTGATTCAATACGAAATCACTTATTTACATCTTGTGTTCACTGCATTGATCAAAGCATGCAGTAGTAAGATCGTATCTCGGTTTTACAAGTGGTATCAGAGCGTTAGGTTGCTCTACTGCTGTGGTTTTGATCAATTTTCGGATTTTTCGAGAGAGAAAGTTTAGGCTTTCTTCATTTTTCATCAAATTCTTCCAATTCCGAGTGTTTCTGAGGTGAAAAATGATTTCTGAGTGTTCCTGGAGTGATTTCGCACCTTACTGAATCAAATTCCAGCTCCAAAAGTTAAAATCCGTGAAGATCAGTCGAAATCAGCTTCGAAAGCTTCTGGTCCGCTCGAAGAAATTCTGGTCCGCTGGTGGTCCGCTGATTGGTCCGCTAGGCAATCTTCAAGTTGGTCCGTGGCAGTTATTTTTTTGGTCCGCCGTATCATTTTGGTCCGCCGTACCAAATCTGGTCCACTAAGAAAATCTGGTTCGTGTCTGGTCCGCTGGGTAAGTTGGTCCGGAACTGGTACGCTGAGTACAAATTTGGTCCGCTGGTTGATTTGGTCCGGGGTTGGTACACTGAATTTAGTTTGGTCCGCTGGCAGAAAGGTGACCTTCACTAAAACTGGCGTAACTTGAGAACCGTTAAGAGTTACGGAACCCAATACCAGCCAAAACGACCATCTCGACGAGATCTAGATGTTTACTGGCCTATTGGCTAGTATCCTCCAGTTTGATCCCCAAAATCCGCTTGGAAGACTTTCGTTTTTGAGTTCGAAGTTTTTAAAGTATCATTTTTGGTGAAAAATGTCTGATTTTCAAGCATTTGCGGCTATGCAAAGCACGGTACAAGCTATGCTCAATTTTGATAATGAAATAGGAACAAGTCAGAAAGTTCCTAAGCTGTTAAAGTTGGAAGATTATCAAAATTGGAAGCAACGTTTTTTTGCATACATCAGCACAAACGATATTGATTTATGGATTCCAATTCAAAAGTTGTATGTACGTCCAACTGTAGATGGAGAGTATAAAGAAATTCAAGATTTTGAAAAGGATGAAAGAAAAAGTTATGAGCGTGAACAAAAAGTTTATGGTTATCTTACCATGGCTTTACCTACCGAGTTGTTGCATCAATTCAGCACTTGCAAGAAAGCTAAACAGTTGAGGGATGCTTTATCTGCTCGATGTGAAGTTAATGACCAATCTAAGAAGAGTAGACGTAAAGTGTTGAATAAGGAATTTGAAAATTTTCAACATTATGAAAAAGAAAATATTTCTGCTCTTGTTTCAAGGTTTTCGCATCTGATTAGTGAGATGAAAGTGGTTACAATTGAAAAGACCGAGGAGGAATTGAAAGAGAAATTGATGGAAGCATTACCGGAAAAGTGGGAAAACTATGTATTATTGCTTACTCATGATAAAGAGTATTCTGCATTATCATTTCATGATTTGACCGGAAAGCTTCATGCTAGAGAGATGGAAATGATGACATCAAACAAGTCAACTGCTCAATTCCAAAATCCTGAAGTGTATCAAGGTCAAAATTCTGCAAGTATCAATGCAAAGTCTAATTCATTTGGTGTTCATTCATTAAATCCACCTCAAACAGCTTTTGTTGCTGGTCATGGTTCAGGAAATTCTGGAAATTCATCAAGAGGATGTAACTTCACTATTCCAACTCATTCAAGTCCGACTTCATATTCAGCAAAAACACCAGATGAGCACTTGGCATTAATCTCAGCCTTGTTATCTTCATATTATGGATTGTTGAATGGTGGTTTGACAACATCTAATCTGATTAAAGAAGATTTTGATCAGATTGATCCTGATAATCTTGAGCAAATGGATATCAATTGGCAATTAGAAATGTTAGCTCAAAGAGTTAAAAGATTCAAAAAGAAGACAGGATTTCAAAGTTTAAATCCAGATGGCAAGGTTGGAATAGATAAATCAAAAGCAAAATGCTTCAAATGTTCTAATTTCGATCATTTTGCTCGTTAATGTTCAAAAACAAATGCCTCTTCATCCAAGTCTCCAACAGCTTTAGTTTCTCAAGTTGATAAACAATATAACTGGGGACGAACTTCTGATGATTCTCTACCCCTTGCTTTAACTGCTATTACTTCTGAATCAAAACCCTGGTATGTAGATTATGATTGGGCTGCTGAGGAAGGTGATGAGTCTGCATTTCATGCTCTGATTGCTCAAGTTGTTCATAGTGATGATGAAGAAGACGTAACTGATTCTAAATCTTAAATAAGTGGTTCTGGAAATAGTGGCTATGAATCTGTTTGTGAGTTTTGTTCTCAGAAAGACAAAAAGATTCAAGGATTGATAAAAGAAAATGGATTGTTGATTGAGGAAAATAAAAGAAGGAGAGAAGAACCGGCAAATGAACAGCAAAAGTTAGCAGATCTAATTCAAGAATTTTCTTCTCAGAAAGAAAAATTTTCAGATCTACAAGCAGAGATTGTTGAGAAAGAATTAAAATTTCAAAATGTTACACAAGAGTTTGAACAGAAAATTACAAAGTTATCTGCGGAAAATGCTGGATTAGTCAAAGAAGTCTTTGTCATCATCTTCTTCTCGAATCACTCATAAACAAGGTTTCCGCACTTGTTTATGTTTACGATATTGTGAACGATTGTTGTTTTGGGACCAATAGACACTTCATCAACAACAACAACAGGTGGTGCATTATCATGATCATGTTGGTTTTCATCAGCAACAAGAGGGGCTTCAAAATTAGAAGGAATGTGGTGAAGGTCAACATTAACGAAGTTTTGTCCAAAAACTATCATTTCCTAGTTTTCAGCGTTAAATATTTTATAGCAACACAAACTTACTTAGAAATTTATATGTATTAAATCGACTTTGATCAAAATATAGATTTAGTTTCAAATATGTATTTTTTAATTTGTTTTGGCAAATAAAAGTTAATTTCAAGTGTAGAAATTCTTTAAAATTCGCATCTTGTCAATATTGTTTTGGTAGTATTGAATGAGTGTGGTTTCGTTACTTGTTTCTTTGAAAAGGATTTTTTGGCACGCTCCACTCTGCCTCATTTTATGCTAGTGTGCTTGGGTCTGATGGTTTAACTGTGGCAAAAGGTGTTGGAGTAGAGTTAGATTTTGCTTAAAGATTCATTTTTTTAACATGTGTTTGTGCACACGCGTTGCTGTGCGTTTTTAGCAAATGAATTACAGACTGTAGATGTAATTTTATACATGCAACAAAGATGATTGGGAACATGTGAAGAGAATACATAACATTACCTTATATAATAGTAAATACAATAAAAAAACTATTACATTTAAATAACAAAAAAAGAAAGAAAAAATTTAAAAGTTAAAAAAATACATAAAACTAAATAATCAAGTTTATTGGACATGGCCATTATATTCCTTTTTAATACCAACCTAATTAAATATTTATTGTAATCAAGTTAAAGTTATAATTTGTTTATACAAATAAAGAAATATAGTATTCAAGCCTCCGCGTTGCCGTGTATATTGTTTTATATTTGATTTGTGATTAAAAACAACTTCGAATGATTAGTTTCATGTGTAGTCAACGAAATTCGATTAACTTATTTCCACAAACAGAGCAATGCCGATACAATTGCACATTGCTGAATACAAATCCAAATATGATTAACGTTTGAAACATAAAAACATTACACCAAAACAAACATACGGCTATAGAATCATTAGTAGCCGTATCACAAAACCGTTGTGCCCATCGATGGACAAAAGAACACAACAATGCTTCTCCTACAGAGCGGAACTGTTGGGCTATATTTATATGAGGCATGAACATTTGTTATTGGGCTTGTTAGTCTTTGTTTTGGGCTTGTTTAGCTTTTAGTTAGTGGGCTAGTTAGTGATTATGATTGGGCCATGTGGGCTTCTAACTAGGTTTACGATTTTATGTGAGGACTATATAAGCCTCATTTGTTTGTGTTTATGATCAAGCTTTTCGATACAAATTTCACATTCATGATTTCTTTGTTCTTAAGAGATTACGATCAGCTTCCTTTAGTGGGTTTTCATCATTCAAGACTTCATCTTTTCACAAGATCTCGTCTATTCTTCCACTATTGTTCTTGAATCAAGCTTGTACGAGGATTCCGCACTTGTATTTGTCTAGATATCGTGTTGTTTGGTTGATCTAGGACCTACAATTGGTATCAGAGCCAAGAATCATCGATTCGAGGCTCACACGATATAGATTCAAGAAGGTTTTCTGATTTTCTGGGTTGTTTTCGAAGATTTGAGGGTGTTCTTGAGGTTTACGATTCTGCTGCTGCTGCATTTTGGTGATTCCGATCGTTTTCTGGGTGTTCTTGGTAGTTTACGACTTCAAGACAGTGTTTTTGTGTGTTTACGATTGCACATTTGCAGTTTACGACATCAAGAACTCGTTTTTAAGTGTTTACGACAAGTACAATTGGAGTTTACGACTTTACTTGATCGCAAACGGAGTTTACGATCCGGCATTTTTTTGGTGTTTACGACTCTCGTTGATCGTAATCGTGTTTACGATTCTGCAACATCGTAATCTCGGATCGGATTCAGGGTTTACGATTACACTTATCTTAATCGGGTGTGTTTACGACTTTTTCAATCGGTTTGGGTGTTTGCGACTTTGAGCTTTATCGGAAACGGTATTTCCGATCGTAATCGGCTATTGCGATCGTAATCAGGACTGTTTTATCGTAATCAAGACTTTGTGAATTTTCGGACTTTAGTTTTAGGTTTCCTTAGCTATCGAGATGGATTTTGAACCGAGCATGTATCAAAAGTTGGACTTTGAAATTGGGTCTATTACTCGTCCACCTAGACTTACTTCGGCGGATAACTTTTTGGAATGGAAGTATAGATTTGAGAACCACTTGAAGAGTGTTGATTTAAGGTTATGGAGAGCAGTACTTAATGGACCATATGTGCCGACTCATGCAGCAGGAGCTAAAGCAGGAAAGGCTAAGACTGAAGATGAATTTGAGGATGACGATTGGGAAAGGTGTAACAAAGCAGAGAGGGCCTTTGCGATAATGACCATGGCATTGACACCAGACATTGCTCAAGGTTTTAAGCATTGCAAGACGGCAAAGGAACTGTGGAATGCATTGATTGTTGCTTATGAAGGAAATCCAGACATCAAGGCAAGTCGAAAGCAGATGTTGAAGCAGAAATTCAATTTGTTTAATCACATCCAGGGTGAATCCTTCGAAGCGCAAGTGCAAAGATTTGTCTCACTGATGGCAGAAATGTCAAGTTATGGAGTGGAGCCGGATTTGGAAGATAAAAATTTGAAGCTGCTAAACAGTTTGCCAAAGTCATGGAACACCAACATCTCAATTATTAAGGACAACAACAAATTGAGTGAGCTGTCTTTGGATGAAATGATCAACAAGTTGAAGTCCAAGCTGATTGATGATAAGCAGCGTGAGTTGAATCATATAAGCTCACTTAGTTTGGCTGGGAAGTTGAATCAAGCGTTGTTGTCGGAAGAGGTTGATGAGAAGCAGAAAGGAAAGTCTGTTGGAGGTGGATCAAGTTCAGTGACCCAAGCGAAGGCATTTGTGGCACAACCCCAATCTAGTTCAAGTGGAGGTGACACTTCTGAAGCTAACAACGATCCCAATTTTGCTCTGGGTATGGGATTCATGAACAGTTACCATGCCTTAATGGCCGGAACCCTAATTCCTTCTGAGATTCTTTCGGGGGAGCTTAATCAGATTAATCCAGAGGACGTAGAAATGCTGGACGTCTCTTGGCAAATGGCTATGGCGGTGTTCAGGGCTAAGAAGTTTATGGCTACTACAGGGCGAAATGTGTGGAAGGATCAAGATAAGATCAGAATGGGGTTTGATAAGACAAAGCTTAGATGCTACAATTGTGATGAATATGGGCATTTTGCTAGGGAGTGCAGCAAGCCAAGGAAGGAGAAAACAGAGATGAAGAAGCCAACTGATGGAAAAGCAAAGGCCGAGACAAGTGCCTTGATAGTGCAGGAAGGTGGTGGTTATGACTGGACCCCCCCAGCTGAAGGATCTGAGTCTGACGCATGCTATGATAACGACTTTGGATGATGATGATGATGAAGAGGAGCATGCTTTTGTGGTCACTGAAGAAGAACCTGAGGAGAATGAAGCTATGGCAGCAGATCACACCAAGGTATGTTCTAACCCTGTTTGTGATCGTATAATTACTACTCTTAGACAATATTGCAAAAACTTTGAATCAGAATTGTTTGAAGTGAAATGTGAAAAGAGTTCATTTAAGGGTAGATGGACAAAAAATGAAGAAAAAGTTAAAGCCCAGAAATTAGATATAGCAAAATATAAGAACCTTGCAACTGAGAATGCCTATTTGTATGACAATGCTAAGTTAGAAATAGCTGAGCTAAGTAAACAGATAGAGGACCTTAAGCATAAGAACAATGAGATGCAGGTTAAGCTTGATATAAACCTTATGAGAAGCAAAAGGATGTTACAGGCTAGCAAATCTTTAGATACTTGCATAACTGAGGTTAGAATGGGAAAGGACAAAGGTGGAATAGGAATCAGCTTTGCAAGCAAGAATGTTGTTCCTCAAGACAAAACTAGAGATGTTATAGGAATGATCTTAGAGGAGGATCAGATAGATAGATCTGCATCGGAAATGCATGAAGAAGGACCTCCCTTAGATAGTGTCTTGGTTGGAGTGAAGCCTTTGACTGAGGAGGAAATTGAGAATGAAAAACACATGACTTATGGGTTGGGTAAAATGGACAGAGTGATGACAGACCCATGTGAAGCAGGTCCATCCAATACTTCTCTGAATAACTGTGTGAGCGCTTCTAATGTATCTGTTTATTGTGCAGATGAAGTAGAAATTAAAGACATTTCTGAGGAGGATGCAGAGTGTCAGAGAGTGGATGAGAGTCATGCGTCTAGTAGTTCTAGTAGTTCTAGTTTATGTTTACCTAAGGATGATGTAATGGCACTTGTGTCAGAACTAGAAACATCCAAGTCAAAACAAGTAGCTGTATCGTTATTAAAAAATGTTTCAGAATCTAATGAAAAAGTGTCTGGTTTTAAAATTCGTGTGCCTAACACAAAAATCGGTCGTGAGACTAAGCCCAAAGACTTTGTTGCTTATCCCCAGGTTGTGTCAGCTTTTAATAGAACCAACAAATCTAAATCGGAACAATTTTGTTTAATTACACAATCTGATAAGGGTAAACAACATGTCATACACAAATGGGATGATAAGCCAGAGTGGAAGTCGTCTTACCCAAGACGTTCATACCTCTGTAGTCATGTCAATGGGCCTAGACTCATGAATTGCTTTCAATGTGGAAAGCCAGGACATTTTGCAGCTAACTGTGTGAATAGACCTTACCAACCATACTATCCACAAAACCCACGGACTAGTATGTTGGAGAAAATGATGACAGGTGAAAAACAAAAACAAAAGCAGAAGCAACAAGCTGTGTTTCAGGGGAAGCAGCGTGTTGAACCAATGAAGACTGAACAGTCTAAGGTTTCAAACGCAAAGGCACCTGTGACAAAGCCTGTTGTTGATAAGTGGAAAGTGACCGGAACTCCAAAACAAACTTATGCATCTAAAGGAGTTTACCACAAGATAAAACCAGAATTTGTTGAAAAACAAGTGGCTAAAGTAAAAAGAGTTAATCAACCTAATGGCAAAGCGAAAGCCGAGCAACAGGTTTTGAAACAAAACAATGTCACTCAAACAAAGCAACTTGTGTATACAAAGCTAAAACTTGAGTGGACACCGGTTAAAAAGCCAACTGGTAAAAGGGTCACTTCACCACAGAAGAAACCTGTATCTGTGAACAACTCATCAAATGTGTTGAAACCAGAGAAAAACACCGCTTGGAAACCAAAAGTCAACATTCAACATGAGAATGTATCTGGATCAAAGACTGAAATGATTCACCAACTAGTTAACTACATTGATGCACAAGGTGTGCCCAGATCTGTTATGGCCTGGGTACCTGGATCTCACTGATCTCTGATTCTTGTAGGGACAGCCAAGAAGATCTATCAACAATCTCTGGTACGTTGATAGCGGTTGCTCCCGACACATGACCGGAGATCTATCCCTTTTGGAAGATGTAGAAGACTTTGATGGAGGAGGTGTGTCATTTGCAGGTGGTGTTGGTGGTAGGATTAGCAAGAAAGGAGTTGTGAGAAGTGGGAATTTATCGTTTTCTGACGTTCACTATGTGGAGGAACTGTCTCACAGCTTGTTGAGTGTTTCTCAGATCTGTGACAGAGAATATTCTGTGATGTTCAATCGGAAGGAATGCATTATCTTGAAGCCTGGTGTGAAGATACCCGAGGAGTGCATACTGATGCGTACTCCAAGACGTTCAAACTCATATCTTCTCAACATGGGCAATCCTCCAACGTCAGAAGAAGCGTGTCTCATTTCAAAACAAAGTGAAAATTTGGCTATGTTGTGGCATCGACGTCTAGGGCATGCAAATATGAAGAATTTGACCAAGCTCGCTAAGGGAGAGCATGTCAGAAAGCTGCCAATCAAGGACTTCTCAACTGTTGAAAAATGTGTGGCTTGTGCGAAGGGGAAGCAGCACAAGTTGCCACATCGTCCGAAGATAGTGAATTCAGTGTCATCAGTTCTTCAACTTCTACACATGGATTTATTTGGGCCTATGCAAGTTCAGAGCATCAGCAAATTCTCCTACTGTCTCGTGATTGTAGACGACTACTCACGATTTACTTGGGTCTTCTTCTTGTCTCACAAGTATGAGACTCCGGCCTTAGTAAAACAGTTCATCACTCTTATGGAGAATCAGCTGAACAAGAAGGTCAAAGCTATCAGAACGGATAACGGAACGGAATTCAAGAACGCTGAGTTAAACATGTTTTGTGGGGCTAAAGGCATAGAAAGACAGTTCAGTGCACCCTACACTCCACAGCAGAATGGAGTAGCCGAGAGAAGAAATAGGACACTCATTGAAGCTGCAAGGACAATGATGTGTGAAGCAAAATTACCAATCTTCTTCTGGGCTGAGGCAGTTAATACAGCGTGCTACGTGCAAAATCGGGTTCTGTTAAACAAGCGTCATGAGAAAACTCCGTATCAGATTGTCTACAAGGAGAAGCCTACAGTGGGTTATTTCAAGACATTCGGATGTCCGTGCACTGTGCTGATTCAGTCAGACGTGGGGAAATTCGAGGCGAAAGCGGATGAGTGTTATTTTGTCGGTTATTCGGGAAATAGTGCTTATCGTGTCTATAACAAGACCACTGGTTTGATCATTGAAGCGTTCAATGTAGACTGGCTTGAAGACAATCCAACGGATGCAGGGACTGGACCAGATTGGATTTTCAACTATGGGTCTCTGTTTGAAGGATTCAAGTTTTCAAATGATCAGCATAATTTGGGTGAAGAAGAAGAGATTATCACTCAGCCTTCTGAATCAAGGCCCCACATCGAAAGTGTCAGTGAGAAAGCTCCAGTTCCAGTTCCCACAATTGTTGATGCAAATGCTCCAGGGACTTCAGGAACTTGTGATGCTGATTCAGAAATTCCACAAGGTTCAGGTATCAGTGATGTAAATGATAATCTTGTTAATTCTAATTTGCCTGTTTCTGTGTCTGTGCCAGATATTCAGGTGTCTAGGATCAACAAAGATCATCCAGTGAGCAACATACTTGGACCAGTGTCTGCAGGAGTTTCAACTAGAAGTCGCACGGGGCATATCAATTTCTGCATGTACTCATGCTTTATCTCCCAGATTGAGCCTCCGAATGTGATGGTTGCTCTCAGAGATCCAAATTGGATAGAGGCCATGCACAATGAGCTTAATCAGTTCTCAAAGCTGGGAGTGTGGCGACTTGTGAAGAGGCCTGATGGCAAGAAGGTGATTCCCACGAGGTGGCTTTATAAGAACAAGAAGGATGATTCGGGAATCATTGTAAGAAACAAGGCGAGGTTAATTGTACAAGGTCACAGGCAAGTTCACGGGATTGATTATGACGAGGTATATGCTCCGGTGGCGAGATTGGAAGCAATTCGGATCTTTCTGGCTGTGGCATCATATCTCAATTTTACTGTCCATCAGATGGATGTGAAGACTGCCTTCCTGTATGCAGAGATGAACGAAGAAGTTTATGTAACCCAACCACCAGGGTTCGTAGATGAAGAAAATCCAGATCATGTTTATCTTCTGGATAAGGCCTTGTACGGTTTGCATCAAGCTCCTCGTACCTGGTATGAAACGTTGTCCAATCACCTGGTGGAGAATGGATATACTAGAGGAGTTGTTGATCAGACATTGTTTAGGAAGAGGGTAGAGGAAGACATAATCATGGTGCAGGTGTATGTAGATGACATTATCTACGGGTCGACAAACGAAGAATTGTGCACCGAGTTTGAGGAGATTATGAAGAAAAAGTTTGAGATGAGTGATCAAGGAGAGATGAGTTTCTTCTTGGCATTACAAGTGAAGCAGGATGAGTCCGGAATTCTTATTCATCAAGCTAAGTATGTGAATGAGATTCTGGAGAAGTTCAAGATGCAAGATGCAAAGCCGATCTCTACTCCCATGCAGTCCCGACCATTATTGCAAGCAGATTTAGATGGGGAGCCAGTTAGTGAATTCCTTTATCGATCGATGATTGGATCACTGATGTATTTAACAGCTAGCAGGCCGGATATCATGCATGCAGTGTGCTTGTGTGCCCGATTTCAGGCTAACCCTAAAATTTCTCATTTAATTGCTGTTAAACGTATATTTAGGTACCTGAAGGGCAAGCCTAGGCTTGGTCTTTGGTACCCAAAGAACACTGACTTTCAATTGTTTGCTTATTCAGATAGTGACTATGCTGGAAGTGATCTTGACAGGAAGTCCACAACAGGTGGCTGTCAATACTTGGGAGATCGTCTCATCTCATGGCAAAGCAAAAAGCAGCATACCGTATCTACATCAACTGCAGAAGCTGAGTACGTGGCAGCATCCGCTGGATGCTCACAGGTAGTCTGGATACAGAATCAGCTAACAGATTACGGTATGGAATTTGTCAACACTCCAATCTTTTGTGACAACACTGCTGCTTTGGAGATAGTGAAAAACCCCGTTCATCATTCTAAAACCAAGCACATCGATATAAAGGTACACTTTATTCGTGACTGTTATGATCGGGAGTTGATTCAGCTTCAACAGGTAAGCTCAGACCAAAATGTGTCTGATATCTTCACTAAGCCCCTACCTCGTCCCAATTTTGACATGTGTGTCGAAGGCCTTCGGATGATTGCCTTCGAGGAATGATCTGATCAATTTTTTATGTTTGTAGTAAAATTAAAAATTAAAAAAAAATAATGAAAAAAAATGTTATCAAAAATTTAAAAAAATGTGTGTTTGTTTTCCAAAAGCCTCATAAAAACAGGGGAAGAAATATAAAAAATGCCAAAAAATATCTGTTTGAGGTTTTTATGATGTCTTTTGTTGCCTTGAATTGATAGGAAGTGATATAAATTTCCAAG
>JBCNJP010000008.1:24723324-24867145 GCA_039602395.1 Deinandra increscens subsp. villosa
ACTAAGTGACTAATCACCCAGCGTATCAAACTGATACGCCGGACCACATGGTCCGCCAGACCATGTGGTACGCCCATAACCAAAGTCACTACAACTATCACTAAGACACGCTCACATAGATACAATACACGAGACACTCATAACATAGGAATATGCTCTAACAGTATTACAACGGGATGACACATGAGTTGGTAATCGAAAGGGAAGGTGCTGAGTCTATCAGATTATTTGCTGCTATTGAGTTAAGAATGCTGTCAAGATCATACATCAAGCTCATCTATTACCAGAAGATGCGGACCATCCCTACTCAGCTAAGACCATACGAGTGCTACGATGCCAACTACTTCTTGATGTTTCTGAACTGGTGGTGCAATCAGCTTGCTGGTATTGGTAGGTTCAAGCTTGACGAAGAGATGTTGAGGTATGCAAACTGCTGGTTGATGGAAGAAAATGGTTCGAGTGTGGTTCTTGACAAGGAAAAAAGGTTAGTCGAGCTAAACAACTATAATGATCTGAAGAAACTGGTATGGCAAGACCTCTGGAGGCTGTATGATCTGGGAATTCATGTCCATTCAGACAGACACAGAGAAGCTGCTAGAGAAAACTGGAGGTTCCTGCTCAAGTTAGTCGGTCAAGATGGTTGAAGCTCGAGAGTTTTGCATTGCCAACATGGGTGGAAATTGTTAGAACTTATTATGTTGGCAACACAAACTGTTTACCTTTTTGGTATTTATCTGTAATATTATCTTTGATTATGTTATATGTGATCTTATTTATCCAAGTGTTAGTGTACTTGTGTTTCTCCTTAGCGAACTTCTTGTATATTGAACTTAGCGGACTTGATTAACTCTTAGCGGACTTGTCATTTATCTCTTAGCGTACTTGTTTTACTTAGCGAACTTGCCTGATATTAGTCCTAGCGAACTTGTTTTGCTACTAGCGAACTTGATTTGTTCCTAGCGAACTTGACTTGATCCTAGCGTACTTAATCTGTGCTTAGCGTACTTGTTAGCGGACTTGTTTGTGCCTAGCGAACTTGTTAGCGAACATGTTAATGCTTAGCGTACTTCTTTATAGTCTTAGCGTACTTCATATTCTGTTAGAATATTTTGCTGAATTCTAGGCAATGATTGGTTTGTGTCAAACATTCTATTTGTCCCAGGCTCTCTTGTAGTATAAATACTAAAGTGAAAACCCTAATACGAGATCCTCCAGGTTATTTCTACAAGAGAGCCTTTGTGTGTGTGTTCTTGGTGTATTTAGTGTGTGTTCTTGAGTTTCAGAGATATATGGGGTGAAATCAACCAAGATTGATCATCACACTTGTTTTCCGCACCTGTGTGATGAATCGAATGAGAACATTGTGCTCAAATCAGGTCCTAACAGAAAATAAACCTTATAGCTCTGCTGCGCACTTCATCAAGATTCCTGCAAGGATTCACAAGAAGGTCATCATAAAAATGGGAATCCTTACAGAGCCCTATTTTGAAAGCTTCGACAGCTACCGCCATATCTAGATGGGGATTCTCACCCAAATCTGGCGACCTAAACCACTCGGTGGTATAAGTCACCTATAAGCTTCTCAAAGGTTCTGCTACAAGAAAACTGATTATTAAACAGATTAACCAAATGAGAAAATGAAGTAATGGTGTTAGGGGGATACTTAGTAGCTATTTCATGGTTGGGCCTGTTAGAGTGGAGCCGAAGCGTTTGCATAGGCATGCTTCCTTGATATTCGTCAAAACAGGGTTGATTTCCATGTGCTCCCTATAATGCACCACGTGTTCCTCGGGATCTGTGGCTTCGTCATAAAGCTTCATGCTTGGGGTATGGAAGCGCTTAGGGATCTCAACTTTCGAAATAGGCCAAGTAAACCTTGAGATCTTGTGGCTTTCCAGGGGGACCTCAGGAATGAGCTTTATGATTCCGAGAACACTTGATATCATTTCTTTCAGTTTCTAGAGCTCCCTGGCGATGATCGGACTGATACCTGCATCATAAGAAGCATCCTAGTTAGAAACCAAAGGAACATAGTTAGACACATTACCTGGTTTAGGATACTGAGTCTGGATTCTTGGGCCATATCCATAGCTTGTAGGAATGACTGGTTATGTGCTCGCTGATGTCTGTGCCGGAATAAATGTTGGAACCTTTTTGTTAGCAACACAAACTTATTTTTTGTCTTATCATTGTAATTGATACTTTGTTTTGTAATTCTCTTTTATTATGTACCTGGAGATCTTTGTGAAATTGTTAACGAACTTGTTTTGCCTCTTAGCGTACTTGTTACTCATGTTCTTAACGGACTTGATTGATTACTCTTAGCGTACATGTTTGTATGTTATCTTAGCGGACTTGTCTATTCCTAACGTACTTGTTTGCTTAGAGTATTTATTAATGTTCCTAGCGTTCTTCATCTGTTAGTAACGAACTTGTTAGCGTATTTGTTTATGTTAGCGGACTTGTTAATGCTTAGCGTACTAGTTAGCGAACTTGTTTATGCTTAGCGCACTTACTAGCGTACGTGTTATTGCTTAGCGAACTTGTTAGCGGACTTGTCAATACTTAGCGTACTTGTTAGCGGACTAGATAATACCTAGCGTACTTGTTAGCGGACTTATTGATATCTAGCGAACTTGATATAATGCTTAGCGAACTTCTTTTACTGTAAGGATATTTTGTTGAATTCTAGACAATGATTGTGTCGTGTCAAACATTCTCCTTGTCTCCATCACACTAGTAGTATAAATACTACTTGGAAAAACCCTATTGAGCACGCATCAAGGTTTGCCTACTGAAGAGAGCCTCCTGTGTGTGTGTTCTTGGTGTTTTGTGTGTGTTTTTTAGTTTTAGAGATCACCCATGGGTGATCGTTGAGGCGAATCCAACCCAAATCGACCATCACACATGATTTCCGCACTTGTGTGATGAATCGTATGAGAACAAGATGCTCAAATTTGGTCCTGACAAATGGTATCAGAGCGGGTAACCGATCAGATTTCGTCTCACGGTGAATCTGGTCACTCGAATCTGGATTTTGCGCTTGAATATGGTGAAGATTTGAAAACTCAACTTTTGAGACTTTTTCTTCTATTTTTCTTGTTTCTGGATGGATTCTGATGATATGGATACTTGATTCGTGTTTGGGAGTTCATCTAGATGCATTTTTATGTTTATCTTGTTCAAATCTGTGAGAAAATTTGAAGATCCGAGCTAAAAAACGTAACTGTTGAGTTTTCCCGTATTTGGGGTTTTTGAAGAATTTTGAGTTTGATTCTTAGTTTTCTGGGCAATTCTTCATGTTTTTGGATGAAGTGAGGTATGATTCTCAGTGGAAAACGCGTTCCGGATCCATTGGAAGCATCCATTTCGTCTGATTCTCAACCGTTTGGGCAGATCTGGAAAAACACACACTGGTGCGTGTTTAATGGTGTTCTTCGTGTTCTTGAAGATTTCCAGAAATTTGAAGACTGTTTTTTATCCGATTAGCTACTGTTTATGGGTTGTTGGTGGCCACAATAGTCTCGTGAATGGTTTAGCTTCATATTTCGTGCATCATTACGGGTTTTCTTATCATTTCTGGGCAGATTCGAGTTCACCAAGTAAGGGTTTCTTATGTTCATCATTTTTCCAGATTTCTCTAAGTGTTTGAAGGTTTGAAGATGTGCTTAGCGGACTTGTATCAGTTCTTTAGCGGACTTGTTCTCCTCTTAGCGGACTTCATTGGTTTTAGCGAACTTGATGCATGCCTTAGCGAACTTGAGTCCTTAGCGGACTTGAGAAGTGTCTTAGCGAACTTCTCTACCCATTAGCGGACTTTTGGAAGGCTTTAGCGGACTTCTAGGGTTAGCGGACTTGTTGCTGGGTTTTTGTTCGAGTTCGTTTCGGTGAATTTTGATCGTTAAGGGTTGTAGAGCACGTCGATACGAGTTCAACGGTCGAAATTTCGTCAGAAATGGTTAAGTATTATGCGAGTTATGGGTCCTATATGGTTTCTCGGTGGTAGCTCGTTTTTCCGGTAGTATTCCGACCGGATTAGGGTTTCACAGGTTTGTGATGAAGACAGAGATGAGGTGTCGATCATTCACTGGTTTACGGAGAATGTTTCTCTCTCCAATTTCAGTCAAACCTGTCTTTCCCTTTATTGTTGTTGAGCTGCTATTGGTGGAAAGAATGGCGTGGGCCCAGGTTGGAGAAAAGATCCGTTGGTAGCCTTTTGTTGTCCCTTCCTGATTGGTTAAAACATTGACGCGTGGGACCCAGCCGGCTAAGAGAGTCGTTAAAAGTGAGCTGTCTGCCAGCCTCTCATTGGCTGTTGCTACTCTCACACGGATCACTGGTCTTCAGCCCTTGGATTCATTTTACTCCAACCGTTGATTACATTTTGAAGCCCACTTTTGATTGGCTGGATTTAATGCACATGGATTGTGCTTTCTTTGAGGGATTTAATTACTACTAATTTATTTTTCAGCATATTCATCAAACATGGATATTTTCTTATCAGTTTCTCAACGAGACTTACGAGAAAACGTCCGAGCGAAATTCTAAAAATTTTATTAGTCGAGGATTTATTTCATTTTAATGGGGATCTCGTTTATTGGCGCCGCGCAACGTTTGCTATCGATCACTGACGGGTTTGCTTTATTATCCGGTTAATTACTCAGCTTTCTCGTTATATTTCACAGTTTATTTTTTAGTGGATGCAGCGTGGATGTCAGCGAACCGGATTAACTGGAATCTCAGTTAATTATGGAATTTATCCGTTAAATTTCTCGAGAAGCCATTCCTTGACGAAATGTGATGGAACTTTTCAGATCGCGCCGTTTTCGCCCGTTTAACTCAGAAATCTTCACGGAATTTATTTCCGAGCTCAGTTTTCTTCGCCCAAATTTACGAAGACTCCGGTTATGAATATTTTTTTTTCGCTCGGGATCTCAATTTTTTCTCCGAGTTGAGAATTATGCTTATTTTTCGCATCCAACCCAGTCACGCGGAACACAAGATTTATTTATGGATCATTCACAACTGTCAGCATCCGGCTTCCGGTTTTTCGCAAGATTGTCCGATTTCAAGATTGTTTATCTGGTTTCTCTAGGCAACCGATCGCGACGGTTCGACTCTCCGCATCAGATTTTTACGCTTCTGACTTGATGTTTTTGGAGAGATTTAGGGAAATAAGAGGAATTATTATGGATTTGGATTATCGGGTCGACTATCAGAAGTTAGAGCATGTTCGATGATTGATTGGTTTATCTGATTCAGTTTGTTGCGGTTTTGACTCCGAGATGTAGCATTTTCTTAGTATTGTACCCGACCGTGTGAACCGAGTGAGGGCAGCACTTGGATCTCGAACTGGAGCAACGAGAACAGAAGAAGCTTATTCAGAGGGGGAATCTCTACGACAGATTGTCTCCGGTTTATCAATTTCCCATTGAAGATGTACGACAAAGCGATTCTTCAGCAGTTGAACAGATTTGAAAGCATCAGTCAAGGGGGAATTGTTGGAACTTAAAATATATGTGACTGACGCCATCAAATCTGTTTACCGAAGCATTCGACTGAAGAATCCATGTGAATTGATTCAGAGACCCGGGTTGTGATGCTCGAGGCTTGCAGTTTGGACCGAAGACCGTTTACTGGAAAAGTCAACCGTTCGGGTCAACGGTCAACGTAAAAGTCAACGGAAGATCGGTTCGAGCGAGTCAAGCTTCGGATTAATTAAATCAACTTTGATTTAATTAATATTTACGTTATTTATCTTTCTTGTAATTTTGTTCAGTTTTTATGTTTTTCTGTTGTTAGTCACCCTCACTATATATAGTGAGGGTGCCCATTACAAGAAAGAGTCTCTGAGTGTGGAGATGATGATTTTCTTGTAGAGTGTGAGATTTCAATTCTAGAGAGAGAGAGTGAGTCATGGATATCCATGAGAGAGTGTTTGTCATGATTTCTTGATTGTAATCATTCGATTAATGAAATCATTCGACATTGTTCATCATCTTTCTTCATGTTATGTTTGATTATCCTTTGATTCTTCTCATCTTCATCTACATTCTCATTTTTATGAGTTCTTCGAATCTGATCCTAATTCTTGCTCAAGATCATGATTCTTGATGTGAGATCAGGATTCTTGCAAGAAGACGGCATTGATTATGACGAAGTCTACGCACCTGTCGCGTGTCTAGAAGCCATTCGGATTTTCTTAGCTTATGCTGCGTCTATGAACATCACGGTTTACCAACTTGATGTCAAGACTGCATTTCTTTATGGCGAGCTGGATGAGGACGTGTACGTACAGCAACCTCCCGGGTTTGTGAACAAGTCATTTCCAAACAAATGTTACAAACTTGATAGGGCCCTTTATGGTCTACACCAAGCCCCGAGGAAGTGGTACGAGACTTTGTCAACATATCTGCTGGAAAATGGATACAAGAGGGGTGTCATTGATCAGACTCTTTTCATTCGACACGTCGGGAAGGATATGCTGTTAGTTCAAGTTTACGTTGACGATATCATTTTTGGGTCGACGAACGAGAATTTGTGTCATGCATTTGAGGACTTGATGAAGAAAAGGTTTGAGATGAGTGCCATGGGTGAATTAACATTTTTTCTAGGAATTCAAGTGAAGCAGTCGCCAGATGGCATACTGATCAGCCAAGGGAAATATGTTAAAGAAATTCTGAAGAAGTTCGGTTTTCACGACTCTAAGGGATTCTCCACACCAGTGGAAACTCGTCACAGACTGAATACTGATGCTCATGGTATCTCGGTGGATGAACACTTATACCGTTCGATGATCGGGTCGTTGATGTATCTGACGGCAAGTCGTCCCGATATCATGTTTGGAGTTTGTCTCTGTTCAAGATTTCAGAGCAAACCAAAAGAATCTCATTTGACTGCGGTTAAGAGAATTTTTAGATACTTGAAGTCAAATCCCAACCGAGGGCTATGGTATCCTAAAGATTCTGCCTTCGATCTTAGAGCCTACTCAGATAGTGACTATGCTGGTTGTCAACTTGATCGGAAGTCTACAACGAATGGAGCTCAGTTTTTGGGACATCGACTCGTGTCATGGCAATGCAAGAAGCAGACTACGGTGTCCACTTCAACTGCTGAGGCTGAATACATCGCTGCTGCATCATGCTGCTCTCAAGTTCTCTGGATCCAAAATCAATTGCTGGACTACGGTTTGAATTTCATGTGTACTCCTATTCATATTGATAATTCTGCTGCTGTTTGTATTGTTAAAAATCCGATTCAGCACTCTAAGACTAAGCATATAGAGATTAGATATCATTTCATTAGGGATTGTGCTGAGAAGAATCTTGTCACCTTAGTTCAGATTGACTCAGAAAATCAGTTAGCTGACCTTTTCACTAAGTCCTTTGACATGTCTAGGTTCAACTTTCTGGTTACCTCTATAGGTATGATCAACTTTGACTAGGACTGGACCTTATTGCCCCCTGATACGTTAGTGTCTTGCTCTCTAGGTTGCTTATCTTTTGTGAATATTCTGTGTATATATCCTAAGTCTTGCACACCTCTCACCAAAATCACCAAAAAGATTTTACACTTCTTGCTTATTTTGAATTTTATCTGATTTTTTGATGTTTTGCTTATCTTGTCTTAGCTTATAGATTTTATTACGCTTTTGACTCAATTGAGTCAGTTCCTATGTTGTTTGACTTGCTTTGGCTGAGAAAAATATTTCAGTATGTTTGTGTCTCTAGTCAAAACGATTTATGACCAAAGGAATCTCTTTTCTTTCAATTAACTTGTTTTTGTGTATGTCTGCCGTGCCTGCATTTGTGGAAGATAAAACCAAAAATAGTGTTATTTCTGTAATCCTTAATTAAGTGTTTATACACATGTGCAGTGAAAAATAGCAGAAAAATTCCCAAAAAAAAAAACATTGAAAAAGCAAAAACCTTTTGGTCTGTGGTCGGACAATATGTGTGGAACATGATATGATTCTGGTCTTGTTGATCTAACCATAGGATATGATCCAATCGACCGGTAATTCTATCATTTGATGTGTTGGTAGGCTCAACATACTGAGAAGTAAACAAGTCTCTATGATTACACATAAATTATAACGAGAAATGTGGACCACGGAAGTTTAAACAGTGGCATATTCTTTAAATTTGCCCTTCTCATTAGTACTAGTAAGAAAACTCTAATCACACATCCTTTGTTTCTTCAGTATTAAGTCGACTTATTTCAAAAACCAACATATGAGACTCATCTGCTGAGGGAACTCTGACCTTGAGTCTCATCCATAAATAATGCTAAGACACATCTGCTGTGAGAAATCACTGACCTTGTGTTCTTACGCTCCATTATTCCATAAAATAAAGTGAGAGGTCATCTGCTGAGGGAACTCTGACCTTGACGCTCTCACCCCGCCAAAAATTCATTCATCAATAGTCATGAAAGAAGGGTTATCATGATTTCATGACTATATCATTGAAATAAGTCACTTAACACTAAAGAAAAGGGGGAAAGATTACTTTTAAATGTGTGATTGAATCTGAAAAGCTAATTGATGATTGGTAGAATACTGTTAACTTCCAAACTTATAAGGAACCCACAAATTATTTCTCTAAACTAGACTGAAAACATGATAAATACATCACATGAGACAAGTTGAAAAATACCATGTATGAGCTTAAGTGGATAAACAATACCGACAATCTGACTTAGAGTACCGGATCCCAAAGGTGATTTGAATTATAAGTGTTATTGATCACGTAATTGATCGGTATGATTCTAAACATGTCTGACCACGACCATACAAAAATATGTGAATTCTCTAAGCCAATGTGCTTAAATTTCCAAGTTTGGTGAAAAATTGACCAACTTGTACTAAAACTAATCTTGGTATTGGTTTGAAATTTACCAACTTGAAAGAAAAATGGATTCTTGAGTTCGGGTGGAAAATTGACCCAATTCGGATAATTTTGGAAATTTTGAGTTCGGATGGAATTTTGACCAATTAAAGTCAAAACTTAGGTACTAGGTGGGTCATCATCAAATTTGTTGAAATTAACTGGTAAATGTGTTTTAAATTCAAAATTTTATCTTCCTGGTAGGTTACTGGTGGCAGGCATGCAATTTATGTTAACCTTTTAAATTTTGTAGGTTAATTGTACACTTTTATTGTTTAGTAAATCTTTTGGTCTTAAAAAATTTTTCAACTGTTTTGTGAAGTCCGCTAAGAACAAATTGTTCTTAGCGAACTTGTTTAAGTTTTGAGTCTTTTGTAAGTTGAGAAGTACGCTAAGTTGAAATGGTCCTTAGCGAACTTCTCCTTTGTTTGTTTTAATTTTGCATAAGTGTTTGAGAAGTCCGCTAAGAAGGATTTTGCCTTAGCGAACTTCTCCACTTACCTTTTAAGTTTACTAAGGGTTAAACTGTTCTTAGCGAACTTGTTCAGACCTTAGCGAACTTCTTTTTACTTAGAAAATTTTCTGTATCATGTTCTGTTTTGGCCTTAGCGAATTTGTTTTAGCCTTAGCGAACTTCCTTAGTTAGCGAACTTCATTTTAGGCTTAGCGAATTTGTTTTAGCCTTAGCGAACTTCCTAGCTTAGCGTACTTCTTTTAGGTTTAGCGAATTTGTTTTGGCCTTGGCGAACTTCTTTTAATCGATTCTCGCTTTAGCGAACTTGTTTCGGTCTGCTTTCACTTAGCGGACTTAGAGACTGCCTTTAGCGTACTTCTTTATTCTGAGATATTTTCTAGTTCGCTAAACCCTACACTATAAATAGGCTACTTAGTCGTTGTCACCATTCACACTTTCAAATAACACACATTCGCTCTCAAACGAACCGACGATTTCTCTCCACTGTTGGATCGAAATCCCTTCTATCTCTCTTGAATCTGTCACTTACATTGCGATTAGGGTTGATTTGCACACTCTCTTTGCAATCTCAGGTTCGATTTTATATATATTAGGGTTGATTTTGGTTTCGATGATGTTGATGAGCCGTGGGTTCTGTTCTCAAATTTTTAGGGTTCTAATGCTTCTAAATTGATGTTATTTCAGATTTCTTTCATCTTTACTTGATCCTAATACACTTGTGCTCAAGTTAAAGGTATGTGAACCTAAACTCTCATTTGTCCATTTTGAATCTGAGAACATTGAAATACAGGGGAGTGAATATGAGTGTTTTGAACATGGAAATTCTTTGAAGTTTATATAACTGTTGGTTATTTTGGCTCTAGTTGATTAGTTTGAAACCTGAAATTTTATTTGAGTTGATAAACTATAAACTTTGAGTACTGTGACCTCAGTTAGTTAGAATACTTTGGAATTTTCAAACTTAATTGCCAATTGTGAAACTTTGGTATGTTAGTTACAACTCAATGTGGGTATTAGCTCAAATTTGTTTGTGTCTACATACCTGTGAGTTTGCCATTTAACAACTTTGAAGTTTCAATTGTTTCTCTCTCTATGATTGAATTGACTTAATGAATTCCACAACTGTGTTGAAATTATCTAGTCTTCAATCAAAATATTGTTATGCTTTATTATTTATGTCTGTTTTGATGAGACTTTAACTTGAATAACTGCTGATAATAGTTGATTAGATTAATCACTTGTCAGTAAATGGTTGAAGTTTAATGTTTCTCAAATTATGTCATTAAGTTCAATTTGCCTATATATTTATGTGTTTGTCAAAATTTTGAAGTCTAACATAACTTGTCTGATCACAAAACAGAATTTATTACTATTGAGAGATTGATCAAGAGCATTACATCTTTTTCATTGATCTTAACAAACTCTAGATCATCCAAAAAGGTATGTTGTTCTATCAAATGACAATGAGTGTTTAAGACTCAATTTTGGCTACACAGGGGCAATCTTTATCTTTCTTTAGTTTGTTTGATGCTTACTTGATTTCTAAAGTTAAACTGCTTGATCCTAGCAGATTACTCACTGAGTCATTGAGAAATACACTGCATCTTATATTAGATCATAGTCTACCTTAGATCTTCAGAAAGGTATGTGTTTTTCAATTCATGTACTCATGTTATCAATCAGGTAGTGCATCACCTTACTTTATTCTTTGTAATCTTGCTTGTCTCTCTCTGTGTAAATTGACATCCAATTGAGCCCAACACTGGTGGTTTAGGCTGGTTAAGATCCACATGGGTCTGTAACAGGTTATAACTCAGGTAGAAGGATCTTGGATACAGTTTGCACTAAGACTGACATAATTTGAATGTCTTGACCTAATTAAGTTAAATTGACCATCTTTGTGACTAATCGAGAGCATTTATACATAGGATGTGATCTATGATGCCTCTAAGGTTCATATGAACTGTCTTAGGTGTTTAAGCTCTAAGTGAACACTCATTTGGTCATTTTGACTTTAATAAGTCAAATCCTGCATGAAATTGTTTTTATGTGACTTTTGTGACTGTATTAGCTTAAATGTGAATTTGTTGATTTGGGTATGTGTTGTTTGATCCAGACATGCTTGTATTTGTGTGTTAGGATTAAAAGTTACATATGATAGATCCATCTAATCTGTTAAGCTTACTCAATCACAATTTTGTCCTTTAAATGATCATATTGAAGTTGTTGACCCATTAAGACTTCTTACTTTCTTATAAGTGTTAACATGACTCTGTTGCATCTAGACAATCCTTGTTGATATATGTTTTATAGTCCTTGTTGTCATTCCTGAAAATAGTGAATCTGCATATGAGACCATTCTGGTCTTAGCGGACTTGATTCAGTCTTTAGCGTACTTCATGGTCTACTTAGCGAACTTCGTTAGTTCTTAGCGTACTTGATTGCTTTAGCATACTTGTTTGCTTTAGGGGACTTGTTCCATTGCTTAGCGAACTTGTTACTGTGTCTAGCGAACTTGTTCTCTCTTAGCGAACTTAATGAATCCTAGCTGACTTGTTGTTTCTGCTTAGCGGACTTGAGTCAATTCACTATAAATTGTTTAAATTCCTGATTTACTAGGATTGCTCTTAATGTTTGACATGTCACTGTTTCACTTATTACATGCATCTGATTGGTCTTTGATGTCTGTCTTACAATTAAAGTGCTCTTTTAACAAATTTGTTCCTTGTCTAAATCTTGAGACTTCAATAGAAGGAGTTCACAAGTTCGGGTGGAACCAAGTCACTATGTGACTTTCCCTAAACAGACTTGACAAATTGGGACAACATATACCTATAGGTGTTAATCCCAGTGTGCCAAGCCCTCCTTTGCTTGATATCTGCAGATCTGTTGTCAAGATCAAGTGGTAGATTTCTCATCAAGAATCTCCTTTACCCTCCAACAATTTCAACATTTTGTTGTCTTTAATCTTCTTTTGGTTCATTGTTTCAATTCTCATGCAAAACATTCAATTTAAGTCATTGTTATTGGAGATTTAGATCTGGCTCCTTGATTTTCCAGATTTTATTACTTCTGTCTAAAATGTTAATTTCTCCTGAAATACTTGCATTTGTTAATCATGACATTCCGGTTGCTTGTGATCATTTTGAAGTATATGCACTATATGAGTTAGTTTATGTCATTAATACTTAAATGAAAAGCTCTGTCACTATCACGGGTTAAGTGTGACAAGACATTCATCTAGTGTTGAATTGGATATAATCTTGTAATTCTATGTGTGCAGATGCCTCCCAGACAAGCTGCTGAAGCTTTAGAGTATGGTCGCCTGCACAACGGAAGGTGCATCTTTAACAAAAACTGGGAAGGTGCTGATGAGCAAGCTCTCGACCTTTTGCTACAATCAAACTGGGCAACAGCCATGCAGATCAATCCTGTCATTTACAAGGGCATTATTGAAGCATTTTGGAATAATGCTGAATCTGCTGAGCTTGACGATGAATCAAGTGTAATAAGGTCAAAGATTCAAAATATTGATGTTGAAATCACGGAAGAAAAGATAGGAACTGTCCTGAACTTAGATGATGCTGACAAGCCCAAGACCTTTACAAGGGCTCAGTGGCAAGCAACTCTTACAAGAATGGGATATTCTGGTGTTTTCCTCCCAGACGTCAGTAACAAGGTTCAGAAGACCTTATTCCCAACGAACTGGAAATTCATCATCAGCTTCTTCATTTCTGCATTTGGTCACCGCAAGGCTGCTCCAGATGATTTCATTGAGGACACTGCGTATGCCATTCATGGATTTGTCTCCGGTGAAGGTTTCAATCTTTCTCACCAACTGATGAAGTGGATGATTTCTAACTTACATCCCACTGGAAGACAAAAGAAGTTCCTGATGTATCCACGTTTCGTTCAAGCAATTTTGAATCATTACTATCCAACCTTGGTAAAGCAAGGAGAGACCTTCTCAACCAGTTCGATGAACACTGGTTCTTACAGCAAGTACCACAAAGGCAAGTATCAAGGAAACGAGGTACCTTTCTTTCCTGAGATGATTGCTCGATTAGCTCCCGTTGATGCCGAAGGAGATGTCCACATGGGTGAAGCTGCAGTTGAAGCACAACCTGAACCTTCTGAAGTGGCTCAAGTTCATTCTACATTGGACTTGAATGCCCCAGTTATACCAGATCCTGCTACTGCTACTGAAGACCTTGGGAATCTCCAGGGTGATAATGTTGATGCATCCGAGCATGCTGAACCGCCTAGTCCAGTGAATGTGTTATCTTCTGAAGCTGAGAAAGGTGATGACACCGATGATGAAGAATCTAGCTCCTCAAGCTCAGATGACACTCCTGACCAAGCTGAAGCAATTCATCCAAGGAAAAGGCAAAGGACTGGAGAATCTTCCAGGGCCTCGACAAAACTGACACCACAATCATCATCTGATGAAAGCTACAAGCCGACAAAGGATGATTTGGATGAAGAAGACTCTTCAGTCTCCCTCGATCAGATGGATCTTTCATATGATCTTGCAGCTGAGATTGAGAGTGCTCCTAAGTCTCCTCCTAAGTTAACTTTAAACAAGCTTACAATTGTTGCTGATGAAGGAAATCAATCGTCTGAGTTACTCACTGTAAGAGCTGTGAGAAGCAAGTCCTGCAAAGAGAAACTCCAAGTTAGAAGAAAACCCGGTTCCTCTGATGAATATGAAGTTGTTGGTCCTTCAAGCACTCCTCTAGATACAACTTTGGCTACTACTTCTGTCTCTCCTTCTCCTGCTGATAGGATCGACATGGATATGAGACCTCTTGATGTTATAGCTGAAGATGCTGCTGTCACCACTGACCCCGCAGGTACTGTCACTACAAGCCCTACAGTTTCAGAAGATGAAAAAGTATTGGAACTGCAAGCAGAGATTGTGAATCTTCAGAGTCAAAATGATCATCTCAACTGTTCTCTACAAGTGGCTAACCAGAAGATTGCTGATCAGTCACAAGTAATTGCTGAACAAGCTGCAGAAATCCAAAGACTCAAGGACTTATTAGCCAAATCCAATGAAGATAAACAGCTCAGTGACAAACCAGATGGAGATGAAGCTGGTGATAATCAAGGAAGTGAGTTGCCGAAGGACCTGCCTCAAGCTAATCCAGAGACTGTTGGTGACAATTCTCAAGATCCATATTCTTCAACAACCATGCCTGTTGGCAAAGATGCTATTGGTGCTTATGACTCCTCGAGCCCACTACATGACAGTGATTTTGAGCTTGATGCTGATATGTTCACTGAAGGAGATGGACTGAACTCTTCAGATGATGATGAATCTTTTGTCAACAGTCTCCTTCATGATGAACCTGTAGATGAAGCCTTGGAAGCAATCAAGAAGCTGGCTCCTGTACCTGAAAACCTGAAACTCCCAAGATTTTCTCAGGCAGCTAGTATACTTGCTATTGAGGGAACTCCTAATGTTGAGGCTGCTGGTGCATCTAGTTCAGACCTTCAACTCTCTCTGGTGCCCTCTATTCTGACTACTACCGATGCATCCACTGCTCTTGTTCCAGCAACTGAAGGAGTCCGTCACATGCACGTTGACCCGGCCTTCTTAGATTTTGCAATGGCCAACTTCAGGGAATATTACGCAGAGAAAATCTACTCGAGAAGAAATTCTTGTGGAATTCTGATTGAGTCAATTGAAGATGATACCGGTGAAGTCACATATGAGGAACATCCATACACTGTAGATTTCGGAGATGAAGACGACATGAATGAGCTACAAGAACGTATGCATGTGCTCATGAATGAAGCCAATCCTCTGAATTACATTGATTTAGATCAGATTGAGAGTGAAGATGATGAAATGGAACCTCTATTTTCCACTCCAATTCAAGTAAAGAAGGAGGTGGATGACATATATGTACAGGTTTCACTTTCTGAACTATTGGAGTCCTCAGCTAAAGCTTCTGCACTGGATATAGCTCCCCATGTCCCAAGTGCTGTTCCTGCAGATGCAAATATCATCAACTTAGAATCCAGTGCTGCCCAAGATTCTGTGAGTCAAACTGTTCCTGAAGTTTCCACTGAGCAAAGCCTCCGCGATCAGATCTTTGAAGCCTCCTTTATTCACTTCTCCTCTGAGTCTGAAGCTGAAGATGAACCAACTCTGACTGCGACTCAAGAGCCTGCGGTTATAGAACAACCTGGTCCTTCTACTGAGGATAGAGGAAAGAGAATTTTAACTCCAGAAGAACTTGCTGAAGAGCATAGTAGAAGGGAAGCTGAGAAAGAAAGATCTCGCAAAATACTCATTGATGAAGCTCTTAGTGAACAAAACAGACTTCGTGAAGAAAAGGCTGCTGCACTGAAGCGATATGAATCTAATCATCCTCCTGCTATTATATATGCTAAAGGATCAAGCACGTTGCCAGAACGTTCAGAAGCAATCAGAACAGATGAACCATTAATCCGCGTTGTCACAAATCTAGAGGGAACTGATGTTGATGCTGATGACAATTCTGTTACAGCCAACATGGTCAGAACTCTGATGAAAAACAACTTCTCTTTGAAATATCTGTTGAGTTTAACTGAAGCTGAGCTGACCATGTTATACACCGACGAGGAGAGGTTGAATTCTCACCTGCCTCAAAATCAATCAGTTGAAGCACATTCTGAAATCCTTGCTGATATCTTTGCCGACACAAACAAAACTGTGGATTTCCTTCCTATCCGTGATCATCTCTCGGACCTCACCCTTGACATCGGCAATACTTTCATTCCTCCTCCCGAGAGCTCGTCTATTGATCCTCCCGACTCTGAAGCTTACATTATTTCCACTACCAACAGTATGCACTCTGAGGCACTCCGCAACTTCTGTAAGTTCAAAAACATTGACAAAAAGGCTTACTACAAGAAGAGACTACCTGGTCTCCGGAAGTTTGTGTGCGAGTATCGGAAGACAGAGAGGTTGGCAAAGTTGGAACAAATCAGAATCATTGAAGAGGAACGGGCTGAAGCTCTTAAGAGAAAAGATACTCCCTAAATCTATAACGAATGGGATAAGCTAACTCCTAACTTGAAGGCTATGCAATTATTTGCTGCCAAAAACTTGAGGAAGATGCCTAGCAATCCTAACGTCAATCATGGGATGAAGATCTTAGGATGGAAATATGATGAAGCCTTTGATGCTTTCATGGTGAAGAGGAGAAACGGCTTTGTCCAAATATTTGGAGACTTCAAAGCTCTCACTAGCTTATTCTCCTGGGAACTAAAACAGCTCAAGTACCTGGACCTGGTGAATCATACTAACCATCCAAAAGGTGTAAGGGCTGCTGCATTGATCCAATCTGCTTATGATGATAAAAGATTCAATCAAAATCCAGAAGCAGAGAGAAAAGCTCAGCTGGCAGAGGAGAAGAGAAGGCTTCGTGCTCCTCACCGTGGAATGTTCAAGGATGTTGGAAAGGAAGTGAAGGCAAAGACTATCCCGGGAAACCAGAAGAATGCTCCTATGATAAGTTGGTATTATAACGGGATGACTCATGAGTTAGTGATTGAGAGAAGTGGTGCTGAAGCTATCAGATTATTTGCTGCTATAGAACTCCGTCTTCTCTCTCGATCATACTTGAAGATAATGTATTATGAGAAGATGCGGACAATACCTGTTCAGTTGAGACCCTATGAATGCTATGATGCCAACTACTTCTTAATATTCTTAAACTGGTGGTGTGAAAGGCTAGCTGGATTAGGTCGACTCACTCTTAATTCTGAACTTCTGAGAAATGCAACTTGTTGGTTGATTGAAGAGCATGGCTCAAGTGTCATTCTTGATGGGGCAAGAAGATTGGTTGAGATAAACAACTTTAATGACTTGAAGAAGCTCGTATGGCAAGATCTCTTTAGGCTGTATGACATGGGTATTCACGTACTCTCTGACAAAGACAGACCTACAGCCAGAGAGAACTGGAGATTCCTGCTGAAGCTAACAGGTCAAGATGCTTGAAGCTCCCAAGTTTGCATTGCCAACAAGGGTGGAATTGTTGGAACCTTTTTGTTAGCAACACAAACTTATTTTTTGTCTTATCATTGTAATTGATACTTTGTTTTGTAATTCTCTTTTGTTATGTACTTGGAGATCTTTGTGAAATTGTTAACGAACTTGTTTTGCCTCTTAGCGTACTTGTTACTCATGTTCTTAACGGACTTGATTGATTACTCTTAGCGTACATGTTTGTAGTGTTATCTTAGCGGACTTGTCTATTCCTAACGTACTTGTTTGCTTAGAGTATTTATTAATGTTCCTAGCGTTCTTCATCTGTTAGTAACGAACTTGTTAGCGTATTTGTTTATGTTAGCGGACTTGTTAATGCTTAGCGTACTAGTTAGCGAACTTGTTTATGCTTAGCGCACTTACTAGCGTACGTGTTATTGCTTAGCGAACTTGTTAGCGGACTTGTCAATACTTAGCGTACTTGTTAGCGGACTAGATAATACCTAGCGTACTTGTTAGCGGACTTATTGATATCTAGCGAACTTGATATAATGCTTAGCGAACTTCTTTTAGTGTTAGGATATTTTGTTGAATTTTAGACAATGATTGTGTCGTGTCAAACATTCTCCTTGTCTCCATCACACTAGTAGTATAAATACTACTTGGAAAAACTCTATTGAGCACGCATCAAGGTTTGCCTACTGAAGAGAGCCTCCTGTGTGTGTGTTCTTGGTGTTTTGTGTGTGTTTTTGAGTTTTAGAGATCACCCATGGGTGATCGTTGAGGCGAATCCAACCCAAATCGACCATCACACATGATTTCCGCACTTGTGTGATGAATCGTATGAGAACAAGATGCTCAAATTTGGTCCTGACAATAAAGTCTCCATCATGCACATCTGAGGAGCTAGTTCGGAATATTCCTGCAGAAACTGAAGGGTTAAAGTGCCAATATCCTTGGGAATCCTGACCCGAGGATCATGCATGAAATGAATATTCTTGGGACGGCGGAGCTGAGGATCCCATCGGCTATGCAATCCAAGGATCTTTAGGGTGTGACTTCGAGAACTCTAGTGGAACGGACTCTAAGAATCCTCTAGTGAACTTTGCGTGTTTGGCAGCCAGAGAACTAGTTGTAAAGGCTGTAGCAAAGCTCATGTTGTTGCAGTTGAAGATCTTGGGCGTTAGTGAAGTGGATCTGAGGATCCCGTCACATCAAAATCAAGATGCTTGGGAAATAGTGGGCTCTGTGCTTCCATAGGCTTCTTGGACTTCTTGAGATCCTCAATCTCCTTAATCATCGTCTGGTTGGTATTTGTTTGCTGTTCATCTGGCTTCTCACCTAGTTAAACATAGCAAAGATATCATTAATATTAATAACTGGGTCAACAGATTAAACCTTCCATCCAGAGAATGTGGGGTAGTCTGATTTCTTTAGTTGCTCATCTGTTTTCTTCTGATGTTCATCAATTTTGTTTTGGCTCCCTGGAAGAGGAGGAAGGGGATGAACGGAGGATGAGATAGGGGCTGAAACAAATTTCAAAGGAGTCAACAATTTTTGGAATAGGGATCAAATGAGGTGAGAGAAATTAAGAATCTAAGTAAAGTTAAAGCACCACTTACCCCACGGTAGGCTGCCAAACTGTTTTGGTCAAAAATTACGAAGTAATTAAGTGATCAAACTTTGATAGTGAGGTAGTGTGTTTTATCAAGGAAATGACAAAATGGCAAAGTAAAATGATTGACACGATGATGTAACAAGGGAAAATACGAAATCCATTGAGTTTCCTCTAAGGATCCTGGCAAAAAACCTTGGGAGCCGGCCTGAAGAGCCTGCTGCCTAGAAATTATATTAATGAAAATGAAAGAATACAAGTGTTTGAAAGGCTTGATCGATCAATTTAAGTGTTACAGTTATTATTTCTAACTTCTAGTGTGAGTATGAGAGCTTGTGTGTTCTTATGTCGATCAAAGCCTGTTTAAATAACTGAAATACACCTAACAAACTTTTAGAGATTCTCAGGATCCTTTCGAAGACTATCGTGACCGTTATTTAGCTCTAGTCCACTTGACCCACATTCTTTAACCACTAGAGCGAGTCTTTAGGAGGTAATTGATCTCCCAACATCCTTGTAATTAAATAAACATGAGGATAAATAGCTGGGTTAGCATAAAAAAATAAGTGAGATACCTGAACTGGCAGGATTCCTAAGTCATGCAGGGATCCTAGACCATTTGAGCTTCCGGATGAGCATCCTGAAAATCTATCCCCAACATAACTATAAAAGAGGATTCATAGAGGTTATTCTATTATTTCTCTTGTTTTATTCAACTGAATTCATTCATTATATACCATTTTTACTAACCTTCTCTAAGATAACCCTTTCAGAGTTCATAACGTTTTCTTGGTCTTGATATCTCATATCAACATCCTTCCATTATCTACTCGCTTATGGTCTGTTTTAGATCTCACCTTATAGTCCAGGGATATGTGATGATTAAGTGTACCTTATATCTACAATCAATCACGATATTTTTCTGTTAGCTAGTCTAAGCTCTTGATGCATCATAAAAGGCTCCTTTTATGATCTCATATTCTCTTCATCCAGATTTGTTGCTGAACTCCCACTTACCTTAACATCGTTTTCTAGAATCCCTACTGTAAGAATTGTTTATTCATACTTAACTAAGTATATTCATTTGTTTGGAAGCTCTTGAACTATTAAAAGACAAATTTCACGATTACTTGTCTCATCTCTTGTCTAAGTATGTGCCCTTTTATCCTTTAGTTCATATTCCATATCTAGCATTTCTTTAAAGATCCTCTATCTTTCATTGTAAGACTATCATCTAATGAGGTATCTGCAATTCGTAATGCTGGACTTAGAACTTAACAACTCTTGTTAGTATCTCTAATGTTTTAGGCTCTTTTATGATTTAATCTAATCTTACGGAACGATGAGTATAAACCCCGTAGTTATTTGTATACTTCCATCACTAGCTCGACTTTTACAAGTCAGGTCTTTCTTTACTAAAGCATCCTTTCAGTTTTAAGAAGATTTATCTAATAATTAGATTAATATTTCTAACTGAGACAATTGTTCTGATCTCATCAAATGTGTCTTATTTGACTGATCATATTTTCTACTTAATTTTCAAGAATCTACTATTCTTTTTGTTCTCTTGAAGAAACTCAATGACTTCTTTATACCACTGTGTTTTGATTTGCTGCATCTTCATACATGTAATAACGAATATGATTTTCAATCAATTTTGTTGCTAGTTAGTCACATTAAACTATGTGCGCACACTTAGTCTGTTTTTTTTTTTAAATAATTTCTTAAGAAACCTCTATCGTGCAAAAATTTGTTTAGGGTAACAAACATTAATACCTTGAATCTCATTCATGCATAAAAGACAATTTATTTTTTATTGAGAGGACATCTATCTCATAAATTTGCCTTTCGTATGAATCAAATATTAAATAGCAGAAATATTAAAGTCTCAAACCATAAAGTAAATGTGTTCAAACAAAAGTATAAAAAAAGATGTCTCTAAAACAAATCATAATTGTTTTAATAAAGAAATAAACTCTTTTATTTCTTCCGCTTCAGTCGACTTCTCAAGTCACTTCAGTCTTCATCGTTTTCCTTATCGTTGCTGAATTCCACATCCTGCAAATCAAAAATGTGAACACAAATTTTGTTAGTGTCTCTACACTTTGTGGGAAAATGCTAAAAATGAATATTACATCATAAAAAAATTGTGAGGAGTCTGATCTGATCAGTCTGGGAACTTTTCGTGAGCATAGCAGGTGGTCCAGCTTGCCGCAGATAAAGCAAGAATCATCATCAAAGATTCAGAGTCTCTTCATGCCTCGACTAGGGTTCTCGGTCGTAGATTTACCAACTGACTTGAGTTTCTCTTTCTTAGCAATGAGCATCTCTCTTAGAACTAGTATTGATCCATCAAACCCGCCTTTGATGTATCTCTTTGCGAATGTTTCTTATTCGCTCAGTAGGGATGTCATAATCATATTATGGGCACCAACTGAATGTACAGGGAAATCCATTTTCTCAAGTTCGTCAAAATATCTCACCATTTGACCAATATGATCTGGAACACTATATTTGAACTTCATAGGCTTTGTTATATCTCTAGTGATCTCAAGACCCCAGACATGCTTTGACTGAAACTTAGCTCACAACTCTTGGATCATGTCTAAAAGCAGAGGTGTGCCTGAAGTATACATCGAAATCACTATATAACTCATCACTCTTGCTCGAGAGAATTAGGTATGCTACCCTTCTCGATTCCTCGTGATGTTTTAGCCAGTTAGTTATAGTGATGTCTGTTGGCATAACCTTTGGGATTGGTTTGTCCACAACATATAATCTTTTTTCCTTTTCAAGAACATTTTTCAAGTTTTGGTACCATGTTGAGAAATTCTTGCCATTTAGTTTGTCTTTGCACATAATGTATCGGTAAGGATATTTGGCAAAACAACTGTGACACATCTACAAGAGGAAACAATATATTTTAGTATTTAATGTTACTAAATAACCTAATTAAACAGATAGACCCAATAACATATACTTTAATTCGGATAGAGATCCTATTTCATAAATACAAGTGAGTGGCTTAGCACTATTCACATGTATTTATTACGTGGGTGGGTAATGTTTACCGATTGCTTCTCAATCAACTCTCCGTTTTGGGGTTACATGATGTATTATGAATTTAAAATTCCAATTTATGTCTTTAATTAAAAATTAATCTTAGACGATGACCCTGTTTCACTGGTGCGCATGTGGTGTATATAAAAATATGGCAATATACATGACACCTTTTGTACATAAGTCTTTAAATTTATAAAACCTTGATTATCTATAACTACTATTTCACCACATAACTCGGGCAAGTGCACCCATCATGGAGCAGTATAGTAGTGGTAAGATGACCGAGGGTTGTTAAAGGACACAAGGGAAAGGAGGCTTTTTGAAGAAGGATTGTTGTTAACAGTTCAACCAATGTTTTATTATATGAGAGAGTTTTTTGTTTAATCACTTGGGGGAACTTACCGTTGGTTGTTTGGCATAATAAATTTGTGTACTTTGCCTTAAGATTACTTACTTGATAGCTGAGGAGGTCCGCTTCTTAGCCTGGAACCCTTTCTCACGTTCCTCTCATTCCTCGTAAGGACCGTTCTGAAAATAATAATAATAATAATAGTGAATGCAGAATAGTTATAGGGCCCGATGGGTCATGGGGGCCATTATACTCGAATACGTTGTCATGAACCAATAAGGGAACAACACACGCATCAGATTTAAGTATTATGAAAATCATCTTTAAAAGACACTAAGGTCCGTTTCCTTTATGGACCACTTTTGCGCAAACATAAAAGGTCGTAACCAGAGCCAAGCTCACCAACATGTATCTCACAGACTTCCATGAAGTGACAAAATATTACTAAACTCAAATCCCAACCAGTAGCTTCAGGCCGTAGTTGGGGTGAAAGTCTTGTTTGTTTACATAGAAATAAAACTGACGAACGTATTACTTTGCATGGGGTGCGAGTCACCGTTAAGATCATGCATCGTCCCCAAGTCGGGTGTCAAAAGTCCGACTAATGAGCTTTCGACTCCTCAAATGGTCTATAATGCGCATGGTACATTTGTTCAAAAAGGTTAATAATAAACTTTCAATTCAAAAGAGTTTTCATAAATTCATTCGTACTTACCTTAAGTTCAGTACACAAGTTCATCCTGCTTACCAACCAAAAGCTTGTTTATCCCCGAGTGAGTATAAGAGTTTAGCAAAGCGAACACATGGCTTTAATGGTTTGCTTAACAGAAAATGAGTAGTTCATAGACAAACTTTAAACAAATTCTAATTAAGTTAATGTTCTTACAAACATGAAAGATTAATACTAGAAAAACGCTAAGTGGCTCGACAATTAACTAAACTATATTAAGGAAAAGAAGAGAAGAATTGAGGGAGTGAGAATGGAGGTCTTGGCCGACTTTATAGGCAGAATGGGGAGATGGTCACGGATCGTGCTTGTTAGTGAATCGGTAGAGATATATTTTCCTCAGAGGTACCGGCCGTGTGGCTTCAGGGGCATGGGCCATGTGTGGCAGTCATTAGAGGCACAGGTTGTGTGGCTTCAGGGGCACGAGCCGTGTGATGTCAGATAACAAAAATCAACTTCTGGAAGGAGCGGGAAGAGGCACGGGCCGTGTGATGTCAGACTTTATTAAAGCTTTTTCTTTTTCTTTGCATTTCTCATTGTTTTTAGCTTCTTTTGTGAATATGACATGAATCAAACAGAAAAACTAAAAAGGAAGCATTATTCGCTTAAAACGTTAGTAGTTATCCTGTTTTGATCCATTTTGTCAGGGATATTTGCTATAAAAATATGTATAGTTTGAATCATATCAAGCATCCCTTCACTTAGATCGTTGCTTGTCCTCAAGCAAACTTCTGAAATATCGGATTCCCCTAAATTCCAAAGAATTTATTTTGAAGTTTAAATTTCTACGAACGCTAAAAAGTTGGTTCCGCCAATTTCATTTTTTCTTTTTATCCTATTAAATATTTTATTATTACTGAAAACTGGGTATTTGTGACAAGGTTACTGATAAGTTTATTTTCTTTACAAACTCATTTACCTCACAAGTGGACACTCAACTCTCGGGTTATCATGTTTCATATTTTTAAGTGAACACTCATACCAAGGAAAAGACGAGTAAAGAGCATAGACTTGCCAAATTATCGAGCCTCCACACATCTCGCTGAAATATACATGGATATCATGAGGGCTTTAAAAGAGTAGGCTTGGGCTAAGGTTTGGATGATTTAAAGTGGCAAAAGATGTAAAAAATATCGGTTTCTGTTTTATTTTGTGAACTTTAACTAAGAGCTTGAGTGGCTCTTTTTATTGCTTTCAAACAAGAATACTATTTATTATTACAATTATTATTTTTAGACTTTAAACAAGGTCACAATTTAAAATTGTTGATGAGAAATCGTATTTCATCAAAAAGGAAAGTTTTTATAAAAATATGGGTAGCTTTTACAACGTTTTGATGTTTGCAAAGAGGGTTGATCAAACAAATAGGTTTTATGCTCAACAGGGTTAATTAGGGGGGTATTTTTAGTGAAGTGAGGGGTTAAAGAGGGGAGATGCTAGGTGCCTCAGTTATTTAACAATATATTTCCAACTTTGTCCATTTCGGGATGCATTATCGAGTCAAGTTCTACCTTTAATGAGTTTACCCGGTTTCTCTCAAACTTTCAAAAAGAATGTAGCATGAGTAATGATTTGTTCATGCTTATTCAGGTTCAAATTTAAAGAGCGTGTAGCAGATGGATCATGTTAACTCAAGTCAATATCATAAACGAAACTATGAACAACAATGTAAATAAACTCAATCTCTCATTCAAACAACTAAAAGACAGGTTACAGAAAGACTCAGAGAAAACACCTTGAAAATCACACACTTAAGCACTAAGGTTACAAAATTCTAAACACTAACTACTATATATAAGAAACCGATCACCCGAACTGGAGCTTGTCCGAAGTGGCAGTTCAGGTGCCAGTTCGTCCACAGTTCGAGTGCAGTTCGGCTACTAGGGTTTAGACTTAAACTTATATTCTAAAATCTTTTATCTGATCCAGCATCTTTTCATCTGCATGTGTCACACCCCGCCCCGCCATGCCCTGCCAGATGCGGGGGAGAGGAGAGTGGTACCGGACGCCCGTATCAGAACTTGCGGAAGCAAACAGATAGATAAAAGAGTAAACAAAGGCTCACAACAAAAGACGACCCGTTCAACAAACATAACTAGAGCCATGTCGGCTATAACATAGATTATGTCAAGTCTTAAATATAAGCTTCAAAAATAAACTAAGCCCAGGGACACCCTAAGGCTACAAGTACGGTGAAGGCACAAACAAACAACACAAGATAGTCAGGACAATAACAAAAACTACATAATAACAAGATAATCCCCAAAACCCTAAACACCATCTCGTCCCAAAACCACAACGTGACTTCCACCATAGCTTTACTTACCTGAACATGAACCAAAAAGACGCCAACAACGAAAAGTTGTTGGTGAGTCGTAGCGCATTTGACTCATTTTTACAACCAAAACTAGTTTCCAAAAACACTGTTCCTGCTATAAATTCCTATGGTTAAACCAGCACGCGAGAGGAGTAAACGGACCAGTGGCTGTCACCGCTCCTCATGACTAGGCATATACGCCATCACCCGACCCCTAATGGATCAACAAGAACGGGTATGAGACACCTTGATCTACCTCTACAGTTGTATTGGTGCAATATATGTCTTTGTGGCCCCACACGGACCTAAATTAACCATACTAATCTGTCATGAACGTCACGTAACATGCAGTAAATTTATAACACGGTAACACGTACCTAAGCACAGTAACAAGTAACACAACAAGACATGGTTCATGTACACCCCAAAACATTTAAATAAAAGTAGGGGAAAAGCTATCAACTCACAGTTTGCAACGGGCGGAAAAACTATAACGTCACCAGGCACGAGGAAATCCAAGGTCCAATGATTTTATCACAGATACGAGTCTAAAAATATATACATAAATATATATCAGAACCTAACCCAAAACCAAGAACGTTTACACAATGTTTGGTGAAAACAACAACACGAACGGGAAGTTACAAACATTCGCGGGAATGTATCGAGAGGCCAAAATAGCCATACGAGATCCTCGAGTCCAACCGGGTGGTGAAATGTCACCATTATAATTCCACGTGACTCTACTAGTAAAAATAATAAAACCGGGTGCTCGGTAATTTCCCAAACACAAAATAAAACAAAATCATGAAACTGTCCAGGGACACATGAGGACCGCGAGAAAACCAGAAAAACATCCCATGCAGTCCTCATGGGTGGTCAACAGACCACGTTGACTTTCCAGGCAATGAGGACCGCGAGCGAACCAGCAAACGAAACCCACGCGGTCCTCATTGACTATTTTGTCCTTTAGTGATTTTTTCCCATTTTCCATTTTTAGCTCGTTTTGATAACGTGGTTTTGTTCCCAACACTTCCAGTAATCAAACTATAAGTTTTTAGGCCTCTAGGTCGTGTCAAACTTTCGTTATAAGTCCCGGTTAACACCAAATGTTACTCTGATTTTACAAGCAGGTTTTACCATTTCCACCAATTCTAACTCATTATTTACCAACAAAGGACTGATCTGAACTCATATTAACAACCATAAGCTACTGGAATATCTGGGTTTTGACAATAAAAGTCCAAATAACTCGGTTTTCGAGTTTTTAAACACAAAACTACAAATGTTGCATCCACCCATTTACCAATATCTTAACTTATGATATTTTAATCACTGAGATATAGGGTTTCCTAGGCAGAAATTTCCAGAAGCATCAACAAACCCGAAAATACACATGCATGCATACAAGACTTGTACCTTTAGCAACAAAACTTGTACCAAGCCTCTCCAAGCGGGTTTTTCAGTTCTCTAAGGTTCTTGATCACTCCAGAAGCTGAATCCACTTTTGCATGCATCATCAAAACCGATTTTAGGCAATGGATCATTCAAAAACTTGATATAAAGCAAAACCTGACACAAACTAACCTTGTTTCACCATGAATTTGCTCCCACAAGCCTTAGATATTCATGGATCGGACATGCAAGCCTCAAAATCTAGTAAATTCCACTGATCAGTCAGAACCCACAACATAGCTTAAGTCAAAATGGAGAAACAAACGAACTAGATGCTTACTCGAGCTTCATGGAACTTGTTGATGCTTGAAACTTGATGCCACAAGCTCCCTCTGGCCGGAATTAGTCTTCTCAGGCGAATGATGGACAAAATGAGAGAGTTTTCTCGAGTTAGAGTCGTGCAAATGAGCAGAAAATGGCAAAAACTCGTTTTTATAGTGCTAGGCGTCGATGAGGACCGCGAGAGGTGCACAAACATACCCCCATGCGGTCCTCATGCCTTCCAATTTTTTTTTATTGAGATTATATATTCCGAGCTCGAGGGTTTTACCATAGGTGTTACATCCTTCCCCCTTAAAATAATTCCGTCCCGGAATTCACTTAGGCTCAAAAAGGTGCGGGTATTTCCTACGCATGTCCACCTCCGATTCCCAAGTATGCTCGGGTCCACGCCGAGCATCCCACTTAACCTTTACCATTGGAATCTTCTTTCTGCATAATTTCTTCTCAATCCGTTCCACAATCTCTACAGGCTTCTTTGTAAATTTCAGCTTTTCATCCACGCGAATTTCCTTTAACGGAATTGCTAGAGTCTCATCAACTAAACATTTGCGCAAGTTAGACACATGAAACACGTCATGAACTCCACTGAGTTTTTCAGGTAAATCCAACTGGTAAGCTACGCTACCCACTTTAGATATGATCTTAAAGGGTCCAATATAACGAGGGCTTAACTTGCCTCTCTTTCCAAACCGAATAATCCCTTTCCAAGGGGATATTTTAAGCATTACCATATCTTCTTTCTTGAATTCCAATGGCCTACGACGACGATCGGCATAACACTTCTGTCGATCCTGCGCGGCTTTGAGCTTTTCTCGAATTTCTCGGACCTCATCATTTGTAGCCATAACCAACTCTGGTCCCGTAAGTTGCCCTTCTCCAACTTCAGACCAACATAACGGAACTCTACATTTCCTGCCATATAGAGCTTCTAACGGTGCCATTTCTATACTAGAGTGATAACTGTTATTATATGAAAATTCTACCAACGGTAGGTGGGTGCCCCAACTGCCACCGAATTCCATCACACATGCTCTCAACATGTCCTCTAAGGTTTGGATGGTTCTTTCACTCTGCCCATCCGTCTGTGGATGATTACGCCGTGCTCAGCATCACCTTTGTTCCCAAGGCTTCCTAAAGACTTTGCCAGAAATGGGAAGTAAATCGGCTATCTCTATCAGACACAATTGATAATGGGCCTTCACGCCTTGACACAATTTCTTTTACATAAATCTTAGCCAATTGTTCTGTGGGGTAAGTTTCCTTAATTGGCAAAAAGTGAGCTGACTTTGTCAATCGGTCCACGATTACCCAAATAGCATCATTTGCACTACTAGTTTTAGGAAGCTTGGTTACAAAATCCATAGTCACCATGTCCCATTTCCACTTGGGTATTTCTAATGGTTGAAGTAAACCAGCGGGCTTCTGATGCTCAGCTTATACCTGCAAACACGTATGGCATTTCCCAACATACTCGGCAATTGCTCTCTTCATCCCTGGCCACCAATAGTGGGGTCTCAAATTCTGGTACATCTTATCATTACCAGGGTGCATCATATACCTTGACTTATGCGCTTCATGAAGGATCATTTCACGAGACCGGCTTCCTTCGGCACCCAGATTCTATTTCCCAGTCTAAGGATACCATTGGGTCCCGTAGTAAGGCGACCCACGATGGTCATCATTTCTTCCTTTCTATTCACTTCTGGATCAGCTATTTGCTCGTTTTGGGCTTTCAAAATTTCATCGATCAGATCAGCACGCACATCTATTCTCATCGCACGAACCCTTAGAGGCTTGGTTCTTTCCTTTCTACTCAATACGTCAGCCACCACGTTGGCTTTTCCAGGATGGTACTTTATCTCACAATCATAATCACTTAACACCTCCATCCAACGTCTTGGACGCATGTTTAGTTCCTTTTGATTGAACAAATGCTGCAAACTCTTATGATCTGAGAACACCACAAACTTCGTTCCATAAAGATAGTGTCTCCAAATCTTTTGGGCAAACACTACCGCACCAAGTTCCAGATCATGTGTAGTATAAATCTTCTCGTGTGTCTTAAGCTGCCTTGATGCATAAGCGATCACTTTGTTTCACTGCATCAACACACATCCCAATCCATTGATTGACGCATCACAGTAAACAACAAAATCCTCTGATCCTTCGGGTAAGGAGAGTATAGGAGCGGTGCTTAACTTTTGCTTTAGAAGTTCAAAAGCATTAGGGGGGTTTCTGCTTCCAGTCCCACTTTGTGTTTTTCTGAGTTAACGCGGTCAAAGGTGTAGCATTCTTGGAGAAATCTTGAATGAAGCGACGATAATCTCCTGCTAAACCCAAAAATCACCTAATCTCTGTCGGAGACTTAGGTTGTTCCCAATTTCTTACCGCCTCAACCTTTTGTAGAGACCTAGAAAATGAGGCTTTTGCATTAGATTATTTTGGGCTTGTTAATTACTTGTGGGCTAGTATAAATGTACTTGGGCTAACTTTTGTAGGTTTAAAGTGGGTTTGGGTCCGAATTGTTTAGGTGGGCTTGGGGATTTCGAAAATCTCTAAGGAGATTGACTTGTTTACCAAGTCAATCTCACCTATATATAGTCCCATCTTTTTTGGTTTTAGGGTTGCTAGTCTTTTGGTGTTTGTTTGGTGGTGATATCGAAATTCTCCAAGAAGTTCGATCAAGGTGTAGCAAGCAATCAGTAATCAATCTAAAGTGTGTTCTCCGAATTGGTTTGTGTTTACTATTTCTTGTTTTAAGTACTTTTCGATCACTATCTTTCATTGTTTTCTTGAATCAACTAGTTAAACCGGATTCCGTACGGTTTCACTAGTCTAGATATCGCGTGAGGGTTTAAATTGATCCTTACAATTGGTATCAGAGCCAAGAAACGCAAGTTTCAAGGCTCTCGCGATATCAGATTCAAGTTTTTGAGTACTAACGTTTTGAGTTTTGTGGTGATTTTCAGCGTTTAGCGCATTCGGAGGTGTTTTTGTGCAGGTTACCACTCAAGACAGAAGCTTTCTTGAAGCTGTGTTCATGTTTCTAACACTTTTCGACCCTGCATTGTACTTTTCGATCAGCCAGTCTGATCGAAAAGCCGTTTTTGCCAACCCTTTTCGATCGAGAAAGCCCCTCTTGTGGCTTTTCGATCAGATCATCTCAGTCGAGAAGTCCCCTAAGTGACTTTTCGACTAGCATTCCCAATCGAGAAGTCCCCTTTTGTGACTTCTCGATCAGTGTCCACGATCGAAAAGTCCCTCTGAGACTTTTCGATCCGCCCATCTCAGTCGAGAAGTCCCCTTGTGACTTCTCGATCAGCCTCTTTGATCGAAAAGTCCCCTGTGACTTTTCGATCCACTGTGATCTTTGATCGAAAAGTCCCCTTTGAGACTTTTCGATCCATCCCTCACTTTTCGATCGTCCCAGACTTTTCGACCCTCAATCTTTTCAATCAAAAAGTATTTTCCGACCAGCACTTTCCGACCATAAACTACTTTTCGATCAAGCCTTTTCGACAGTAAACCCCTTTTCGATTCCTTTTACCCTCTGAAGCTATGGCCTTTGACATGTCGAGCCTGTCGAGTGCCACTCTGGAAATGGACTCTAAAATCGGAACATCTGCCAGACCACCACGTCTGATGTCTGGCAAGGATTTCATGAGCTGGAAGTATAGGTTTGTCAACTACGTCAATTACCATGATGCTAAGATCATGCGATCGATCGAAGTGGGAGATTTTGTTCCATCAACTCCAGGGGAACAAGGTCAACCACCTGTTCCTAAAGCCAAATCTGAATGGGTTGATGATGAATGGGATAGGGTAGAACGAGATAGAAAGGCACTGGCTGCCCTGACCATGGCCTTATCCCCTGAAGTTGCTGAGGCTTTCAAAGAATACACCTCAGCTAAGACTCTGTGGGATGCCCTTATAGCTGCTTACGAGGGAAATGATGATATGAAAGAATCCCGCAAAGATAATCTGAGGGAAATGTTCAATGAGTTTAACTATATCCCTGGTGAAAACATTGAGACTCTGCTTCAACGTTTCATCAAGATAGTGACTGGGATGAAGGATGCTGGAGTGACATATACTCAAGTGGAGGTCAACCAAAAGATACCAAGTGCACAATCAAAAGATGCCAAGTGCACAATCAAAAGAGACCCTCAAGCGTCCAAAACCCTCAGCCTGTGTCACTGATGAGAACATTGTTAAAAATGTTTCAAAAATTCAGATGACTTTGTATATTATCCAACAAAACCTCCGTGATCTATTCTTTTCTTTTCTCAACCCCTCTGGAGCATGATGTTGGGCTTAAGAAAAGGTGTCGTGAAAAATGTTGTACGGAAACCAGGTGTGCTTGATAGATTGTACAAACTATACTTAGGATTTATGTGTGTGACCTGGATGGATTGTCATAATTAATAAACCTTAAAATATAAATTATGTGATGAAACTGCTTGAGTAAGCGAAAGCAGCATGAGTTTAAAGATGGACCAAAATACCGGCAATCGCCTGAACACGCGAAGTAACTGAAACTGAAAAGGGTTCCTCAGTCACAGACTATCTGGTATGATCTCTTATAACGCCTTTTCAGTCAAAACTCAGTCAGTTAAGATTGCTATTTTGTTTTTTTTTAATTTTTATTTTATTTTATTTTTAATTTTATGTTGTTTTATCTTAACGCTTTGTTTTTGTGTCGTCTTATTCATTTTTTTGTTAAGTTGCCAGATATTAAATCTCTCGGGCTTGATGTCAGGGGAAGTTTTTTTTTTAAAACGGGTTCGAAGTTCTTTTTAATAAACTGATTTTAAAAGATTTGGGGCACTTGTGATGATTTTAAAAGTTGAGGGGGTCTAAGTGAAACATTTAAAAAAAAGGGAATTTGAAACAAAAAGGGGGAGAGCCGGCTCTCACCCGCCACTCACCCCATCTCGACTCTCTCTCCTCCAAACCCTAATTCACCTCCACCTCCTCCGATCACCACTACCACCTACGGCCACCACCATCGCACACCACCTCTGCCTTCGCCAACCTCCTGCTACCCAACCACCACCATTCCCGCCATCATCCGACCACCACAGCACCCCCATTCCGCCTCAGCGCCGCCGCCGCTGTCCCTCTCCGATTCACCTTCCTCCGCCGCCGCAGACACCATCCGCCACCACCCCTCTAGTCGGAATCACTTCCTGAGTACCTCTCTGGTGTCGATTTGAGCAATGGCACCACGACTGAAGCGTGTGGCTCGACCCCCGATTGATCGTCTCGAGTATGTGTTCGTTTTCTGTATTTTTAAGTCGGGATTGTAAGGGATGATGGGTTGGGACTGGTATGTGTGTGAAATTGTGTCAATACTTGGATATATGCACTGTTTTTTAAGTTGCAGGTTTAAAATCGAAGGAGATGACACTTTTCGATCGCATCAGGGACTTTTCGATCAGCCCCTCGTGCTTTTCGATCAGCCCTGATGCTTCTCGATCACGGATTGCCGAGGTCCTGAGGCTTTTCGATCAGCCCTCGTGCTTTTCGATCAGCCTTTAGGCTTTTCGATCAAGAATCCAGACTTTTCGATCAGAAGCTTCGGCTTCTCGATCGAGAGAGACACTTTTCGATCAGGAGCTTAAGCTTCTCGATCAAGCTCAATACTTTTCGACTAGTCTTCTCGGTAACCGAGCAACATTCCGATCGGACGGATGCTTTCCGATCGAAAACCTTGTTTTTCGATCGGAAAGGTACCTAATGATGTTTTCAATGGTTTTTCATTCAATTTTAAGCCGTTATGCTGCCCGTTTTTCGAGAAATCCCCAAAACTAATGAATTTTTTTGTGTGTTTTTGGATGTTTATGTGTGTTTGTGAGTGCAGGGATTTGGAATTTGTCAAAGATCATAATCAGGTTGCTTATTTGCTGGACCCTCCTGCTGAATACAAAAAGAAAGTACCGTTCAATGATAGCTGGGTTGAAGAAGTGTTGTCTACACTTTGCACTCACAACAAACCCGGTTATTTGCAAACGGATGCAGCAAGAGTTTTGGAAGACGGCAGATGTATCTGAAGATGGAAAGCAGATTATTGCCAAGATTCAAAGCACTGAGGTGATATTAACTGAAGAAAATTTCAGACAAGCACTCAGACTCAAAGATGTTGCTGCTGATTCCACTGTGCTTGACAAGGAGATGGTGTCCCAATGTTTAAAGGAAATGGGGTACCTCACAATATCTCCTCCCACAATGAAAGCTCTTATTCCACCGTACTGGAGAATGCTGGCACATTACTTACAAAAATGTGTCATTGCCAAGAAGAGCTCTACAGATCAGTTGAACCAGGTGCACACCCATGCAATGGTGTCACTAATCAGAGGTGTACGGTTCAACTGGTCAAGGATGATTTTTGAAGATGTGAAAGCAGTCGTGCCTAGAGACAAGAAGTTTGCTGCTGTTCCTAGGTTTATTCAGTCTGTTCTGGATTCAAGATACCCGAACCTGAGAAAGACCAATGACACGCATGATACTAAGCCAATGGGTATTGAAGTGTTTCCGATGATAAATCCGAAGAAGAAGTTGTCGGATAAGGTGCCGTTCGGTGAAAAGTTTGGAGAGTTTGCAGAGATAGTGAGAGAGGAGATTCCAGTTAACAGAAATGCATCAGTAGTAGAAGAACACTATATGTCTCCTCCTCAGAAGAAAGTTGTTGATCTACCTGATGACTCTGATTGGGAAGAGTTTGATTTGAATGATGTGAGGATAGGAGCACTTAATTTTGAAGGTGATGAGTCTATTAACTATGATACTTATCTGTATGATATTGACATTGAGGAAGAAGAGACAGAGACAACTGAGACTCCATTGATTAGAAAACGGAAAGCCACAGAGGATCCTCCCCTCGGTGCTTCTGTTACTGATGATATGACTGATATGACTGAGACTGTGTCGACTACTACACCACACCACAGAGAAGGCCCTAGTGACCCAAGGAGAAGAAGACTGGATTCTCATGTGCCACCAGTCACAAGTTCAAGTGCTGGTCAGTCTTCTTCTCAACCCACAGCCCAAGATAAAGGGAAAGCAGTAGAAACCCCGGAGTTCAGATTGGAGAAGGAACTCAGAGCAGAGATAGAAGATTTGAAAGCCCAAAATGCAACTCAAAGTGAAATCATTGGTGATTTAATTGATATTCAGAAGATCCATAATACTGAATTGGAGAATCAGAAGAAGATAAACAGAGAATTTTCCAGGCAATTTAGAGAACTTCATAAGCTGATCAGGCAGCTTAGTTCAGATAAATCAGTCAGATCAAGCATTGGGCAAGGAGATAAAGGTGAAGGAGGTTCAGGTGCAGGTGATTCCTCACAATCACCAATATTTGATTTTGAAGCTGATATTCCTGAAGAAACTAAACCAGTTTTGCCTGAAGACTTAAGTGAAGATAAAGATACCAGGGATAGAGATTATATGACAGTTCCAGCTTCTGATTTTGATGGAGTTTGGGAGTCTCAGACATTTGCCTATCCTCCTGAGAGGTATCTAATCCAGCTGGGAGAACACTACCATGATAAACAAGGAATTACTGCAGCTGTGAAAACATGGATGTTTGATGGAGAAAAGAACATGTTTGTTGTAAGAAGAAAGGGTCAGTATCCTTTGGAGTACTACAAGAGCTGGACACAGTTTTACTCCTGGACGAATGTGGATCTGACTATGTTATACCAGGCTCCATTCTCAAATCCGTAAAACGATGAGCAAGCCAAGTACTTCTACAAGAAACTTGAAAAAGCAGTGAGAAGAAAGTTCAATAGGTTTGAGGATTTTCCTCACAAGAAGTCGTATGTGAAGAAGTACAGGAGTATCTTCAAATGGGATGGGAAGAAAAGTATCCCAGGGAAGGAGGGTGAAAGGCCTAAGAAGTTCACAAATGTCTTGTATCCCCCTACAGACAAGACAAAGACGATACCTCTTCCAATGAGACATCCTGAAGACTGCCTGCATGATTTCCAGACCTGGGCTTATAGTGATTACTCCGGTGAAGCCAAGATTCTCTGCAAGTCAAAGACTATTGATGTCATGGAAGTTCATGATCTGATGAGATTCCACAAGAAAGACATTATGGTTTTAGCAAAGCATCAGATTGAGTGTAATCAAGACACTGAAGAATATGCAAAGTGTTACACTCGTGCAGTAGCTGAGATTGTGGCCAAGGAACTATGGTATGATCCAGCAACAGTAAATATGTCAAAGAAGTTCCGGATGTGAAGACAGTCTAATGCTAAAGCCTAGGGGAAGATTGTAGAGACCTAGAAAATGAGGCTTTTGCATTAGATTATTTTGGGCTTGTTAATTACTTGTGGGCTAGTATAAATGTACTTGGGCTAACTTTTGTAGGTTTAAAGTGGGTTTGGGTCCGAATTGTTTAGGTGGGCTTGGGGATTTCGAAAATCTCTAAGGAGATTGACTTGTTTACCAAGTCAATCTCACCTATATATAGTCCCATCTTTTTTGGTTTTAGGGTTGCTAGTCTTTTGGTGTTTGTTTGGTGGTGATATCGAAATTCTCCAAGAAGTTCGATCAAGGTGTAGCAAGCAATCAGTAATCAATCTAAAGTGTGTTCTTCGAATTGGTTTGTGTTTACTATTTCTTGTTTTAAGTACTTTTCGATCACTATCTTTCATTGTTTTCTTGAATCAACTAGTTAAACCGGATTCCGCACGGTTTCACTAGTCTAGATATCGCGTGAGGGTTTAAATTGATCCTTACACCTTTGTTGGGTCCACCTGAATTCCAGCATCACTCACAATATGACCCAAACATTAAACTGCACGAAGCCAAAATTCACACTTGGAAAACTTTGCATAAAGCTTCTCCTTCCTAAGAAGTTCCAACATCGTTCTGAGATGTTCTTCATGTTCCTCTTTCGTGCGCGAGTAGATCAGTTTATCATCAATAAAGACAATCACAAATTTGTCGAGGTATGGCTTATATACTCGATGCATCAGGTCCATGAAGATTGCAAGTGCATTCGTTAAGCCAAATGGCATCACTGTGAACTCATAGTGCCCATACCTTGTTCTAAATGCTTTTCTTGGCATATCTTCTTCTCTAACCCTTACTTGATGATATCCAGACCTCAAATCAATCTTGGAGAAATAACTCGCTCCCTGGAGCTGATCAAACAAATCGTCTATTCGAGGAAGTGGATATTATTTTTGATGGTTACTTTGTTGAGATCACGGTAGTCAATGCACATGCGAAATGATCCATCCTTCTTTTTCACAAATAACACGGGAGCTCCCCAAGGTGAAGAGCTAGGTCGAATGAAACCCTTATCCAAAAGTTCTTGTAGTTGGCTCTTCAATTCCTGCATTTCAGATGGCGCAAGTCTATACGGCGCTTTAGCTATCGGGGTCGATCCCGGTGCCAATTCAATTTGGAACTCCACCTGTCGCTCAGGTGGCAATCCCGGTAGCTCACCCGGAAATACATCGGCGAATTCCAAAACAACGGGTACATCTTCAACCCTTTTCTCGTGAGGGACTTCTACCAAGTTAGCTAGGAAAGCATGGCATCCTTTCTTCATGCATTTGTTCGCCTTGGGCATTGAAATTTTCTTCAACGGTCGTGCTTGACGATCGCCCACTATTGTGTGAATTTTACCGTCCACGGATTCAACTTCCACAATCTTCTCGTCGTAACGAATCTTAGCTCGATGCCGAGTCAACCAATCCATTCCGAATACAATATCGAATTCACTCAAGGTCATGGGAAGCAGTTCTAAATCAAATAAGGCGTTGTCTAACCTTAACTGGCAATTCTTAACAATTTCCGGGATACTAACTTCTTGCCCTTTAGCAGTTTCTACATTATAAGGACGATCTAAAGCATGCAATACACATTTCAATTTGGGAATACAGGTAGTAGAAACGAAACTCCTATTTGCACCAGAATCAAATAACACACTAACATAATTGCCATTAACAGAAAACGTACCAGATACAACATCATCGTTTTTACGGGCCTCCTCAGTAGTCATTAAGAAAATTCGAGGTTTACCTTTTGGGCCTCCGCCATCTCTGCCCTTGTTCCTGAATCTGGTGTCATCCCTTGGCTTCGGGCAGTCGGTGATTCGGTGTCCCTTGTCTCCACAGTTATAACACCCCGCGAGCTTCACACATTGATCAGCATAGTGCCCGATGGTGTTGCATTTGTAACAAGTGGGCTTCTCTTTCCTGTAATCCCTTCCTCTGTCATTCCTGCCCCTTCTCTCATCTCGGTGTCCTTTCTTTCCTCCTTGGTCACGACCACGATCATGACCTTTACAACCAAACTTCCTCTTTCGATCAGAGGACTCGCCTTTCTTTCCAGACTGACGATCCCATTCTTTACATAAGGTTCCAGTCAACTTCATTGCTGATTTTAGAGTATGGGGTCGAGAAGCTCTAAATTCAGCCCTAATAACGGGGCTCAAACCATACACAAACCGTCGAATCTTGGTCGACTCTTTCTTCGCCATATGCGGAACTAGATTTAGCAGCTCATTGAACTGATTGATGTAAGTCATGTAGTCTGAACCCTTCATCTCCAGATGAATAAACTCGTTCTCTAGCTTTTCAGACTCGTGCTCTGGGAGAAACTTTTGCTGAACCAACTTACGAAACTTGGCCCACTCCATATCATAGGCCATTGTCCTTCCATGCTTATTGAGTTCCGTCTTCCACCAGGTCAATGTTGGACCCTTGAATGATTGCGAAGCAAACCTCACTTTATCCTTCTCAGCACCCTCACTAATATCCAGTGCCCCTTACACTTCATCTAACCAGTTAAGACCTTCAGTAGTGCTCTTATCACCTCGGAAAGTGCCTGGCTTGCTAGCCATATAAGTCTTATAACTGCAACCTCTTTCTTCGGCTCTTCTCTTCTCTTTCTTACTTTTCTTTCGCTCATGCTCCCCCGAGCTGTGGGAATCAGGACTGTGATGGCGACACCTCTTAGGCTCGCTTCGGGAACTGGCAGACGACTCAACTCTGACAACCTTGTGCCTTTCAGACTTGGACCTGCGATGATGACTTGACTCGGTCCTTTCAGCATACAAGGGATCTTGCTTTTCTTTGTCATCTTTCTCTACTGCAATCTTCTTTTCTTGAGCAACTAGATTCGGGAATGCCGCACCAATCCCGTCAGCGATCAATTTCTGGAATCGCTCTTCTTGCTCCTTTTCGCGCTTTTGTTCTGAAGTAAGAGGGTTTTCATCCTTCCCATCTACATCATGTAGGGAGCGGTTGTCTTCATCAGCTTCTTTCTGAAGATCGTCAGTATTCTGACGTGTCCTTCTTCCGGTGGTCTTGCTAACACCGGACTTCATCATCGACTGAAAGCAACGTGAGACGCCCGATTAGAATCAACATAAAGGTTCATTTAGACTCAACTGTAATGCATCTGTGACACAGACCAATCTCCACAAGGGTTTTCACACAAACGGGGTATAAGTGCTTGCTCCGGTCTTGCCCCCACGGTATGGATCAACGTAAAGCATCGCTTCAGTCACATGTATCGGGGATCTATGGAGGGAACACCCATCCGATTCAACCCGGAATAGGGGGAGGGCTCACGAAACTAAGCACCGTCATGACTATTAACGGAAACAGAGGATATGTGGAGTTCTAAGCAATTCCTGCTCAAGGCATTACTTAACTTCTAGCTTCAACAAGCTACAATATCCTGAGCACAATACAATCTAGCACCAATACTGTAAACAAAAGTCATCACACTAGATTCCATAACAACACAACCATAAGTCTTACAATGTTTAGCAACCAAATCCATATACAACACTTAAACATTACAAGTTCTAAACAACCATACGATATAGTGTCTGAAACATCACAAATACAACTGAAGGGAAAACATCATAACAACAAGAACCATGAAAAGATAAAAACCACAATCACACCACAACTAGCACAATACCAACACCACCACATCATCAGCACCCGAATCCATCAACAGTGTTTCTTCTTCCCCATGCCTAACCCAATCCTGGCTGCTTCCCCGAAAACAGATGACGCCTTGGATAAAATTTTCGCCATACTCTTTTCTCTTTTCTTAACCTCCTCGTTCTCCTTTGCCAGTGTGTGATTCTGCTCCACAAGAGCAGCAACATCAAGCGAACTCGGTCCCGCGAAGTCACGATAAGGTGAGTAAGGGAAGGGATAACCAGGGTCTGAAAAGGATGAACGGTGAGGCTCAATATAGGGTGCGTATGGAGCGTACGGGTAGGATGGCATCATGTATGGTGGGGGTGGTGGAGGATGAGCATAGTATGGATCAACAGGGGGTGGGTACAAAAGGGCGTGAGAGCTGTAAGACCGCTGCAATGCCGGAAACGAGTAACGATCGGAAACTAGGCCTACCTGCTGGGCCTCCATACGTGCAGCAATGTAGGGGTCACGGCGTTCCATAGCATAAGGAGGGGGTGGCGGTGGAACAGGCTGTCCTGCCACAACGGCGGCTGTCGTGACGATGGGGACCTCGACCATTGGCTTAGACTCGTCTGCGTTGTCGTCAACTCCAGTGGCGTAGCTCGATGAGGCGTAAGCGGGGGATGCATAGACGTGGTGCTCGTGGTGCTTTGAGTTATAACTAACAGAGTGTCCCGCTGAAAGCACAATGACCAAATGGTTACCAGACTGCTGGGGCTCCGGATGCTCTGGTTGCGGTCGCTCCACGTCGTCTGGCTATTCCTTAGGCTCGTCTTCGTAATCGTCCAAGTTCACCAGTGGTGCTGCAGCAGCTATGGCAAAACCGGCATCAATCTCGTCCTGAGTCAGCTGGATCTGTGGCTGAGGGCGAACAGACATACGAGCTCCAATGCGCTTCCACGACGGTCACGAAAGTTCCTGTGGCTGTTCCTCCCGATGCGGCGTGTTCCGAATGAACACTGAAGGAGACACGACATAGCCCGAAGAATCGGGGATCAATGGAATAACCGGTCAGCTGGGACCTGCTTCCACCTTCTTCTTTCCTTTTCCGCTAGATCGTGAGGATGATGATTTGCTTCGTCCGAACACCATGACTTCAGATTACCTGTCCAATTGAAAAGTCAGTACCGCATTTTTAATCAAAATAATCCCATGAATGCCTAGGGTACCGTTACCCTAACTCACACTAAGGACGATGTGTCCTATTACACCATGCACATAGAATAACCATCGGCTTAGGTTGGCTTCCTAGGACTCACCAAGTCTTAGTGCACCTGTGGGTAGGAATGTCAGTTTGCATGGCTGAAACTACCACCGACCTTACACTAACCCTTGATATCCTCCTAACTCACGAACTTCCACCTAGGTCAACACTATACAAAGGAGGGACTATCAGATTTCATGTGCTTGCTAGGGTTCACTAAGTCTTAGTGCACCTGTGGGTAGGGATGGCAGTTGGCAAGGCTGAAATCACTAATGACCTTACACTAAACCTTAATTACTACCTAGCAAACAAACGTCCACCTAAGTCCTAGACTTAGCACCGTGCTTAGCCTAAGAGTTCTTATAGGTTCAAGCTTAGTGGCTCTAAGAGTCATCTAATCTGCTGGAACCTTGGGCTCTGATACCAACCTGTCACACCACGCCCCGCCGCGCCCTACCAGACGTGGGGGAGAGGAGAGTGGGACCGGCCGCCCGTATCAGAACTTGCGGAAGCAAACAGATAGATACAAGAGTAAACAAAGGCTCACAACAACGGACGACCCGTCTAACAAACATAACTAGAGCCATGTCGGCTATAACATAGATTATGTTAAGTCTTACATACAAGCTTCAAAAATAAACTAAGCCCAGGGACACTGTGTAAGGATCGAATATAACCCAAACACGATATCACGATCTCTAGTGAGTGTGCGGAATCCAAACACTAGAGTGATTCAAGATTAATCGAGAATTATAATGAAAAGCAATAACAATACGAATGAGAACACAAACCGATTTGAAGAAAAACACTTTACTATTGATCACCGATTGCTACACACTTGTCGAAATTCTCAGGGAGAATTTCGTGAACACCAAAATTGCAAAACACCTTAGGAGCAACCAACAACCTATTCTAGACAATAATAGGTTCCTTATATAGGGGGAGATTAGCTTGGAAAACAAGCTAATCTATCTTTGGTAACCCTAATTACCCACTAATTCCCGTTTTTGACCATATAGGCCCACTAAACTCCCTCTAAACATTGTTTAATTGAGCCCAACCACATCTAAATTGGCCCAGTGACCCAATATAACCATAACCCAGCTAATCTCCACCTATTCTATCACATAGGCCTTCAAAATAGTCCGCCAATATGTGATTTAATACACAAGACACAAATTATACCCTTACAATCTTCCCCTTGGCTTGTGATATTAAATGTCTTCTACTTTCAATCTTCAGAACTTGCAGTCTTCTCCTTGGCTTGAGCATGGGTTGGTGAAGATTCCTTTCTTTAACAATCTTCATTGGGCAACAACAAATGACTTTAGGGAGTGTTCTCTCAATCAACATTAGCTTGGACTTCAAATGACGAACATGTAATGAGACGAGGATTCTCAAATACTTGCTCCTTCTTGAAAACTGTTGAGTCCTTGCTGAATCATCCGTAACTGTCTTGACTTGCCATTAACTTCAAAGGTTAAATTTTGAAAACCTCTATCTTGGCATTCTTGATTGTAACTGACGGCATTTAGCTTCCCCTCAACTCGTGAACAGTGTCTTTTGAGTCTTTGGAAGCTTTTCTTGAACAACCAACAAACTTCCCCTAAGCATAGGGTAAGTCCTTTTCCGGCTGGTTCTTCAACTTGATCAGCAGCAGAGTTCTTGCTTTGATCAACTGAGTCCTTGATTCTTTTCATGAGTTGTTCTCTTTCACTTAACCTATTAAGCACAACATGGAACAAACACTAACCATACAATGATGACTGGTTATCGGGTTAGCATCACTTAACCAAACAACTTCCCCTGAACCCGAGGACTCTTTTCATGATCTCCCCCTGAGATTCTGAGGGAGGGTCAAATTTTCTTGCATAAAACCCTTAAAAAAAAACTTTTAAACTTCTCAAATCAACCTGGCCATGGTTGAAAAATAAACAATAAAAACTTAAGATAACTAAAAAAAACAAAAAACAAACATACCAAATTTCTAAACGAGAAGGTTTCTATGGGATCAAACCGTATGAATATGACTGAGGAACCCTTTTCAGCTTCCGTTACTCGAACACGTCCAGGCGATTGCCAGTATATTGGTCCTTCGTAAACCCATGTTCCTCATTTGCCCGGCTATTTGTCACTTATTTATCTTTTAGGTGCATTAATTATGAACATCCGACAGTCACACACAAATCCTAGGTAAATAATATGTGCAGTCTATCAAGCTTGATCATTCCCTACCACATATTTTCACATTCCCATATCTAGAGTTTTGAATCTTTTCTCGAGACTTGGTTGAGAAGAGAAAGAACAGATCATAAAAGAGATAGGAATAATATACAAAGACTTGTATGATTTCAACTCAGAGGCGTTTATCAGTCAGGTGGTAACCTTTCATCAAACACATAAGCCTAGTCACAAAGTTAGGGCTAAAGGGTTTTGGACGCTAGAGGGTCTCTTTTTTTGTGCACATTGGCATCTTTTTGGGTGTAAATTATATACAGTGATCTGCAAGCACGTTAATACAGACTAACCAGGTCTTTGCTCACGCAAAATAGATGAAAGTCTGATTAACACGTCAACCATTCTACACCAGGTCATTGCTCACGCAAAGCAGAGTCAAGACTTGACTGACGGCTTTGACATCCCCAGATCTTTGCTCACACAAAACAGAGGGGACGCCGACTTTTTGAGATTTTCGATTCAACACTTTGGAGTCCGGCGTGTGTATCGGGAAAAATTTCGCAGTCAAATAGAACAAGCACTTAACCTAAGTGTGTGTATCCCGTCAAATGACATACTTTATCTTTAAGTGTTGTGACCCATACCTTTGTTTTTGGAACTGAGCCTACCAAGCACATCACCTTGGATCATGTCTTTCACTTTTGCCTTACGCGTGTCAGTCATTCTGAGAACGGAAATATTTCATTTCCCAGCCTTCTCAAACGCACAAACAAAAGATTAAAAATTAAAAAGCACAATTGTTTTTGAGGGGTGTACTATTTCATCTTTTCTATTCTTCCCCTTGCTTTTTGATTTTTAATAACAACACACACCTTTTTCCTTTTTTTTAAGCACACACTGACACAATACTAAATATGTACTAAAACTGGCCAAGCTAACCTTCAAAGTTTATCTTTTGAAAATTTTCAGAAATGGGTTTTGTTTCATGCACAACCATACTTCACATCAAACTAGCCAAGAAACAAACAATTCAGACAATGTTACATTTTCTGCTGATTTTTTCAGATTTACCTCTCACAAGGAGAACATTCCCACCATTGAAATCGACATGTCATGAAGTGGAGAGATGCCTCATATCCTGTGCGTGGAACAATCACTATCACAGACAAAAGTTAATGAAGGTCCTCCTTGACTGTTCCTGCACACTATGAGAGATTAGTTAGCCAATGGAACCCAGGCCATTGTGGTTCTGGGTAGTCCTGATGAATCAATAAAAGTTACTTCTTTTAAGCACATTCCCTTTGTAAAGTCAGGGATTGAGGGTGTGGTTGCCTTGGTTTTGGGTTTTACCTGGTCATTTTTGGGAACATCTTTGTTCTTTACCTTCCAGGTTTGGTGGTTCGGTCTGTCTTTTACCTGAGGACATTTGGCTGGATTCTTCTGAACATTCTGATTTTTAATTTTGACATTTTGAAATTGTTTGGAGTGTTTTTTATACACCCCTTTAGGCTGGTAATTCTGGTTTACCACCTTTGACTCATTCCACCTCTCTTCCTCACACCTCAAATTAGTTTTTGAATAACCGGTTGGTTTTGAAACACGAGCAGGTTTTGGAAGACTGACTTGTTTTAAAGAACTGACTGGTTTTGAAAAAGAATGACACACTTTAGTTTCTTCAAAATTGCTCATTTTTGGTTTTGGAGGTAACTTGGGGTGTTGAGTCACCTTCTGTACCTTTGGTTGTTGGGGTACAGACTTCTGCACCTTAGGGTTTGAAGGTGCAGGCTTTTGTTTTGAGCCTGCATATGTTTGGCGCTGTGAGACAGGCCTCTGATAAACCCTCTTAGGGTAATAGGGCTCATATGGTCTGTGCAAGCAGTTTCTTGCCAAGTGTCCAGGATTGCCACACACATGATAGGATTGCTTCTTGGGATACGCGGGAGCTTGCGGTTGGTTTCTCCCAGTGGATATCCAAGATGGTTTTGAGCAATTCTTGTGTATCCAATAGGTTTTGCCATTTGGCTTGGTGGTCAAGTTATACTCCCGTTGTATCGGCTTAAACTGGTCATATGCAGAATTAACTTCTGGGTACGGGACAAAATCATGAGGTCTTGCGTCCCGTACTTTCTGCACATTTTGGACAACATTATCCTTCTGAGTCTCACAAACTTTCTCACTATTGATACCCACAGTTGAGGGTTTGGGACCAGCAACCTGTGGTCCCGTACCTCTTCTCAAGATTTTAACAGTTCTTAATGGTTTCACAGGTTTCACATCACACTTACCAATATTAAAAGTACCACAAGTAACAGATTCATCAAGCACAGTTGACTTGGGAAATGTTGACTCAGACTCAGATTTTTTTGAAGCAAAATTATCAGTTTTAAAACCTGGAAACTTTTGACTCTCAAAGCAAACACTTTTTCCCTTTGAACCTGCTTCTTCATTTACTTTATCTGCACAAGAAGTAGAAGTGTTAGTAATGTTAGAAACAGGAGCAAAAATTTTAATGGGGCAAGCAGCAAGTTTCTTTTCTATTTCAGCCTTAGCTTCTAAAGAGGTCTTTGGGCACTCATAGTCTGGGATCATTTCATGCATCAAAGGCATCGGTGCTGTATGAGTGGATTTTTCATCTTTTACCTCAGTACCGAGACCCAAACCAGAGTTGGCTTTTAGATGTCGCATTCGAGCATCTGTGTTATAGAAAAGAGAACTAGCCTTCATCATTTCTGACACAGTTTTATCATTTCGTTCAACCTTGGTTTGCGATGTTTCTAATTTGGCTTTAAGTTGTTCAACTTCAGATTTTAATGTGTCAATTTCTTCATTAGCAATTCTAAGATATGTAGTTTTATCACTCAATTGCCTTTGAAGATTCTTAATATCGACTTTGGCAGCTTCTAGTTTTTCACTTAATGTTTTACTCCTACCTTTGTACTTTCGCAGGTCTCTATCAGATAGTTCACGATTTAACGTTTCATTAAAGAACTTGCGTTGCCAGTCTTGAGATTCATTAAATGTAATTTGGCATTTAGGGTTAGAACATACCTCATTGTTGCTGGTAGATACATAATTACCTGGTAGAAAGGATGCCATGAATGTCTTTGATTGAATGACAAGGGAATTAATTTGATCATATCGGATTGAAAATGGTGGATCAAAAAGTCTCAACAGGATCGGAAAGTCACGTTCGGAAATGAGGTTTTTTTTTTAAACCAAAAAGAGGGTTTTCAATAAAAAAAACTGAATGGATCGAAAAGTGGACTTTAGATCGAAAAGTGGACTTTTTTATCGAAAAGAGGACTTTTTGATCGAAAAGTGGACTTTTTGATCGAAAAGTGGACTTTTTGATCGAAAAGTGGACTTTTTGATCGAAAAGTGTATGCTAATCGAAAAGTCACAGAGGGGACTTTCCGGTCGAAAAGTGAGCTGATCGAAGGGTTACAGGGGGACTTTTCGATTGGAAAGGACTGATCGAAAAGTCTCAAAGGGGACTTTCCGATCGAGATTTATGATCGAAAAGTCTCAAAGGAGGGACTTTTCGACTGAGGGAAGCTGATCGAAAAGACACGAGGGGTCTTTCTCGGTCATAGAAAAGCGACAAAAAGGGCTTTTCGACCAAGAGGTTGATCGAAAAGTTGTTGTTCACGGATCAAAAAGCCTCAAAACTTGTGTAAATTTCCACGAGAACTCCCGTTTTGCGTCCAAACCTGCAAAAATACTTCCGAGTATGCTAAAAGCTGAAAATCCACCAAAAACTCAAATCGTTAGTTTACCAAAACCTTGAATCCGATATCGCGAGAGCCACGAAACTTGCGTTTCTTGGCTCTGATACCAATTGTAAGGATCGAATATAACCCAAACACGATATCACGATCTCTAGTGAGTGTGCAGAATCCAAATACTAGAGTGATTCAAGATTAATCAAGAATTATAATGAAAAGCAATAACAATACGAATGAGAACACAAACCGATTTGAAGAAAAACACTTTACTATTGATCACCGATTGCTACACACTTGTCGAAATTCTCAGGGAGAATTTCGTGAACACCAAAATTGCAAAACACCTTAGGAGAGCAACCAACAACCTATTCTAGACAATAATAGGTTCCTTATATAGGGGGGATTAGCTTGGAAAACAAGCTAATCTATCTTTGGTAACCCTAATTACCCACTAATTCCCGTTTTTGACCATATAGGCCCACTAAACTCCCTCTAAAGATTGTTTAATTGAGCCCAACCACATCTAAATTGGCCCAGTGACCCAATATAACCATAACCCAGCTAATCTCCACCTATTCTATCACATAGGCCTTCAAAATAGTCCGCCAATATGTGATTTAATACACAAGCCATAAATTATACCCTTACAATCTTCCCCTTGGCTTGTGATATTAAATGTCTTCTACTTTCAATCTTCAGAACTTGCAGTCTTCTCCTTGGCTTGAGCATGGGTTGGTGAAGATTCCTTTCTTTAACAATCTTCATTGGGCAACAACAAATGACTTTAGGGAGTGTTCTCTCAATCAGCATTAGCTTAGACTTCAAATGACGAACATGTAATGAGACGAGGATTCTCAAATACTTGCTCCTTCTTGAAAACTGTTGAGTCCTTGCTGAATCATCCGTAACTGTCTTGACTTGCCATTAACTTCAAAGGTTAAATTTTTAAAACCTCTATCTTGGCATTTTTGATTGTAACTGACGGCATTTAGCTTCCCCTCAACTCGTGAACAGTGTCTTTTGAGTCTTTGGAAGCTTTTCTTGAACAACCAACAAACTTCCCCTAAGCATAGGGTAAGTCCTATTCCGGCTGGTTCTTCAACTTGATCAGCAGCAGAGTTCTTGCTTTGATCAACTGAGTCCTTGATTCTTTTCATGAGTTGTTCTCTTTCACTTAACCTGTCAAGCAAAACATGGAACAAACACTAACCAGACAATGATGACTGGTTATCGGGTTAGCATCACTTAACCAAACAACTTCCCCTGAACCCGAGGACTCTTTTCATGATCTCCCCCTGAGATTCTGAGGGAGGGTCAAATTTTCTTGCATAAAACCCTTAAAAAAAATTTATTTAAACTTCTCAAATCAACCTGGCCATGGTTGAAAAATAAACAATAAATACTTAAGATAACTAAAAAAAAAACAAAAAACAAACATACCAAATTTCTAAACGAGAAGGTTTCTATGGGATCAAACCGTATGAATATGACTGAGGAACCCTTTTCAGCTTCCGTTACTCGAACACGTCCAGGCGATTGCCAGTATATTGGTCCTTCGTAAACCCATGTTTCTCATTTTCCCGGCTATTTGTCACTTATTTATCTTTTAGGTGCATTAATTATGAACATCCGACAGTCACACACAAATCCTAGGTAAATAATATGTGCAGTCTATCAAGCTTGATCATTCCCTACCACATATTTTCACATTCCCATATCTAGAGTTTTGAATCTTTTCTCGAGACTTGGTTGAGAAGAGAAAGAACAGATCATAAAAGAGATAGGAATAATATACAAAGACTTGTATGATTTCAACTCAGAGGCGTTTATCAGTCAGGTGGTAACCTTTCATCAAACACATAAGCCTAGTCACAAAGTCAGGGCTAAAGGGTTTTGGACGCTAGAGGGTCTCTTTTGTTGTGCACATTGGCATCTTTTGGGGTGTAAATTATATATAGTGATCTGCAAGCACGTTAATACAGACTAACCAGGTCTTTGCTCACGCAAAATAGAGGAAAGTCTGATTAACACGTCAACCATTCTACACCAGGTCATTGCTCACGCAAAGCAGAGGCAAGACTTGACTGACGGCTTTGACATCCCCAGATCTTTGCTCACACAAAACAGAGGGGACGCCGACTTTTTGAGATTTTCGATTCAACACTTTGGAGTCCGGCGTGTGTATCGGGAACAATTTCGCAGTCAAATAGAACAAGCACTTAACCTAAGTGTGTGTATCCTGTCAAATGACATACTTTATCTTTAAGTGTTGTGACCCATACCTTTGTTTTTGGAACTGAGCCTACCAAGCACATCACCTTGGATCATGTCTTTCACTTTTGCCTTACGCGTGTCAGTCATTCTAAGAACGGAAATATTTCTTTTCCCGACCTTCTCAAACGCACAAACAAAAGATTAAAAATTAAAAAGCACATTTTTTTTGAGGGGTCTACTATTTCATCTTTTCTATTCTTCCCCTTGCTTTTTGATTTTTAATAACAACACACACCTTTTTCCTTTTTTTTAAGCACACACTGACACAATACTAAATATGTACTAAAACTGACCAAGCTAACCTTCAAAGTTTATCTTTTGAAAATTTTCAGAAATGGGTTTTGTTTCATGCACAACCATACTTCACATCAAACTAGCCAAGAAACAAACAATTCAGACAATGTTACCTTTTCTGCTGATTTTTTCAGATTTACCTCTCACAAGGAGAACATTCCCACCATTGAAATCGACATGTCATGACGTGGAGAGATGCCTCCTATCCTGTGCGTGGAACAATCACTATCACAGACAAAAGTTAATGAAGGACCTCCTTGACTGTTCCTGCACACTATGAGAGATTAGTTAGCCAATGGAACCCAGGCCATTGTGGTTCTGGGTAGTCCTGATGAATCAATAAAAGTTACTTCTTTTAAGCACATTCCCTTTGTAAAGTCAGGGATTGAGGGTGTGGTTGCCTTGGTTTTGGGTTTTACCTGGTTATTTTTTGGAACATCTTTGTTCTTTACCTTCCAGGTTTGGTGGTTTGGTCTGTCTTTTACCTGAGGACATTTGGCTGGATTCTTCTGAACATTCTGATTTTTAATTTTGACATTTTGAAATTGTTTGGAGTGTTTTTTATACACCCCTTTAGGCTGGTAATTCTGGTTTACCACCTTTGACTCATTCCACCTCTCTTCCTCACACCTCAAATTAGTTTTTGAATAACCGGTTGGTTTTGAAACACGAGCAGGTTTTGGAAGACTGACTTGTTTTAAAGAACTGACTGGTTTTGAAAAAGAATGACGCACTTTAGTTTCTTTAAAATTGGTCGTTTTTGGTTTTGGAGGTAACTTGGGCTGTTTAGTCACCTTCTGTACCTTTGGTTGTTGGGGTACAGACTTCTGCACCTTAGGGTTTGAAGGTGCAGGCTTTTGTTTTGAGCCTGCATATGTTTGGCGCTGTGAGATAGGTCTTTGATAAACCCTCTTAGGGTAATAGGGCTCATATGGTCTGTGCAAGCAGTTTCTTGCCAAGTGTCCAGGATTGCCACACACATGACAGGATTGCTTCTTAGGATACGCGGGAGCTTGCGGTTGGTTTCTCCCAGTGGATATCCAAGATGGTTTTGAGCAATTCTTGTGTATCCAATAGGTTTTGCCATTTGGCTTGGTGGTCAAGTTATACTCCCGTTGCATCGGCTTAAACTGGTCATATGCAGAATTAACTTCTGGGTACGGGACAAAATCATGAGGTCTTGCGTCTCGTACTTTCTGCACATTTTGGACAACATTATCCTTCTGAGTCTCACAAACTTTCTCACTATTCCTACCCACAGTTGAGGGTTTGGGACCAGCAACCTGTGGTCCCGTACCTCTTCTCAAGATTTTAACAGTTCTTAATGGTTTCACAGGTTTCACATCACACTTGCCAATATTAATAGTACCACAAGTAACAGATTCATCAAGCACAGTTGACTTGGGAAATGTTGACTCAGACTCAGATTTTTTTGAAGCAAAATTATCAGTTTTAAAACCTGGTTCTTCATTTACTTTATCTGCACAAGAAGTAGAAGTGTTAGTAATGTTAGAAACAGGAGCAGAAATTTTAATGGGGCAAGCAGCAAGTTTCTTTTCTATTTCAGCCTTAGCTTCTAAAGAGGTCTTTGGGCACTCATAGTCTGGGATCATTTCATGCATCAAAGGTATCGGTACTGTATGAGTGGATTTTTCATCTTTTACCTCAGTACCGAGACCCAAACCAGAGTTGGCTTTTAGATGTCGCATTCGAGCATCTGTGTTATAGAAAACAGAACTAGCCTTCATCATTTCTGACACAATTTTATCATTTCGTTCAACCTTGGTTTGCGATGTTTCTAATTTGGCTTTAAGTTGTTCAATTTCAGATTTTAATGTGTCAATTTCTTCATTAGCAATTCTAAGATATGTAGTTTTATCACTCAATTGCCTTTGAAGATTCTTAATATCGACTTTGGCAGCTTTTAGTTTTTCACTTAATGTTTTACTCCTACCTTTGTACTCTCGTAGGTCTCTATCAGATAGTTCACGATTTAACGTTTCATTAAATAACTTGCGTTTCCAGTCTTGAGATTCATTAAATGTAATTTGGCATTTAGGGTTAGAACATACCTCATTGTTGCTGGTAGATACATAATTACCTGATAGAAAGGATGCCATGAATGTCTTTGATTGAATGACAAGGGAATTAATTTGATCAGATCGGATTGAAAATGGTGGATCAAAAAGTCTCAACAGGATCGGAAAGTCACGTTCGGAAATGAGGTTTTTTTTTTTTTTAAAAACCAAAAAGAGGGTTTTCGATAAAAAAAACTGAATGGATCGAAAAGTGGACTTTAGATCGAAAAATGGACTTTTTGATCGAAAAGAGGACTTTTTGATCGAAAAGTGGACTTTTTGATCGAAAAGTGGACTTTTTGATCGAAAAGTTGACTTTTTGATCGAAAAGTGGACTTTTTGATCGAAAAGTGGACTTTTTGATCGAAAAGTGGACTTTTTGATCGAAAAGTGGACTTTTTGATCGAAAAGTTGACTTTTTGATCGAAAAGTGGACGTTTTGATCGAAAAGTGTATGCTAATCGAAAAGTCACAGAGGGGACTTTCCGGTCGAAAAGTGAGCTGATCGAAAGGTCATAGGGGGACTTTTCGATTGGAAAGGACTGATCGAAAAGTCTCAAAGGGGACTTTCCGATTGAGATTTCTGATCGAAAAGTCTCAAAGGAGGGACTTTTCGACTGAGGGAAACTGATTGAAAAGACACGAGGGGTCTTTCTCGGTCATAGAAAAGCGAGAAAAAGGGCTTTTCGACCAAGAGGTTGATCGAAAAGTTGTTGTTCACGGATCAAAAAGCCTCAAAACTTGTGTAAATTTCCACGAGAACTCCCGTTTTGCGTCCAAACCTGCAAAAATACTTCCGAGTATGCTAAAAGCTGAAAATCCACCAAAAACTCAAATCGTTAGTTTACCAAAACCTTGAATCCGATATCGCGAGAGCCTCGAAACTTGCGTTTCTTGGCTCTGATACCAATTGTAAGGATCGAATATAACCCAAACACGATATCATGATCTCTAGTGAGTGTGCGGAATCCAAACACTAGAGTGATTCAAGATTAATCGAGAATTATAATGAAAAGCAATAACAATACGAATGAGAACACAAACCGATTTGAAGAAAAACACTTTACTATTGATCACCGATTGCTACACACTTGTCGAAATTCTCAGGGAGAATTTCGTGAACACCAAAATTGCAAAACACCTTAGGAGCAACCAACAACCTATTCTAGACAATAATAGGTTCCTTATATAGGGGGAGATTAGCTTGGAAAACAAGCTAATCTATCTTTGGTAACCCTAATTACCCACTAATTCCCGTTTTTGACCATATAGGCCCACTAAACTCCCTCTAAACATTGTTTAATTGAGCCCAACCACATCTAAATTGGCCCAGTGACCCAATATAACCATAACCCAGCTAATCTCCACCTATTCTATCACATAGGCGTTCAAAATAGTCCGCCAATATGTGATTTAATACACAAGCCACAAATTATACCCTTACACACTGTAAGGCTACAAGTACGGTGAGGGCACAAACAAACAACACAAGATAGTCATGACAGTAACAAAAACGACATAATAACAAGATAATCCCCAAAACCCAAAACACCATCTCGTCCCAAAACCACAACGTGACTTCCACCATAGCTTTACTTACATGCACATGAACCAAAAAGACGTCAACAACAAAAAGTTGTTGTTGAGTCGTAGCGCATTTGACTCATTTTTACAACCAAAACTTGTTTCCAAAAACACTGTGCCTGCTATAAATTCCTATGGTTAAACCAGCACGCGAGAGGGGTAAACGGACCAGTGGCCGTCACCTCTCCCCATGACTAGGCATATACGCCATCACCCGACCCCTAATGGATCAACAAGAACGGGTATGAGACACCTTGATCTACCTCTACAGCTGTATTGGTGCAATATATGTCTTTGTGGCCCCACACGGACCTAAATTAACCATACTAATTAATCTGTCATGAACGTCACGTAACATGCATAAAATTTATAACACGGTAACACGTACCTAAGCACAGTAACAAGTAACACAACAAGACATGGTTCATGTACACCCCAAAACATTTAAATAAAAGTAGGGAAAAAGCTCTCAACTCACAGATTGCAACGGGCGGAAAAACTATAACGTCACTGGGCACGAGGAAATCCAAGGTCCAACGATTGTATCACCGATGCGAGTCTAAAAATATATACATAAATATATATATCAGAACCTAACCCAAAACCAAGAACGTTTACAGAACGTTTGTTGAAAACAACAACACGAACGGGAAGTTACAAACATTCCCGGGAATGTATCGAGAGGCCAAAATTACCATACGAGATCCTCGAGTCCAACCAGGTGGTGAAATGTCACCATTTTAATTCCACGTGACTCTACTCGTAAAATAACAAAACCAGGTGCTCGGTAATTTCCCAAACACAAAATAAAACAAAATCATGAAACTGTCCAGGGACACATGAGGACCGCGAGCAAACCAAAAAAAAACATCCCATGCAGTCCACATGGGTGGTCAACAGACCACGTTGACTTTCCAGGCAATTTGGACCGCGAGCGAACCAGCAAACGAAGCCCACGCGATCCTCATCGACTACTTTGTCCTTTAGTGAATTTTTCCCATTTTGCATTTTTAGCTCGTTTCGATAACGGGGTTTTGTTCCCAACACTTCCAGTAGTCAAAATATAAGTTTTTAGGCCTCCAGGTCGTGTCAAACTTTCGTTATAAGTCCCGGTTAACACCAAATGTTACTCGAAATGATTTTACAAGCGGGTTTTACCATTTCCACCAATTCCAACTCATTATTTACCAACAAAGGACTGATCTGAACTCATATTAACAACCATAAGCTACTGGAATTTTGGATTTTGACAATCACTTGAAAAAAGTCCAAATAACTCGGTTTTCGGGTTTTTAAACACAAAACTACAAATGTTGCCTCCACCCATTTACCAATCTCTTAACTTATGATATTTTAATCACAGAGATATAGGGTTACCTAGGCAAAAATATCCAGAAGCATCAACAAACCCGAAAATACACGTGCATGCATAAAAGACTTGTACCTTTAGCAACACAACTTATACCGAGCCTCTCCAAGCGGGTTTTTCAGTTCTCTAAGGTTCTTGATCACTCCAGAAGCTGAATCCACCCTTGCATGCATCATCAAAACCGATTTTAGGCAATGGATTATCGAAAAACTTGATATAAAGCAAAACCCGACACAAACTAACCTTGTTTCACCATGAATTTGCTCCCACAAGCCTTAGATCACCATGGATCGGACACGCAAGCCTCAAAAGCTAGTAAATTCCACTGATCAGTAAGAACCCACAACATAGCTTAAGTTAAAATGGGGAAACAAACGAACTAGATACTTACTCGAACTTCATGGAACTTGTTTATGCTTGAAACTTGATGCCACAAGCTCCCTCTGGCCGGAATTAGTCTTCTCAGGCGAATGATGGACGAAATGAGAGAGTTTTCTCGAGTTAGAGTCATGCAAATGAGCAGAAAATGGCAAAAACTCATTTTTATAGTGCTGGGCGTCGATGAGGACCGCGAGAGGTGCACAAACATACCCCCATGCGGTCCTCATGTCTTCCAAAAAAAAATTGTTTTTATTGAGATTTATATATTCCGAGCTCGAGGGTTTTACCATAGGTGTTACAGCATGTATCAACAAACTCCCCGTTGGCAAATGCTGGTCAGTCTTTATCAAGCTTGTGCTCCAGCGTCCATCCCAGTCCATGTCTTATAGTGATTATGTCTGGCGTATATGTTGAATGCAAAGCAAATCCGGTTCACCCACTGAAATTGCAGAGCCTGTTCCATATAGTCAGGATGGAACAAGACCTGGTTATGATACAACTCATCTATGTCAACCCTTGATAAGTTGATCAGCCACATCGGGTCAAAGATCTTCACAACTCTATTATCACCCTCCAGCACAATCATAGCTTCAGCTGTCTTTTCATTGTAGTACCACCACTTCAAGTTCTTTATGAAATCCAATTCCATCTTCATTAACGGAATCTTCCTCATCACTTTAGGCTTTATCTTGAAAGTTAGCACTATCAGCTTCTTCCCTGTTCTCTTATGCACTTTTGTCGGATGTTCACGCCTTTTTGGTCTTTGAGGCATCAGATATTGAAATCCCTTTTTCAAATTCTTTCTCGACCATATGCTTGAAATACAGACCCCTCTATTCATCTCCATAATTGCATAAATGTTTTCTTGTAAGCTCCCGAACATCCCAAACTGGTATAGAACTGAAATCTGACGCATGCTTGAAGTAATGAATACCATGCTGGCGTTTAACCACATAACACTTCAAACTTGCTTCATATATCCAGCTCACTATTTCACCTGACACCTGACCCTTAAATCTCACATGCCTTCTTAACTTGATTAGTTTTGGAGGAGGAACATAATTGGCATGGAATGTCTTCATGTACTTATTGAAGTCTCGTTGTTGTTTCTGTTCTTTTACCTCCTTGGCAATCGGGTCTTCAGGAGTTTCAACTTCACCTCGGCTTCATCACCCTTTTCTTTAGGAAAATCCTCAAAGACATCATCAGTCTGAACATTGTTGTTGAAATTAGAGTACAGATCTGTATACTCCTCTTCAGTGGTATCCTCAACCTCAATCTCTTCATCGCAATCATCCTCTTCAGTCTCTGAATCTAATGACTCTCGGCAGCTTTCTTCATCTCCTCATCATTCAAATCGAAGAACGCTTGAATTTGATCTTGGTTGAGTTCACAGATAAACTCACCATCTTCAAGTATTGTGCCGATCTTGTTAATACTATTTGCTGCTTGATTTGACGAGACTGAAGTTAATAGCACTGCTTCCCTGGAATCTGACTCCCCCTGAGATGTAGAAGTCCCAGCACCCGAACCAGTGGTTCCTGTGACAACCGGCAATTTTCCAGGTTAACCCCGTTAACAACTTGTGTCATATTTCGATAACGTCCGTTACCTCGGTTAACTAGAATAGTTACACGAGCATTGCACATGAGTTTAGACGTCGGTTGACCACTTGAATGGATATAATTTATAATTTTATATAAATTATATTTTATGAATTCACGAAACGTTTTGTCATTTTATGTGGCAATTACATTTATTATTTTCACATGGTATATATGTATAAATATACGCACGTCGTTTTATGATTTTATGTGACGATGTGTCGCGAAATCGTGCGGAGCATTTCTACAATTTTTATAGGAATTCAAGGTGTATAGTTATGGATTGATAACTATGATTTTATGTGTAACGTATATGTATGTATATATATATATATATATATATATTTTATAGATCTTTATATATAAAACCTCGTTCGCTAAATAGGTCTTGACGTACACTTGATTAATCATCGCCAAGTTACCATTCGTTAGTGTTCGTTAATATTCTTAAACCTTGAGGGGCCCATTCTGTAAATTCTGAAACTTGTTTTCTTTTTAATAAACCTAGAAGGATCTATTGCGTAATTTCTCAAACTTGAGTTCTATAATTTGATTAATCAAAGTTGGAGGGACTAATGTTGTAACTACACGGAACTTACTTCCCTTCCTTGTAAATACCTAGGGACTGTTTTTGCCAATTCATAAAGTCGGATTAATGACTACCTGTGCTTGGCGGTTTATTTCACCGTCAACCGAAGGAAAACAATCGTCGTTTCATTTGGTTTCGGTTACGGTTTCTCAGGCGACAAGCAATCAATTCCACATAACAAGACTCAATCACTCATACTTCCTAACCATTCGACATCCATCGAGGCTCACCTTTCATCTCTGTCTCTCTCTCTCTCACGTTATTCGGTTTCCCGGCGGACAGGAAATCCGACCACCACCCCGACTTCTAAACTCGATCCGGCACAGCTTTCACCACCGTTTGTTTTCTGTTTCCCGATCATTATGGGTGTTTCCGTATGGTGTTATCAATTACCGAGAGCGAGCACAACAGCGTTTGCAGGTATAACAGACGGGTTCCGGTGTTGGGTTCGAGTCGCCAACCGAGTTCACCGCCATCGTTCGTGTTCGGAGCTCGTCATTCAAGGTAAGGTAATCCGAGAAACTCATTTTAGTCGATTGCATGGTTAATGATCATCGAGTTTGTTCCCTGCGATTCTGGTTAAAAAGAATAAGAAATGTGGCGACGGGAACATTAGGGTTTTTTTTAGTGAAAAAGATGACACCAGTTCATAACTGGTTAAGTATTAAGGTCACTGAATAAATCTCGTTCGCAGGGTCTAGCCTGGTGGTCAGGCTTTTCATCCGTAACGAATAGGTCTCGAGTTCGACCCCTGGCAACCCCATTCTTTTTAGTTATTTTTCTGTGAACTGTTTTATCACCAGACTGAATACACAAAAGGTTTCCTGGTCAAACTTTTAACAAAAACATTAACCTGCCCCAGTGGTAAGTTGTTGTGTTTCAAACCATAGGTAATGGGTTCAACTCCTGTGACCACCACTTCTATTGTCTTTGTTTTTATTTTTAGGGTTTTCAAGCATTCTTGATCCATAACCCAAAACTACTATCGCATGACAATTAAATCTCGCCCCGTAAAATTTTCATAGACACCGTTAGAGTACCCGTTGAACTTTTATAATGCGAAAACTCTATGATTTAAAAGAATGAAAAACTTGATGGTTTCGTTTATATTAATATATATTAATTTTAAACGTAGAAAAATATATATATTTGTTTTATTGTCGTGTATATATACACATGCGAACATTTTAAAGATTTTCTTTAAACTCTTGAATTTTGACACGGCACATAAATATATATTTAGGACGTTTTATTTTTTCACACTTTTGACGACGTCTCGATATTTATATTTACGAATATATATATATATTTACCCGATGATCTCTACATTTATTATTTGGGATAACATACGCACATTGATTTTGATAAATCTTTGTGTCCTTGATCAAATGTCATTTGTGACTACTTTCGAACAAACGATTTTCATCACGTATTGAAATTGTTACCTACGTCGTATTTGGAATTACTTAATTTAACACCGTCGTCTAGGCTATGTTACTCATGTGCAAACACACACTTACGTACGTAAAATCGATAGGTGCTCGGTAATTACGCAAGACTCGGAAGTCTAACTAAATTTGTAGCAGCGCACCCTAAGGTGAGTTTCACAACCTTTACGTTACGTCCGGTTTTGGACGATAACACACGCAAACACGTTACACCCGGGTTAGGGTGATAACACGACAACGTTTATGTATGATTAAAGTAGAAATCCAACATATATCACATGTTCACGTAAAATGCTTATCTTTGAAAGTCCTTACTTATCGAACCGTTAATAGTTTAAAGCGAGGGGATATTGGGTAGTACTACTGGGGTCTGACAAACCCCACTCAGCGGGCACGAGATGCACCACCCGACTGGCGGTCGGACTGAGGACAATGTCAGCCTAAACTTACCGTGATCGAGTAGACACGGGGAAGGCAAACCACGTAAGGAATTATTCCTACAACTAATTGGTCAGCTTCGGTTGCGAACGTTTTAGTGACATGAACTTAGGCTCGCTACCTACGATATGGATTGTACTGTTAATATACATGCTTACATACGAATAAAAACTATTATATTCGTACTGCATAACTATACTAGTTATACTTATGTGCTTATGTGAACTCACCAACATTAGTTGACACTTGCTCTAATGCATGCTTTGCAGGACGCTAGGAGAATCGGATTTTTGGGCACGTACGTTGACTAAAACCTTTTATCTTGGGAATTGGTTTTCAAATCTTTTCAACTTGAACTGGTATTTACTTATCAGGCGCTTGCTTGCGCAACTTGACTTTTATGAGCTTCCGCTAAACATTAACTCTGTTTGATATTTCCCGTTTGGAAATATATTTACATTTTGAACCCTAAACTTATGTTTGATGTAACTAATGACTCGGGTCCTGGTCTGGTTCACACCCCACACGGTTAAGCTCCGTTAGTGGAAATTGGGGGTGTGACAGATTGGTATCAGAGCCCTTGGTTGCAGAGAACTAGAATTTTCAAAAATTCTAAACTGTAACTGTTTTTGAACATTAGTTACAACAATTCCCAAAAACATTTTCTTTTCGCGTGCCAAAAATCGATTACTCACATTAGGTTGTTTTTCCTTTGTTTGTGTCTGTCTGGGTTCTGACAGTATGGCACCACACGAAAACACGAGGGGTAAGGGAAAGAAAATTGCCAACGAACAGTCATCATCCTCTAACCAACAAGGCCGCGAGCCTGAACAACCTGAGTACACAATAATGGATTTCCTTCGGGATCAGCACATACGTCCTGATAGGCGCGCACCAGGCGATTATAGCTGGCTGAATCCAGCAACATATCGGTTACTTGACATGTATCATGTGCCGGGCAGAGTTGACTTACCCTTTGATTTGCAACGGGTCGTTGCGGGATTGATTGCAGCGTATGACAACACTCTTGGAGAAACCAGACAAAATTCCATCAGCAATCGCACACGCGATAGAGAAATTGAGCGATTGCGGGCCGATCAAAGGGAACATGATACCTACCACTACAACTTGTCTCAGGGGGGTAATGGGTATCCGTAACAGGGTCACTGCGCTAGAGTCGCGGCCCAATCCAGCAGATTTGGAGCATGAACTGCATCAAGCACAACATCAGATTACTGCACTACAACATTCCAAAGCAGCGCTTCAGCACTCCAATGCGGCACTAGCGGCACAGGTCGCCGCCCTCCAAGCTCAAATGACAGCTCTGCAGATTCAAGGTGCTCCTGTTCAGGAAGAAGAGGAGGAACCCTTCGAGGAAGAACCTTTTGAGGAGGATCCTCAAGAGGACATGGAGGAAGAACCAGATGTTATTGATCCATGATCTAATCCGTCTTCTTTTCTCCTATTTTGTTACTTTGAAATAAATTTGACTAGATGTTCATTTTATTTTGAATGTTTTCAAATACTGAGATCGTATGGTTGGGTTTTAAATTTTGTAATGGATATTACATCTTTATCTTACCAATGTGTTTCTAAAAATTATGTCATGTGATGGATGGATGCGTGAATAATTGTTCAGTGCTTAATGAAATTAATATTGGGTATATTAATCATTTGAATGATTTGTATAGAAAACAAAATCATGGCTGAACACCTTACAGCAGCACAAATCCAAGCATTGATAAATGAAAACGTTGCGGCAGCACTCGCCGCGGCTCAAGTGCAAGGAAACAATAACGGTGATAAGTAAAAACAGACGAAAAATTGACTACATTTTTTTTTCTTTCTCTCATTCTCAGAAATTATTTTCTAAAATAATTTCATGAAACAAAACCAGGCCCAGCTCAATGCACCTTCAAAACTTACATGGATTGTAAGCCGCTCATGTTCAAGGGTGATGTGGGAGCCGTGGGTCTATTGCGATGGCTCGAGAAGTCAGAAAAGGTGTTCTCAATGTGTAACTGCCCAGTTGCGAATCGGGTAAATTTCGCAACCGCTACACTCGAGGGAGCTGCCCTCACTTGGTGGAACGCGCAAATCCAAATGTTAGGGCTCGACGCAGCGAATGCTATGACTTGGTAGGAATTTAAGGATGCCATGATGGAGGAGTATTGTCCTCGTGGCCAGGTCAAAAGGTTGGAAGGTGAGTTCCAGAACTTGAAAATGGTAAGTTCTGAGGTTGATGAGTACACCGCTCGCTACCATGAGTACGCGGTGCTGTGTCCTACGATGGTTTATGCTGACTTCAAAAGGATTGAAAGGTACGTGTGATGGGTTAGCTCCACAGATCAAGGGGATGGTTACTGCCTCAAACCCTGCAAATGTGCAGAATGCTATCAGGTTGGCCCATAAGTTGACAGACCAGGCCATAGAGCAAGGAACGTTGCCACCCAGAAAGGTCCCCAAAACTGCCCTAGACGGGAAAAGAAAGAGAGATGACGACTCTAGTAACAACAACAACAATGGTAGTGGCAACAACAATGGGAGATCCTCTAACACTCACAGCCAAAACAAGAGATACAACAATTCCAGGGGTGACTTTAACAACGGTAACACCAACAGCGGGGGCGGTAATCAGAACCGCCACAGTAGTAACAATCAGAATAACAATGGGTACAAGCGACGAGCACCTTTCTGCAATCGGTGCAACCAACACCACAATGGGGCATGCAAGAGACTCACTTGTGAGCGTTGTGGTAAAGGGGGCCATGAGGCTAAGAACTGTTGGGGTGAACTTCAAAACCGTCCCAATCAAAATCCGAATCCGAATCAGAATCAGAATCAGAATCAGAACCAGAGGCAGAATAATGAAGGCCCTAGAGGGTGTTTTGAATGTGGAAAACCAGGGCACCTAAAGAGGGACTGCCCGCAGCTCCGAAGGAATAATAATAACAATGCTGGCAACATCAGGCGGAAATTGCTTGTCAAGAAAAAGTCATACGAATACCCCTAGCAGGAGGAGAAGTACTCTCGATTCAGGGCGAAAAGGGAGGTGCTGTCTCCGGAATCATATCATACCTTAAAGCGCAGAAGTGTCTTCGGAAAGGGCACGTGGCAATCCTAGCCACAGTTACGGACCAAACCAGGGTGGAGAGAAAGATCGAAGACTTTCCGATCGTACGTGATTACCCAGAGGTATTTCCTGAGGAATTACCTGGCCTTCCTCCGCATCGGCAAGTAGAATTTGGGATTGACCTCGCTCCAGGAGCAGCTCCGATCGCGCGTGCACCATATCGTCTAGCGGTGAACGAATTGAATGAGCTATCCACACAACTGCAGGAACTGCTAGATAAAGGTTTTATTAGACCTAGCTCGTCACCATGGGGAGCACCGGTATTATTCGTCAAGAAGAAGGATGGCACGTTTAGGATGTGTATCGATTACCGCGAACTTAACAAAGTCACTATCAAGGATCCGTACCCTCTTCCTCGAATAGGATGATCTTTTTGATCAGCTTCAAGGATCCAGTTACTATTCCAAAATTGATTTAAGGTCTGGCTACCATCAACTTCGAGTCCGTGAGGAGGACATAGAAAAGACAGCCTTCAGAACACGCTACGGTCATTATGAATTCTTGGTCATGCCTTTAGGGCTGACAAATGCACCAGCTGTGTTCATGGATCTCATGAACCGTGTGTGCAAGCCCTACCTGGATAAATTCGTCATAGTGTTTATTGACGACATCCTCATCTACTCCAAAACAAAAGAAGAACACGAGGAACATCTACGGTTAATCTTAGAATTGTTAAAGAAAGAACAACTCTATGCGAAATTCTCTAAGTGCGATTTTTGGATCCGAGAGGTTCAATTTCTGGGTCACATCGTCAACGAGCAAGGTATTCACGTTGACCCAGCCAAGATCGAGGCCATTAAAAATTGGCCTACCCCTAGAGCTCCTACGGAAATTCGCCAATTCCTAGGTTTAGCGGGTTACTACCGTCGTTTTATAAAGGGATTTTCTCAGTTAGCTCACCCATTGACCGCTCTTACGCACAAAGGGGTTCAATACAGATGGGGTGACAAGGAAGAGGCAGCCTTCCAAACTCTGAAAGAGAAACTTTGTACTGCACCTATATTATCTTTACCTGATGGGATTGACGACTTCGAGGTCTATTGTGACGCATCAATCCAGGGACTCGGATGTGTTTTGATGCAAAGAGGTAAAGTCATCGCATACGGGTCAAGGCAATTAAAGTCCCATGAGAAGAATTACACAACTCACGACCTAGAGTTGGGCGCAGTTGTATTTGCCTTGAAATTTTGGAGACACTACTTATACGGTACCAAGTGTACGATATTCACTGATCACAAGAGCCTCCAGCACATATTCGAACAGAAGGAACTCAACATGAGGCAACGTAGGTGGGTCGAATTGCTAAACGACTACGATCTTGCAATAAAGTATCATCCAGGCAAGGCCAACGTGGTGGCCGATGCCTTGAGTAGAAAGGAGCATGTCAAACCTAGAAGGGTTCGAGCTCTCCAATTAACGATCCATACGGGGCTACCGGATAGACTCCGGGATGCTCAGAAAGAGGCCCTAAGGGAAGAAAATTTTGGGTCTGAATCATTACGTGATGTCGATGGAACTTCTGAAGTTAAGTCCGATGGACTTCGTTATTATAAGGATCGTATATGGGTACCTCTCCATGGAAATCTTAGAGAACTGGTGATGGACGAGGCCCACAAGTCCCGTTATTCGATCCATCCAGGTTCAGACAAAATGTATCAAGACTTAAAAGGGTTATATTGGTGGCCCAATATGAAAGCTGATATCGCTAGATATGTCAGCAAGTGCTTGACGTGCGCGAATGGTCAAAACGGAACATCGAAAGCCAGCAGGATTACTGCAACAACCTAAAATTCCTGAATGGAAATGGGAAGAAATCTCGATGGATTTCATCACGGGATTGCCCCGTTCTTCTGGCGGCAACGATATGATTTGGGTTATCGTTGACCGGTTAACAAAGTCCGCCCATTTCCTAGCTATCAAGGAAAGTGACAAAACAGACAAGCTTGCAAAGATATATCTCAAGGAGATTGTCAAGCTTCACGGAGTGCCTTTATCTATTATCTCTGACCGAGACCCTAGGTTTGCTTCAAACTTTTGGAGATCCTTACAAGCAGCGATGGGCACTCGCTTAGATATGAGTACCGCGTATCATCCTCAAACAGATGGACAGACTGAACGTACCATCCAAACTCTCGAGGATATGCTCAGAGCATGTGTGCTCGACTTCGGCAAAAATTGGGAAACGCATTTACCACTGGTAGAATTCTCCTATAACAACAGCTACCATACCAGTATTGGAGCCGCTCCATTTGAGGCTCTTTACGGACGAAAATGCAGATCGCCGGTCTGTTGGGCCGAGGTCGGTGAGAGCCAACTCACTGGACCTGAACTAGTGCACGAAACCACGGAGAGAATCGTGCAAATCAGAAACCGCATGAAAGCGGCAAGAGATAGACAAAAGAGTTATGCAGATAAACGCCGAAGGCCGTTAGAATTTGAAGTCGGCGACAAAGTACTGCTGAAAGTCTCACCTTGGAAAGGCGTCGTACGCTTTGGAAAGCGCGGGAAGTTGAATCCCCGCTATGTAGGACCATTCGAGATCACCGAAACCATTGGTCCGGTGGCTTACCGTTTAAATTTACCTCCTGAATTGGATGGAGTGCACAACGTATTTCACGTTTCAAACCTGAGAAAGTGTTTAGCTGACGACACTCTCATAGTTCCAGTAGAAGAACTGCAAATCGATGAACAACTGCGATTTATCGAACAACCCGTGGAAATCATGGGACGTGAGGAGAAAACCTTGAAACGAAGTAAAATTCCCATCGTCAAAGTGAGATGGCAATCTAAGCGTGGACCGGAGTTCACGTGGGAACGAGAAGATCAGATGAGAAAGAAATATCCTCACCTATTTGATCAAGCGTCAACATCTAATTAAGGTATGAGTTAAATTTTGGGACAAAATTTCCTTAACAAGGGGATGATGTAGCAACCCTACAATTTTTCCCTAAATTTTTCTTTTCCTTCCACAGAAACCGTAGCAACTTAAGGCAATTTTCGGGACGAAAATTCCTTAACAAGGGGATGATGTGACAACCGGCAATTTCCCAGGTTAACCCCGTTAATAACTTGTGTTATATTTCGATAACGTCCGTTACCTCGGTTAACTAGAATAGTTACACGAGCATTGCACATGAGTCTAGACGTCGGTTAACCTACTTGAATGGTATATAATTTATAATTTTATATAAATTATATTTTATGAATTCACGAAAACGTTTTGTCATTTTATGTGGCAATTATATTTATTATTTTCACGTGGTATATATGTATATATATACGCACGTCGTTTTATGATTTTATGTGACGATGTGTCGCGTAATCGTACGGAGCATTTCTATAATTTTTATAGGAATTTAAAGATGTATAGTTATGGGATTGATAACTATGATTTTATGTGTAACGTATATGTATGTATATATATATATATAATATATATTTTATAGATCTTTATATATAAAACTTCGTTCGCTAAATAGGTCTTGACGTACACTTGATTAATCATCGCCAAGTTACCATTCGTTAGTGTTCGTTAATATTCTTAAACCTTGAGGGGCCCATTCTGTAAATTCTGAAACTTGTTTTCTTTTTAATAAACCTAGAAGGATCTATTGCGTAATTTCTCAAACTTGAGTTCTATAATTTGATTAATCAAAGTTGGAGGGACTAATGTTGTAACTACACGGAACTTACTTCCCTTCCTTGTAAATACCTAGGGACTGTTTTTGCCAATTCATAAAGTCGGATTAATGACTACCTGTGCTTGGCGGTTTATTTCACCGTCAACCGAAGGAAAACAATCGTCGTTTCATTTGGTTTCGGTTACGGTTTCTCAGGCGACAAGCAATCAATTCCACATAACAAGACTCAATCACTCATACTTCCTAACCATTCGACATCCATCGAGGCTCACCTTTCATCTCTGTCTCTCTCTCTCTCACGTTATTCGGTTTCCCGGCGGACAGGAAATCCGACCACCACCCCGACTTCTAAACTCGATCCGGCACAGCTTTCACCACCGTTTGTTTTCTGTTTCCCGATCATTATGGGTGTTTCCGTATGGTGTTATCAATTACCGAGAGCGAGCACAACAGCGTTTGCAGGTATAACAGACGGGTTCCGGTGTTGGGTTCGAGTCGCCAACCGAGTTCACCGCCATCGTTCGTGTTCGGAGCTCGTCATTCAAGGTAAGGTAATCCGAGAAACTCATTTTAGTCGATTGCATGGTTAATGATCATCGAGTTTGTTCCCTGCGATTCTGGTTAAAAAGAATAAGAAATGTGGCGACGGGAACATTAGGGTTTTTTTTAGTGAAGAAGATGACACCAGTTCATAACTGGTTAAGTATTAAGGTCACTGAATAAATCTCGTTCGCAGGGTCTAGCCTGGTGGTCAGGCTTTTCATCCGTAACGAATAGGTCTCGAGTTCGACCCCTGGCAACCCCATTCTTTTTAGTTATTTTTCTGTGAACTGTTTTATCACCAGACTGAATACACAAAAGGTTTCCTGGTCAAACTTTTAACAAAAACAGTAACCTGCCCCAGTGGTAAGTTGTTGTGTTTCAAACCATAGGTCATGGGTTCGAACTCCCGTGACCACCACTTCTATTGTCTTTGTTTTTATTTTTAGGGTTTTCAAGCATTCTTGATCCATAACCCAAAACTACTATCGCATGACAATTAAATCTCGCCCCGTAAAATTTTCATAGACACCGTTAGAGTACCCGTTGAACTTTTATAATGCGAAAACTCTATGATTTAAAAGAATGAAAAACTTGATGGTTTCGTTTATATTAATATATATTAATTTTAAACGTAGAAAAATATATATATTTGTTTTATTGTCGTGTATATATACACATGCGAACATTTTAAAGATTTTCTTTAAACTCTTGAATTTTGACACGGCACATAAATATATATTTAGGACGTTTTATTTTTTCACACTTTTGACGACGCCTCGATATTTATATTTACGAATATATATATATATTTACCCGATGATCTCTACATTTATTATTTGGGATAACATACGCACATTGATTTTGATAAATCTTTGTGTCCTTGATCAAATGTCATTTGTGACTACTTTCGAACAAACGATTTTCATCACGTATTGAAATTGTTACCTACGTCGTATTTGGAATTACTTGATTTAACACCGTCGTCTAGGCTATGTTACTCATGTGCAAACACACACTTACGTATGTAAAATCGATAGGTGCTCGGTAATTACGCAAGACTCGGAAGTCTAACTAAATTTGTAGCAGCGCACCCTAAGGTGAGTTTCACAACCTTTACGTTACGTCCGGTTTTGGACGATAACACACGCAAACACGTTACACCCGGGTTAGGGTGATAACACGACAACGTTTATGTATGATTAAAGTAGAAATCCAACATATATCACATGTTCACGTAAAATGCTTATCTTTGAAAGTCCTTACTTATCGAACCGTTAATAGTTTATAGCGAGGGGATATTGGGTAGTACTACTGGGGTCTGACAAACCCCACTCAGCGGGCACGAGATGCACCACCCGACTGGCGGTCGGACTGAGGACAATGTCAGCCTAAACTTACCGTGATCGAGTAGACACGGGGAAGGCAAACCACGTAAGGAATTATTCCTACAACTAATTGGTCAGCTTCGGTTGCGAACGTTTTAGTGACATGAACTTAGGCTCGCTACCTACGATATGGATTGTACTGTTAATATACATGCTTACATACGAATAAAAACTGTTGTATTCGTACTGCATAACTATACTAGTTATACTTATGTGCTTATGTGAACTCACCAACATTAGTTGACACTTGCTCTTATGCATGCTTTGCAGGACGCTAGGAGAATCGGATTTTTGGGCACGTACGTTGACTAAAACCTTTTATCTTGGGAATTGGTTTTCAAATCTTTTCAACTTGAACTGGTATTTACTTATCAGGCGCTTGCTTGCGCAACTTGACTTTTATGAGCTTCCGCTAAACATTAACTCTGTTTGATATTTCCCGTTTGGAAATATATTTACATTTTGAACCCTAAACTTATGTTTGATGTAACTAATGACTCGGGTCCTGGTCTGGTTCACACCCCACACGGTTAAGCTCCGTTAGTGGAAATTGGGGGTGTGACAGTTCCAGCTGGGCCTGAAACTCCACTGATATTGCCTTCTAGGTCGTCATTCTTAGGCTCGTTATTCAAATACTATAGCCCATCATCTTTGCATCTTGAACCAGAACCTATCTCCCCCTGAGCATTAAACTTTTTAAGTAAGATTTTAATTTTCTCATTCATCTTTGAAATTAGACTATCCTGGTTCAGTTTGGCCGTCTTCAATCTTATAATCTCTTGAGCTTTGGCCGCTTCACCGCTTTTCAACTGGAGATAATCTCTTTGTAATTCTACCAACTATTATGATTTCTCTTCACCCTTTCTCTTCAAAACCTTAATCGCCTTTGACTTTTCTTCTTATTTATCCTTTAATTCATCAATCTATGACTGGCAATCGAGCAAAGCAATATTAAGTAAGTATGTCTAAGTAAAGGACATTGAACCTTTACACATGAAATTTGACACCTGGTGTTGAAGTGGTTGATGTTGTAGCTGTAGAGAATGTTGGAGTTGTACCCATTGGATGATGAACATATTGAGCACCAACACTTGCTGAAGGTGTTCTGCTAGCTATTGTAGACCTTGTCATACCCAAAAAGTCTTTCAGAATACCCGACTGACCTAACTCTGTAAAGATAACAGCTTGTGCTGTAAAAACTGTTGCTGTTGGAGTTGATGTTGGCAAAGGCATAGATATGTCATGACCTCTAGATGAAGACTTGCTGGTGCGTCGTGTTAGAACGAATTATGTTCTCTTCATTGACTTATGACCTCTGCCGCTAATAGCAATCAACTTCTTCCTTTTTGACGATGTCAATGAAGACGAGGAAGTTGTCGGCTGCTTAGCCCTGCCATGTCCTACATCAGCATCAGGATTGTAGTCTTCATCGGATTCAGATAGAGCTTTGTCTTCATACACTTGACCTTTGTATCGGTCGTTGCTTTTGTTTAGACTTGTTCGGTAAGCAAAATGTTCTTCACTACCCTTTCGTACTCGAACATTCTTTGATCTAACTTGAATAAACAAAAATAGATCTTTTGTGTCTGACACATCCTCAGAGTCTACTGCCATATCACTGAACTCATCTTCATCAGTTTCTTCTTCATCCACCAAGGTAATAACTGCTGGTGTCTCAGTGACGTCGACAGTCGCATGGACTTCAGGTGCTGAGACAGCTGGTTCTATGACAGTAGTTTCAGTTGTAACCGGTTCAGATACTGCAGGTTCCATCACCACAGGACGTGTTTGTGTCTGTCGTCTCGATCATTTAACTTTCTGTTATTGCGGTTATTGATTTCTCTCTTCAATCTAGGAATAATCAAATTCATTAGATGAACTCCCTTCCTCATGACGAGGTGCACCCCGAGCTGGTGCAAAATAATTTGCATTCGCTAGATGACCAATTAAGCTCTTCATCTTCGGATACTCATCCGGCTTCTTCTTCTGATAGGTTATCAATGTACCAACGCTGGTCTCACTCATATGTTTCAGATTCAGCATCTGATCTTAATTCTTCACCAAAGTTGGATATAGATCATTCAAGATCATTTGAGTGAATCTCAGATACAACAATGCTTTCTTGTGCCTTTGAGTCAAGTTATCTCTCATGTAGTAGAAGTTCAACCTGACACGGTTGTATGGAAGGTTAAGAATAAGAGCGTTCATCAATGACAGCATCTTTGGACCAATCTCGTCGTGACCAGAAATTCTGTTCCCAAACAGTGTAACAGCACATGAATCAGAAACTTGTAGGGAACGGAGAATCCTGATTTGTAAATCCAGTCTCTGCTCGGATCCTAAGCATACCATATTCTCTTCAGTAATGCCATATTGTCTGCTTGATCAAACTCTAAAGGCAATGTTGTATCATCTGTAGTAGACTTCAGTACCCTCCTGACATCTTCTTTAGTGAATTCGACTGTTTAATTTTGAAATATAGCAGATATTCTGATCGGACCATCGGTTAGTGTTCAAGCAGTGGTCCAGAATTCGGTGAGAATATCATGATACACATCACACTCGTGTGTAATCGTGTAGTGAATCCTTGAATGCCGTAGAAAGTCAAAATTCTCGGAACTACCAAACTTGGTAAGTTTTGTACGGCTAACACTGAGATGTGCACAAATATTGTATTTCTCGCCAACCTTCAAATCGTCTGCCATTTCCGAAAACACATATTATTAAAGTTTGTTAAATCGAATATGATTATCAAAAACTTTCACCAAATTTGTTAGTTATCAACCATTAGCATAAACTTTTGACTTTTTGTTCAAAAATTAATTTTACTTGAACTGGATATGACCATTCGAACCGGATCCAAACTGACACTAGTATCTGAACATGATCCGAACTGGGTTCAGTCAACGAACGAATTTGAATTTGGTCAACGTCCGAACTGATTTGGTCAACCTGTCCGAACTCAAACAAAGTGGATACGAACACCCAGTTCGGCTGACGAACTTGCAGTTCGGCTCTAAACAAAACCGAACAGTTTACGCAATCAAGAATTTGATCCTGACGGAATCAAGCAAAACCATTCTACACCTAGACAAGGTTTATCAAGGCAAATCCAATGAAACAAGTTTTATCACCTAAAACCAACTTTAAGTAGGTTAATTTTTAAATCTATAAACCAAAAATAACCACAAAATTTTGAAAGAAATCAACTATTTCTAGTGGATAAAAACGACAACAGAACACACCCTTGAACTCGGAGTTCAATTATCTACCTCAATTCAGTCACAGAACTCAATAAAAATTGAAATAAATTGAAATTTTGTTTGGAGAGCTATATATCGGCTAGAGTTCGTCAAGTTTTTGAATAGTGATAATGTTTCTGAATAGGCGCTTCGGCCTTTTAAAGGCAGACCAGTTCGGCTATCCAAACTGGCAGTTCGGCTCATACACACCCTTCCGAACGCGTCCGAATTCGGTTCAGTTTGTAATCATCCGAACCCTTCCGAACTAAGACTCCGGATCATCCGAACTCACTATTTGGTTATCCGAACTTTCAGTTTGACAAATTCCAAAATTTCAATTAAAACCCTGATTTTTTAAGAATTTTTAAATTGAACACAAAAGTTTCAAATTTTACTAATTTAACACAAACCTTTGATCAATTCATGATGAATCTCATGATTCCAAGACTGTTTGGTTGTTTCCGGTATAATGTTGATACTTTCCATTATCGGTTGATTGAAAATACAATCAGAAACAAAATCTTTTCTATTTTTATTTAATTTTTAAACACACCAAAAATCTTTTTGAAGTTATCACAAGATTATGCTAAAACACACCTAAAATCTTTTTCGATTTTTCAATTTGTAATAGAATAACCAAACATAATTGAAATTCAAATAACTTAAAATTTTTGTGAGAAAAATCCAGAAGCGAGATCATATCAGACATTATGTATCAGACACACTTCACTTTCAGAATTAATCAGCATGCAAGTCAAGTAAGCAGAGAATACAACTTTTCAGTTTGTTTCAGCTTAGGCAAATCATTTTTTATATTTTTCTGATATGTTAGCAGGTAAGATTTATCTAGAACTGATAGTATGAAAGCCCACACAATCCGGAATACTGGCAACAGACTTATTCTACTTTTTTATTTTTATACGGAATCTGATTTTCAAAAGAGATTTACCGTTCATGGTGTTTCATGCAAAAATAACGCAGAACCCTAAACAAACAACAATCTAGTCGGCCTTGTCAGCATGCAGAGAAAGTCCGATTGTTTAGGAAAATAAGAAATAGAAAAATAACGCAGAAATTGTATAACCCAACAACAATCAGGTCGGTGCTCCCGCACATGTAGAGAAAGTCCGATGGATTATACGAAACACCAAAGAAAAAAAGTAGAACGTCAAACGAACAACAATCAGGTCGATCTTTTGATACGCAAAGAGTCCGATCGTTTGACAAAATAAAGAAAATCAAACAAGTTTAAATGTTTGCAAAATGAAAGCATGCATACAACAGAACATATCTTTATTCTGTTTTTGCAATTTTTTGATTTATTTGCCAATATCACACAACATCCTTCATGGTGTAACATCACAACTACAAGCAAGTATTTAGATTGATATCATACTAGCGTGTATCAGATTTGCCTTAACGCACTTGTTTTGGTTAAAAATCCACAAAGTGATTTCGTATTCTAAATAATTGAATATCAAAATATGAATGTTGACACGATGATGTAACGAGGGAAAATCCAAAATACTTCGAGTTGCCTCTAGGAATCCTGAAAAAAAACCTTGGGAGCCGGCCTGAAGGGCCTTCTACCTAGCATTTTTATTAATAATAAATTAAAGAATACAAGTGTTTTTGGAGGATTGATCAATCTGACTATTTGTTACAATGGTTGAAGCTTTCAGATCTTGAGTGTAAGTGAGTTGTGTGTTCCTAAACTGATCGAGTCCTCGATTATATAACGATTACATGAATAACAAACATTCCAGGATTCCTGTGATCCTACTCTCCACCAAACTTGACCGTTAGAGCTACACTCGTTAACTTGGTCCACGTTCTTCAATAGCTGGAGAATGTATTTCGGAGGTAGTTGATGACTCAACGGTACCTGGGTAAAATATACACGTTGTAGTTATAAGGGTTAGTCGATTAAAAATAAATCAGGATACCTGGATAAGTGGGATTCCCAGACAACAATAGGATTCTTGAGCCATCTGAGCTTCCTACGAGAATCCTAAAAATATACCCCCAACAATTTCCCCTTGAATTGCGAAAGTCGCAGATAAGCTCAACAGCTGTCAAAATTCAAAAAGATGCCTTTTCTACGGCGTTATCACGGTAAAAGCAGTTGAGATTGGACATTTTTACGGCGTCCAAGAGATGTGACTTGCATCATTCCTTCTTCTTTAAATACAAGATTCCAAATTCATTTATCTTCATCTTCCTCCAGAAACCTCTCGAGTTTCTTTGATAATCCAGGTCAGTTCTAATTTCCTTCCTTCCCCGTTTTCCTTCTTCTAATTTTTCGGCATGGCTAAGAAAAATACCCGATCGTCCTCTTCATTGAACACTCTAGTGATCGATGATTTTCACAATTAGGGGTATGTTATCCCCAGCGAAGAAGAAACTTGCACATTCGATGATGGCGATATCCATAATTTGAGAAATTCCGACATCTTTCCTCCAGGTACGATTTTTCTTCCTTTCGATTCTCGAGTTAAGTCCGATTTCACTTCCACCACCTGGGTTTGTTTTATGTACAATCCCTTCTTGCGCGGCATGACATTTCCCTTCCCTGAGCTTGTTAACCAGTTCTTCAAGACCACCCGGCTTAGCTACGCCCAAACCATGCCTATGGTTTAGCGAATTTTGTACTCTCTTGACCAACTGAACCAAGCCCAAAACCTGGAGATCGGGATTCCTAACATTTGTAACGTCTACCAACTCAGAACCCACAACTGTAGTCGATTCATCTTGAAGGCTCGCACATCTACCTCCCAATTGATTCCCCGTGCTTCCCATAACGATCATGATTGGAAGAAGCGTTTCTTTTTTTTTTGAAGCGTGATTCGATTCCAGGGGTAAAGATTTTTCATTGAAGTGGGTTGATAAGGGTAGGATATTGATTTCCTTTTCATCGCAAAACCCTGAATCTGTGTTTAATTTTCTTTAATGTTTTTGCAGCATCCAAGTTTGAGAATCTCATCAAAGCACATCTGGATCCCAAGAAGCTTGAAGCAGTGTACCAGATTCCAGCCACAGAGAGAGCCCTAATCCTTGAAGCAGTAGCCAGCAAGCAAAACTATTCAGCCAACCATATTCCTGAGATGTCTGGTAAGTTTTCATAGGATCCTGAATTGTATTTTTATCTGAGAATCCCAAATGTTAATAATCTGATTTTATCTCGGCCCCCAAGTCTAGCTCTTCATTCTCCCTGAACGATCTTGATAACATCCTCAAAGTCAAGAAAGAACAAATGGGCAGCCTGCCTCCTCCAAGCATCATGTCAGCTGACCTAAGGCCTCTGCTTCCAAGAAACAGTAGGCCACCAATGCCACCGTGTACCTGGAGAATTTCGAAGACATAGCTCCTTTTGGGGTGAGCAACAAGGTTCTCTCGATGCAGACCATGATCAACCCGGTAAGAAGCTGAACAAATACACATATTAGTCTCATACATCTTGCAGTCATTGATCAGGATTCTTTTTTTCTTGTGCAGAGCATCGAGAAGTTTAGCACCCAGGCCATGGACATGGAGCGGAAGCTGGTTGAGGGTGAGGAGAAGATCCAAGCCCAAGCTGAGATTGGCAAGCGCAATACCCTGTACTACGAGCACCAGATTACTGAGCAGCGCATGGATTTTGAAGCTAAGATGGTCACGGATGCTGAAATAGGCAAACTATCTGTTGCCCGGAGCATCCTGGAATGTAAAATCCAAATAGCTGGTGAGGCTGAAGAGGATGGCTTTAAGGTGCCTGGCTGGGATGTTGCGGCTTAGAAGGCTATTCTGGAATCATTGGAGGCAGGCGATGGTGAAGTGGTTGGAGCTGGGAAAGATGGAAATGAAGGCTGCTCCTCGAAGACGGTTCCAAAATCTCTAGAGGTGATGACAAGGGTGATCGAGGTGAAGCTTGGCGAGGGAGATAAGCTTGGAGAAGATAAGGTGACGGGCGATGAGGATAATGCAACGGTCTTGTAAGGAATATCACTTTGAGTTGTTGCGGCTGAAGTTGAAGTTCAAGCGGAATAGGCAATTCAACCGGAAGAAGCAAGTTTTGTCTTATAGTGAATATTCCTGGTGAACTCGATTATCCACCAGATAATGAGTTCAACCGGACTTTTCTTGAGAAGTCTTTTCAGCTGCCCAATCCTGTAAAAGCTTCCTGGTTGCTTCTACATCTATCAAAGCCGCTCTCCCAAAGTAGATTGTTGCCGATCACACGCAAGATATCACATCTGTTGAAGATTATTCTTTTGGTAGTAGTATTTGACTTTTTGTTTAACGGTTTAGATTAAATCGTTTGAGATCAATGGCTGTCATTGATCTCATCTGCACTATATATAGCTTAGTTAGCTCTAGGAAAAAGAATGCGACTGTGGACTGTTTGCTTTAATTTGAAAGTTCCGATTATATATATATATATATATATATATATATATATATATATATATATATATATATATATATAAGTGGTGTTCAAAACATCACAAAAGAAAGAAAAGGAGAGAGAGGGATATCGATGATGTCGGTTACTGTGATGGTGGTTGTGAACCGGTGGCTCAGCGGCGGCGGGGGTGGTGTTGTGGCGTCGGGACAGTGATGGCAACAGAGAGTTGTGGTCGGGATTCGCCGTTCGTCGAGGTGGTAGCGGTGATAGATGGAGCAGTGGCGTCGTATGATGATGACGACGAAGGTGGTGGTGATGGTGTCGGACGATGATGACGAAGGTGGTGGTGAAGGCCGATGGTGGTGATGGTGTTGGGGATGAGGTGATGATGGTGGTTCGTGGTTGTTAGTAGCGTGGTTGATGATGGTGATGATGGTGGTGGAGTTCGATGATGATGGTGATGGTGGCGGCGGATTCCGGTTGCGACGGGAAAGATGGGAGCCATGGGCTCCGGTTACAGTGGCAGTGGGTCGCCGGTTAAACCGAGGGTGGTGGTGGGAGGCGCCGGCCGAGAGAGGGAGGGAGAAGGATGGTGGTGTGAGAGAGTTGTGTTATGAGGGGTTTTATAAGTGAAGTGGGTATGGGAGGCTGAGTGTTGGAGAGGGGTTGAGTGAATAAGTAATTCACATGTGCTAATGTTGGTTTAGGAAAGCTGACCATAGTTTAGGTGGTGTGGTTAGGAGGTTTAGGTGGTGTTAATTTTTATAAAAGTTAACATTTTTTTCTAATTATTTTATAAAATCTACTAATATAAATGTAGTGTCATCATAAAATAATTAATTCAATGTCGATGGAGACTTTAAATAGGCCGAAAATGTGGAGAACGACTGTCGGGCCGGTATAGTTCGTGTCAGGCCGGTATGCGAGGCTTTCTCCAATTTTCACACGGTTCGATTCGTTATTCGCTAAAATTAGTCGGGAATATTATCTTTGAGATTAAAAGTGTCGGGTGACCTATTGGGCTTTATTTTTGGCTCATTTATTCCGCGGTGTTGGGCCGGACTGGGCCAAATTTGTCATACGGACGAATCACACCAAATCGTTCTGGCGTTGTGATCGGGAAATTAATTACGAGACTCATATATTGATAAACAATTATGGTTTCAGTCTTAACTTTAATTATTTAGAAGTTTCATCTTTTATTTATTTTATTTGCTCGCGTACCGCGTTCAGAAAATAAATAATTTGTTTAAATTGTTTCAAGCTTGAATATTTTACGTAATCAAAACTAACTAAAATTTTAAATAAAATATTCACTTAAAGTGTTCGTCGAGTTTCGGTATGGCGTCTTACGACACCGTTTCAAGAAAGAAATATAAAAAATCATTTTATATTTTATTTCTCTTATTTTTAAAATTCCACCAATCACATTGTTGAATTTCCTTTTTGTTACGGGTATGATTTTCCAATACGAATGTGGGAATTGTCAAGGTTGGATGTTTTTGTGCATAGTGTTTACTAATAATACTATTAAATCAAGTCATGTGCATGTATATACGTATATATATATATACGATCAAAGTATAGGGTTGACCTTGGATTTTGGGCGGGTTGTCACATTCTCCCCCTGTTAGAAGAATTTCATCCCGAAATTTAGCTAATGCCGATTGATAGCTCTGCATCGGTGGACAATTTAAAGCTAATTCAGTGTGGTCTGATTTTCGCTTACCTAGGTGATAGTTTTATCATTGACAAGGATGTCAGCGATCCATGACGTTGGGAGTGCGATTCTGATTCCTTCTTCAGGTCTCGTGATCCTTGATTGTTACGATTTTCTAACGACATGGAGTTGATAGAACATCCATGATAGTTCATCAACAAGATGAGTGTTAGACACATAGATGAAAGAGGTTTTGAGTTTGAAAGGTCTAGGAAAGTCATGATTGCTCACGTATGGGCTTTACCAGGATTTTCATGTAGTTCAGATTACAATTATGTGTGCACCCACAATTGTGATTTCCCTTACATGACCAGCCTAGGCTTTGCTCATACTTGAGTTTTCAGTTTTTGTTGGAATATGCAATGTCTCAGGGACAAGATGACTTATGGAAAAGTGTAGATTGATTATTGACCCCCGTGAGTTCTAATGATAATAATGATGAAATACGGTTTGGCCTTAGTCTATTTGTTTAAGATCTTAATAGGTTCTGGACAGGCTAGGGTTTGTAGGCCACTGGTCCAATCCATTCAAGGATCATAAGGAACCAATGTAACAGGGATTAAGCATTTATTTCTTTCCAGGCCTACCAATCTCTATCTGAGAAAGAATCCATTATAAGGTTTTGGACCCCCATATAGATTCTATGGGCTCGCGTCGAGCGTTAACATAGGTTCTCTTGTAGATTACCTATGGCTTTAGAAAGGTTCTAAGGTTGTAAGGGTCTCCTTAGTAGTCGTATGAACTATCTATGCACCAGTTAGTTGGTTGTTACCGGCTTCGGTCCAGCAAAGGGGTGAATGACACTATTGTTATATGGAAACTTGTAGAGTGGAAAATGGTTGCCTCAAACCATTACCAAGGTTTCTTTTGCATGATGACAATCTTTCACATAACCACGCAATGTACCCTCGTAAGGTCTGAATTAGTATTATTCCTTTATACTTTCATACATCTTTTCGGATCCCTGGTAACTAGAATATCTAGTTTTGTGCGCTTCATTTATGATCAATCTCTTTATTGTTCAGAGATTCGGCACACAAGTTCTATTCATAAAGGATTAGGATCCATTTGGTTTCTTACCAATTGCCTTTCCATTCCAAGCAAGCATTTTTCTTGTTTGAATTCTTCCTTTAGAGCTTCGAGTTTAGCATCACGAACTTACGACGTTAGACTAGTATGAATGGCCATGCCTAGTGTTCGAACTCGAAGAGGCTTAACGCACTCCTTTCAACTCAATGCATCAGCTGCAATGTTATCTTTTCCAAGATGATAACGATTCTCGCAATCGTAGTTATTGAGTAGTTCAATCCATTGGCGTTGTCTTAAAATTAGATCCTTCTAATTGAAGATATGTTGGAGACTCTTATGGCCAGTGAATATGATACACTTTCTTTCATACAAGTAGTTTCTCCAAATCTTTAGAGTGTACACAACAGTTCTAAGTTCCAGATTGTGGGTTGTATAATCCTTCTCATGATTCTTCAGTTGTCGAGAAGCATAGGCGATTACTTTCTCTCGCTGCATTAGCACGCATCCCAAACCTTGATGCGAAGCAGCACTACAAAATCATCGATTCCGTTAGGTAAGGATAGGATCGGCGTGTTGCAAAGTTTTGCTTCAACAACCGGAAGGCTCGTTCAGTCTTGGCATCTCAAATGAGCTCCTTATCTTTCTAAGTTAAAGCGGTTAGAGGCTGGGCTATCTTTCAGAACTTCTCAATGAATCGGCGATAATAGCCAGCGAGACCTAAGAATTATCGAATCTCTGATGGAGTCATGGGAGTACTGCTATTCTTGACAGATTCAAACTTAGATGGATCAACACGAATACCTTAATTAGTGATCACATGGCCCCAGAACTGAATCTTGCGAATCCAAAAGTCGCATTTGGAAAGTTTTGCATACAACTATTTTTTCTTCAGCAATTCCAGGATAAGTCTCAGATGTTTTTCGTGTTCCTTCTTACTACAGGAGTAGATTAGAATGTAATTGATGAACACAATAACAAATTTATCCAAATAAGGTTTGCACACGCGATTCATTAGATCCGTGAACACTGCTAGTGTGTTGGTCAAACCGAATGGCAGAACGAGGAACTCGTAATGGCCATAGTGTGTTCTGAATGCTGTCTTGAATCATCGTCGTCTCTAACTCATAACTGATGGTAGCTTGATCTCAGGTCGATATTGGAGTAGAAATTTGTTTAGAAGTTGATCGAGTAAATCGTCGATCCTCGGGAGCAGATAGCGGTTCCTCACCGTTAGCTTGATCAGTTCTCTATAATCGATACACATTTGATATGTTCCATCTTTCTTCTTTGCGAACAACACAGGAGCACCCCAAGGAGAGTGGCTTGGCCAGACGAAACCCTTATCTAACGATGCTTGTAGTTGATGAGATAACTCTTGTACTTTAAACAGTGCAAGGAGGTAAGAGAGTCTGGCAAAGAGGCCGGCTCCACGCGTAAAGTCGATGCGAAATTTTTACTTGCTGAGGTGGTGGTAAGCCAGGTAAGTCTTTCGGAAAGACTTCTGTGATTTCACAGACCGCTAGAACATCTTTAATACGCTTCTCTTTTGGCTTCTTCTTCATGACATGAGCCAAAATGGCATGACATCCTTCGCTGAGGAATTTCCGGGTCTTTATGCAAGCTATGACGTTGAGTTGGACTTCACTCCTTTCGCCTTACACATTAAGTGTGTTGTCGTTTGCGAGTGGCATTCTGACTATCTTCTTGTGAAAAAACGATCTCCGCATGGTTCTTTGATAACCAATGTATCCTAACGACAACATCCGAACTTCCTAATTCGAAAGATATTAGATCAATGTCAAACGTATTCTCCAAAAGTTCAACCAAACATCCTTTATAAACTTCTCTAGTTTCCATCACCCTTAGCTAACTCTATGGTAAACTTAGTGTCTAAGGCAACAGAGGCGATTTCAAGAAATTAACTAAAATCAGTAGACACGAAGCATCTAGCGGCACCAGTATGGTAGCATAACGGTTATTAAGTGGAAACTTACCCGTCACTGTGTTAGGGTCACTTCGGGTATTACCAAAATTGATGAAAAATGCTCTTCCTTTTGCCTAGTTAGAAGTCTAGTTCCTTAGCTTAGGGCAATCTCGCGTGATGTGTCCCTTGGCTTTGCAATAGATGTTCCTGCAATCCCGGGAGTGGTAATTGTTGCACACGTAACATAAAGGTAGGTTACTTGAGTAAACAATCTCTTCTTGACTTATGAACAGGTGCAGTGGCAACATGGACCATCATTAGCTCTAGATTCTCCTCGGGAACCTTCTATGAATTCTTCTCAGGCTTTCAAAAAGCATGTTTTCCACTTGTTATCCGGCTCCTTGCTTGATGAGAGGGGCATCACTGACATATGGAGGTTTAGCTTCAGGATTCTTCTTGGTAAAAGTCACACATTGATATGTGGCTTGACAAACCGGATGACGCGCCGGGCGCACAACACTTTGAAAAGTGGTCGGGTTTGATGCAAGAATATTTCCTTGATATGGGGTACAAGTCCCCAGATGTTCCTTCTTTTATAGGTGAGTGACCATGGTTTGAACAAAGATGAGCGAGTTCATGAAATCGCTCGGTGTAGCTAGAGATATTGACACCATTCATAGTCAAACTCCAGAACTTAGCTTCTGATCTCTGAAGCTCTTCTCGTGGGCAGTATTCATCACATAAAAGTTTCTTGAGTTCGTTCCAAGTTATGACGTAGGCTAAGTCGATTACTATGGAGTCGGTGTGGGAGTTCTACTGTTGGATCGTGGTTAACCTATGTTAACCTTATCAAGTTACAAGAAGGTCTCAAACAAGAAAGGCGGAATCAGACTTGTTTGTGTTCTTAACAAAGATGTATTGATCCGAAAATGTAACTAGTAAACAAGAAGTAAAGTAAATGCACAAGAGATATAAATTCCAAGCACTACTATATTAATACTTCAAAGATGTTTACAAGAGAGTTACAGCTGAAATATAAGTGCAGAGATCCACCCCTAAACAATGAAGCATAACTAATATATATAGTGCAAGGAGAAAATAAAAGATATTCTTTTATTTCCTTTTAGCCCCTAGGCTAAATAAACAAACATTATCTACTCCAAAAGTTGTTGTAGTACAAGCATGCTTCTGTGAACAGTTGAGCAGACCTATCGGTGAACAGTGTACAGCATGCCGTAAAGTAAAACTGCTTCCTGACAGCTTTATGCCTTGGAACTTGTTTAGAGAGGGAAGTCAAAGTTCCGGAGTAACTGAGTAGAAAGTTCCGGAGGAACTCCTTAGTGTATAAGAAGTTCCGGAGGAACTTCCTTCGGAACTCTAACTTAGGAATTTTTGCCTAGCAAAACATTCCTAACAGTCTCCCCCTAAGATGTTGCTACCAAAAAATACTGTTCTATGCTCAGCTTCTTCTCTGTGCTTCAAAAATTGAGTTCAAACCCACTTTAGTATACAATAAAGTTAGCAGTTCCCATTATGTCCATGATGTTTCTTTGATGTAGGCTATCCCAATCAACCATCCTTAGATCTTTCAATTTTATCACCTCTCCATTGCTCATGTGGAAGTGAAACAACCCTTCATTCCTATGCTGTTCAATCCTTATGATGTCAGGATGAATGAAACATGGGTTGGCCTGGTTAACATTTGGATTAGGAGCCTCAGAAGCTTCAGTTTCTTCTTCTGATTCACTTACCACTATCTTCTTTCTTCTGGCCATAGACTTCTTTCTACCAGAGAATATGAGCTTGATGGGAGGAATGGTTGATTGTTGTTGGGATAAGGGTTCTATTTCTGGCTTTGTGGGTTTTGGCTCTTTAGGAGGTGGTGAAGATTGTGGAGATGGATTGGTTGGTTAGGAGTTTGAAATGAGGGAGCAGTCGGCTATGAGGTTGTGGTGAAGGGTTGAGATGATGAGGGATGGGGGTCAGAGATGGTGTCAAACATATCTTTGATGATGTTGATTCTTGGTTTCTTTGAATGAGAGGTTTCCACAGGAGCTTTCCTCTTCTTGTCTTTGAGGAAGCTGAGACCTTCAGGGTGTAGAGAGTCAAAAAGAGTATACATACCTGGTGGCCTTTTCTCACCAGTAGTTCTTTCTTTTTCAATCTGACTCTTCCTGATGGCATCATACTCATTTCTCAGCCTTGGCAATCTGCAAGAGTTGATTCTTTTCGGGTTCTCCATCAGAATTTCCTTGAAGTACCATTTGTGAATCAGCAAGTCATCCTCCGCAGATAAATTTTGATATCTGGTACCTTGCTTCTCTTGTGCCTTCTCCTGGTCAAAGGAATAATCAACAAATCTCTTCACATTCATTTCCTTTGCTTTATCAGCTCTAATGACTAGAATCATGTACATCCATCTAGTCATGTCATCACCCTTCATTTCATAAACCCATGCATCAGTAAAGCAAGCCTTGCTTCTAAGCATCAAACTGAACTGACCTAGAAAAATTTTGTTATCTTCATTACTCTTCATCCGAATTTTCCTATACTTATTTCCTAAGACCTTTCTGTACTTTTCTACCTTGTCTGAAAGACCTTGTTCTTCAGCTTTGGCAATTCGTTCGTCTAAGTACAAATCATATCTTCTCCTTGCTGCATTGATAAAGAACATCAGGTCTGCATTGTGACATACTCATAAATGCCTTCTTCTATGAGTAGTCATTTTTGCTCTTCAAACTCTGCAGTTTCCTTCTGTTCTTGAAATTTCTTCTGTATCTCAGCATTCACCCTTTGTAATTGATCAAACAGAGCTCTTGTAGCAGGATCCATATCATCCTTTGGACCTCCTATGCTCTGAATATCATCATCCTCCATGGAGGTGAAATCAGAGATGGTTCTCTCACTGAGAGTCATTTGCAGCAGGCTTTGAAGATTCATGAAGTGAAGTTGTAGCCTTAGGACTGGCTTTCGAGATAACTTGCTCAGGAATAGTCTTAGTGCCAAGTTCCGAAGTAACTACCTTAGGACTGACTTCCGGAGCAATTTGTTCCGAAATAGTCTTAGGCAATTTCTTGGAAGTAACTTCCTTCGGAACATTCTCAGTTGTGAGAAGTTCTTCCGGAGTAACTTCCTTCGGAATCTCCTTAGCTGAGGTTGGTTCCTCCGGAGTAACATCCTTTGGAGTTTCATCAGTAATGATTGGCTCCTCCGGAGTAACTTCCTTCGGAGTTTCATTGGTAGAGGCAAATTCTTCCAGAGCATCTTCCTTTGGAATTTCCTCAGTTACAACCTTTGCTGAACAAGATGTAGGAATCTTTAGATGTAGCAAAGCTTCAGTCACATCTATATCAAATAAATCTTCTTGTTGAGTCACATCTTTCACTGGTTCACTTTCAGGTTTATCAACCTGTTCTTCACTCCTTTCTCCTCCTTCAGCCTCAAACTGTTCTACACCTGTTTGAAGATACTCTTGCTCTTTTGCCAAGTAGACATCAAATAAGAAGTTTCTGACTTCTCCAATGTTTTGAGGATGAGGACCTGAGGATGAGCACCTTGCATTCTTCAGGTGCTACATGTATTAGCTGATCCATGTGAACATTAAGCAGACCTTCTATTGGGTTGAAGGGCTTAATTCCACAGATTTTGAATAGCTTCTTCTTCATCTTCTCAGGTAACCTCTCATTGGGATCAAAATCAATCTCACTAGAGCTAGCAGAGTCTTCAGTTGGCTTGGTTTTAGCAGGAATTTTCTGAAAAGGTGTTGAAGAACTAGTTTTCTCCCCCTTTTTTGTAGCAACAACTTCACCAGTTGGGTTTGATGCACTAGCCTTCTCCTGCTTAAGCCTTTCGATCAAGGTGTCCTGCTGTTGAATTGTGTGAAGCAGGGATTGCATCTGTTTCTGCAATGCAGTTTGGTTAGCCGTCAATTCTTTAAGTAAAGCACTGCCCTCAACTGATTTCTCAGTATCCTTGAGCGAAGAAGAGCCATCAAGCCTAGCTTGATCAAGCTCAACACCCTGGTTGTCTTGGCTCCTAGGATTCCCTGCAAGCACAGTTGTTGCCTTAGGTTCCATTGCTGGTTCCCTTGGTTTCAACTGGCTGCTGGTTGCCATAGATTGGATCTTAATAATGTTACTACTGTCAAATTGTTCCAGTGGGGAAACAACTGCAGTAGCAGCCCTTTCTACATGAACATCATCATCTCTCCTGATGTTTAACTCCTTAGGTGGTGAATGGGGGTTAGAAGAAACATAGTCAATATTCATCCAATCATCTTCATGAGTTGAATTTAATGTGAAGAGATTGTCATTTGAATTTAGAGCTGTCTCTGCTTCATTCACAGGTATTTTTAGTTTTAGATCTATGGAGGTAAACAAGAGGGATGAGGGTTGTTCATCCAATCTAATAGAAGATGAAGTCTCAAGTGAGAAATCATCAGCAATGTGGCTGAACCCTTGGCTTTGATTTTGAGCAGACAGTGGGTCATGCTCAAGGTTCTCAGGTTGGGTGGCAATAGGAGACACAGGTGGAGTAGACCCTGTCTCCTTTTCAACAACTTTTAAATGAGTAGGTGAAGAAGTTTTGGTGTAGGATTTTGAGTGCTTGACCTTCTTTCTTTGATATTGTTTTGTTTGAATTTTAGTTCTATAAAGAAGGTCAATTTCAGGTGTGGGTTCAACAACTGATGGTGTAGTTTCAGTGTTGTCACCTGGAGCAGGTTGCTCAATTGGTTCTTGAGCCTCAACTAGTTGCTCTTGCACAATAGGTGCAGGAATAACTCTTGGATCGGGTAGTGGATGGTCATTTTCAACACCAAGACAGTTGGAAATTGCAGTTTTAGAAAGCAAATAAGAAAAAAATTTCTTAGTTAGGTTCTTTTGCTGAAAGATGGTACCAGCTCTTGGAACATCAGGGAATTGTGTATCCAAAATGTATTGCAAAAACCTTGGATACATGTTAAAAGGTTTTGCACAATTCTCCCTGAGCCCATCACAAATCATTTTTGAAAAATTAAAGCATTCTCCCCTGATCACAGCATGAAGAGAAGTTGCTTGGACTTCACCAAGTTCCTCATGAGATCTCTTGGGGGTTAGGCACACCAGCAGAGTATGGGCAAGAAACCTCCATACAGGTGGAATATAATATTTCTTCACAGTTTTGCTGTTGGGATTTCCTCCACAACCGATGCCCATCAAAGTGAACTGGTAATCTTCTCTGGGAACAGTAAGAATACCGCCTTTGTCTTGTAATCTCAAGTGATTTCTGATCATCTCTTCAGTGATGTACACGTCTCTTCCGTGAACCTTGCTTTCAACTTGCATAACCTGCTTGCCGTCTTCAATACGGGCACCCACTACAGCATTTGCCCAAAACTGAGTTATAGTTTCATCGTAAATCGTGGGACTTACGGTTAGGGCAAAGTGTAGCTCTGACGAAGTAAGAAAATCGATCATTCCATCGAACGGAATCAACTTTGATGATTTCACAAGATAAGCTCTTTGATTGTGCTCGCTGTGAAACGAAGATGTTGCCATTGTTCTGTATTGAGTGATTGCTTGAGACTTCGAGATGAATTTGAGTGGAATTGAAAGTAAAGCGAGAGCAATTTCTGAGAATTTTGGGGATTTAGGTTTCGAAAAGTGAAAGGTTTCTCTGGAAGTGACAGTTAAAAGGAGAGGAAAGAGGGAATTAACGGAAAGTGTAACAGTGGAGTTAGTGGGGTCAGCATTTAACCGTCACTATTAACGCATTAAGGGTTTGTATAATATTACAGTGAAGAACTGGAGGGGGTCCCACTTTATCCAAACAATTTAAATCCGTATAAGCAAGTTCCTCCGGAACTTTTCCTTCGGAACAATTTTGTTCCTTCGGAAGAATAAAGTTCCTCCGGAAATCCTTCCTTTGAATTTGCTCCTCAAATGGCCATGAAAAACTTTCGTAGGAAGTTACCTCGGAGAGTAAGTTACTCCGGAATAACCTGTCACTTTGAAAAACACTTGAAACCAAATTAAAAACCTAAGAGAGTTCCCTCGGAACAGCTCTTTGATGAAAGGAAATACTTCCGGAATAAGTTCCTCCGGAACTAAATGAGTTCCCTCGGAACAAACTCAGAAGTGCTAAAACACTTGGAAAAACTCATTTCTTGACAATTTTAGCAAGATTTAAGTTTGATTCAATTTAAAACATAGTGTTTTTGATGTTTTCAGAGAATTGATTAGTTTATGAAGATGGAAAGTTAAAGACACATAAGCACACTCAGGAGACTGAAAAGTATGTACTGAAGATAATAATTGACAGCAAAAGTTAACCAAAGTTCATCATCCCATAGCTGTTATGAGAAAGAAAAATCTTGCCTCATCAAATGCTTTTGTGAAAAGGTCAACTAATTGAAGATCAGTATGAACTTTGTGTAACTTAATCAATTTCTTTTCTGCACAATCTCTAATAAAATGGTACCTTATTTCAATGTGCTTTGTCTTTGAGTGCTTCACAGGATTGTTTGTGATGGAAATGGCACTGGTGTTATCTGCATACATAGGAGTTTCTAGAAAGGTGATTCCATAATCAAGCATCTGATTCTGAATCCATAGCACTTGACCACAGCAACTTGAAGCAGCAATGTACTCAGCTTCAGCAGTAGATGTAGAAACACAGGTTTGTTTCTTGCATTGCCATGATACAAGCCTATTTCCTAGAAATTGACATCCTCCAGATGTTGATTTCTTATCCAAGTAGCAGCCACCATAGTCACTGTCAGTGTAGGAAACAAGAGAAAAATCATTGTTCTTTGCATACCACAAACCAAGTTTTGGTTGTCCTTTGAGATATTTGAAGATTCTCTTTACTGCCTTCATGTGGGATTCTTTGGGATCAGACTGATATCTAGAGCATAAGCATACACTGAACATAATATCAGGCCTACTCGCAGTTAAGTACATCAATGAACCAATCATTGCCCTATAAGTGTGCTGATCAACAGATTCACTCTCTGAATCTGAACTCAGTTTATGAGAGGTTGATATAGGAGTTTTTGCAGGAGATGTAGATAGCATATCAAACTTCTTGAGCACATCTTGAATATATTTGGACTGATTCAAGAAAATGCCCTCTGCAGTTTGTTTTACTTGGAGACCCAGAAAGAAATTAAGTTCACCCATTGAACTCATCTCAAATTGATCTTGCATTAGGGTCTCAAACTCCTTGCACAACTTAGGATTGGTTGACCCAAAGATAATATCATCCACATATATCTGAATAAGCAACTTTTCTTTTCCAACATTTCTGAAGAAGAGAGTTTTATCAATGGTTCCTCTCCTGTAACCGTGGCCAAGCAGGTAATTTGACAGAGTCTCATACCATGTTTTTGGTGCTTGCTTGAGACCATAGGGAGCCTTGATCAGTTTACACACCTTGTTAGGATGGTGTGGGTCTTCAAACCCTGGTGGTTGACAGACATAAACTTCTTCCTTCAGTTTTCCATAAAGAAAAGCACTCATCACATCCATTTGATAAACAGTGAAGTTTTTGTAAGCTGCATAGGCAAGGAAAATTCTAATTGCTTCTAATCTTGCAACTGGAGCAAAAACCTCATCGTAATCAATTCCTTCCTCTTGAGCATAACCTTGAACAACAAGCCTAGCTTTGTTCTTGATTACAATTCCTCTTTCATCCTTCTTGTTTCTAAACACGCATTTTGTTCCAATAGGTTGAGCATCTCCTGGTAGATCAACCAGTTCCCAAACCTTCTGTTTGTTGATTTGGAACAATTCCTCTTGCATAGCTTCAATCCAGTGATTGTCTTTCAGTGCTTGGTCAACTTTCTTTGGTTCTTCTTGTGACAGAAAGCATGCAAACAGACACACATTTGCATCTGCAGTTGATTTGCTTCTTGTAAGAATAGGAGCACTTACTCCACCAATCACATTCTCAATTGGATGAGTTTTGCTGATACTTGTATTATGAAAACTTGGGAATTCATGACTCTGAACTTGCCTAGCTGGTGGAATAATTGGGGGCAGATGTATGCTAAGCTCAATTCCTGGTATTCTTTGTGAAGGGGGTAGGTTTGATGTAGTTGCAGCAGGAACATGTTGATCACTCATGTTGAGAACAGAGTTGATGTTCCCTTCATGAATTGAGTCAAAGGAATTTGACTCATGAGAACCATCATGATCAACAGTTTGTTTCACATTTGGTGAATATTGCATACTACCTTCATCACTGGTCTCTGAGACATAACCATCTGCTTGTGATTGTGTATCACTTGACTCTGATTCAACCAAATTTACTGGAGTGGGATCAGCAAATTGTTGAATTGCAGCAGTTGGCTTGACAGGTGATTGATAGGTTTGAGTGCTGACATGAGGAGTAGAAGGGTCCATAGTTGTAGCTATCCTTCTTTGTGTTTGATTTCTCCCCCTGAGACTGCACATTCTCACTAAAAGACTTATCAACTGTGAAGTTGAAAGCATTGGTTAGTGAATCAATATCAAATAACCATGAGGGTTCAGAACTAAACCCATTTCTAGATTTTTCATTAAAAAACACATTAATTGACTCTTCAATTAATTTAGTTATGAGGTTGTATACTCTGTATGCCTTAGAGACTCCAGAGTACCCAACCATGTAGCCATCATCTGCCTTTTCAGCAAATTTAGCTAAATTCTCATTGGTTATTAATATTGTAACAGGACAACCAAAAACTTTGAGAAAATGGATACTAGGTTTTCTTTTTCTCCAAAGCTCATATGGTGTCTTGTTCTTACCTTTAACCACAAGCACCCTGTTCTGAACATAACAGGCAGTGTTCACTGCTTCTGCCCAGAAAGTTACAGGGAGCTTAGACTCAGCTAACATTGATCTAGCAGTCTCAATTAATGTTCTATTTCTCCTCTTAGCAACCCCATTTTGCTGAGGAGTTCTAGCAACACTATACTGCCTAGATATACCTTTTTCTTCACAAAATGAATTTAAAACATGATTTTTAAATTCAGTACCATTGTCACATCTAATTGATTTGACTTTGAAGTTTGACTGATTTTTAAGCTGTGTAATTAAGGCTTTCAAAAGTTCAGGTGTTTCATCCTTAGTTCTTAGGAAGAAAACCCAAGTGTATCTTGAAAAATCATCAGTTATAACAAAAATAATAAGATTTCTTTCCCAAACTCATTACCCTTGTAGGACCAAAGAGATCCATATGCAACAATTCTAAGGGTTGAGAAATTGAATTTTCAGATTTGGACTTATGAGAGGACTTGTGCTGTTTACCTTTTAAACAAGCAATACAATGTTCATTACAGTTAAAATGTTTCTTTGGAAAACCATTTACTAATCCCGAGTTGACTAGTTTGTTCATGGTTTTGTAATTAACATGTACAAGTCTTCTGTTCCAAAGGTCAGACTCATCAATAGAAGCTTTTGATATCAGGCAGGTGTTATCATTATGAGATGTAGCACTTGCCATATCAAGTAAGTACAAGCCATCCTATCTTTTAGCTTTCATCAAAATCATTTCAGCAGGAATTTTAAGACCAGGCTTAAGTACTAGAGCTTCTTCATCATTGAACAAAACATTTAAGTTCTTATCACAAATTTGTGATACACTCAACAGATTAAAATTCAGAACATTGACAAGACTTACTTTGTCAAGAGTAAAACTTCCATTTGATACATTACCAAGTGCAGTAATGCGTCCTTGATTGCTTCCAAAAGCAACTGGACCTCCATCATGTCTTTTTGTATTTTCTAGAAGATTTTTATTACCTGTCATGTGACTGGAGCACCCACTATCTACAACCCAAACATTTGCTTGAGATTTATTAGGTAGCTCCTGCACAGGTAAGCAACATGGTTAGTTGGTGTATGAGACCCAAGCCTTTGTGGTCTTGGGTCTTCCCATGGCATCATTGTAAGAGTATTCTCTTAAAACAAGTTGGTTTGGTCCTTGATCTTCAAGTATGAAATCATCATGTTCTGAAAAATTGACCCTTTTCTCATTTTGACTCTTAATGTAACTTTGCCATTTGGGAAAACCATGTTTCTTTATAAAAGCCTTCTTTTCCCAGTATTTTCTGTTGTTTCTCTGCTTAGCATTTTCAAATTTTGGTTGAGAGTCAACAGTGGGAAATTCATTATGGGAGAACTGAGTTCCGTGGGAACTCACTTGTGCAGAAAACTGGTGCACATCATATTGTTTAGAAAATTGTTTCCTTTCACGAGGAGCCGATTTTGCTCGTGAATCATCTTGATGAAAGTTATCAGATTGAAATTCAGGTCTTTGTTTTGAAAATTTTGCAGACCTGTTGTTTTTGAAATGTTCCGGAGGAACTGTACTTCTTCCAGAGGAAAGTTCTTCCGGAAGAAATGAAGTTCCTGCGGAGTTTTGAAACTTGGGAAAAACATTTCTTTTAACTTGAGAGAAGTTGTTGTTCTTCTCATTTCCAATCCAAACTTTCTGAGTTTGACCACTTTGCCCTTGATCACCCTGTGATCTCCTTGGTGACACATTTCTATTGTCCTTTTGCTTCTTTGAGTTAAACAAATTATGATTTCCTTGTGAAGGAGCATTTGCAGTTTTTATTATCTGTTTGAAAGGGTTAAAAGAACATTGAACAGCAATGTGTCCCATCTCACCACAAATAATGAAAAACCATATACGGATCGTTTCCAGATCATAGAATGATAGAGACGGAGAAATCTAATCATTTATTATGTCGAATGATTACACCGAAGGAGTTTACATCATTGAAGCTCGGGAGAGGTTGGACAGACCTCTCCTCTCAACATAAATACAAATGACCAGAAATCTAAACATTCCAAACTAGACTTCACCTATTTATAGGCAACCTGCCCAGCGGACCAACTAACCAACGTACCAGATGGTCCGGCGGACCATCTGATCCGCCACTGGTCCGCTGGTGGCAGTCTAGCCTAGTTTACAATGTAGACAAATATTCGCACAGTAACGACCACACCAGGAACATGCTCTTACAAATATTACATTCCCTCAAAGATTTATGGGAATTTTGGTGTTTTAAAGGCAAAATTTCAGTGGTTTGCTTGACAACAGGTTTTGCATTCACAACTGTTGGCTTTGAGCGTTTGGTTTCAGTCAATTCACCTTTGATTTTTGAAAATTTTGGAGATGAAACTTTAACAGTTGGTTTTGAAATTTTCAGTTTTTCAATCTCAGCAGAGATGCTTGTTAAACCTGTTGGTGGTAAATATGATAAGCCAGTGTGATTTTCACTTTCACAATCATTAGAGAGGTCCTCAATTGTTGGACCATTCTCTATTGGGTCAGGGGTTAGAGAAACACGTGTTTCCTTGAGAGGTAGAAATACAAGACTAGTATAAGAGTCAGGATTTTCTACATTTCCAAAAAATGAACCTCCCTTCCCATGTGTGTGATTGTGCCATAATTTCTCTGCTTTTTCACTGGCAATTTGAAACTTATCAGCAGTGTTCAAGGCTTCTCTTAACTGATCCTTTAGGGTGTCAATATCTAGCACATATTCCTCATTTTGTTTTTGTGAAATTTTTAGTTGTGCTACAACATCATCCATTTGAGTGATAAAATCAGTTTGTTGATGTTTTAAAAGCCTTATTGTTTGTTTCAGCTCATCAGTTTTGGTTGAATAAGCTATATCTGCCCTTTTTGAGTACTCTTTCAACTCATTAGATTTGCCAATTCTTCTATTAAGGCCAGATTATGCTTTTTGTAGTTTTCAACCATTTCAATGCACTTTGGTGTGCACAAAACATTCTCAGGTTCAATTGATAGTTCAGAGTTTGAGTTTACCTCTGTATTTGCAGGTGAAGAACCACTGGCCATCAGGGCATGGTTTATTGGAGCAAACTCACTCATCACATCTTCCCAGTCTACAAACCCTGTTTGGTTTGCAACAGCGGCAGTTGCATGACTGTGGTTGTTATATGAGGGCTTTGGTGGAGTAGGGCCTGAAGAAGAGCTTGGTTTAGTGAAACTAGAGCTTGGTTTGTTGTACTCTTGTTTCTTCTCAGAATTGTAGCTGTTTTCTCTTCTTGGCTGAGAACACTCCCTGGCAAAGTGTCCTAACTGATGACAGTTATAACACTTGACTTTTGTTTTGTCAAGGCCAATAGGAGCATTCTTGGTTCTATTAAACTTCCTTCCTGTTCTCTTGTAGAACCTCTGTGCCATCAGTGACACCATAGCAAGCTGGGTTGTGATATCAATTTCTTCTAGATCATCAGCACTAATGCATTCTAGATCTGATCTAGTGAACCCTGTGTAAGAATTGTTAGCAACATTTGCAAAGTTTTGAAAGTATGAAACCTCGTGTCCCTTAGGAGACTCAGAAAATGAAGCAAATGGTTCATGATCAGAATAGTTTTCTGAGTTAGCAGTGATGAGGGCCAAAGTGCCTTTGGAAGATGATGTCTGGTTAGATGAAACACCAGACTTCTCATTCATCTCCATCTCATGTGCACTCAGCATTCCATAGAGATCTCCTAGTTTTAAAGTTTTAAGATCACGACTGTATTTTATGCTAACTATATAGACAGTCCAAACTTCAGGTAAAGATCTTAAAAACTTTTTGATTATATCAGCATTGTCAAGTGTGACATCTGCTCCCTGCAGTTCATCTATCAGTTTCACATATCTCAAATACTGTTCACACATGGTTTCACCTCTTTTATGACAAAAATTTTCATATTAAGACATCTTTCTTATTCTCCTTAACCTCCTCTGTTCCTTCATACATTTCGATAAGTGCTTTCCAAAGATCATGTGCAGTTTTGCATCTCTTAAAGCCAATAAGAATAGAATTAGGAAGAGCTGCCTGGAGTGCCCACATAGCTTTGTAGACACCTTCACAGGCCTTATGGTCATCATCAGAATAATTCTCATACGTTTTTATCAACTCAACATTTGGATTTGTCACAGATTTGGTTTTAATAACTTGTGGTCCTGTTTGAATAGAAGCCCACATTTTGTGGTCAGTGTTTTTATAGAAAATTTCCATTCGAAGTTTCCAGGTGTCAAAGTCATCAGGAGTAAAAGTAGGTGGTTTGTTAGTGCTGCCATTTCTAAGTTCACTCATTTTCAGAGATTGAGAAAATGCAACAGTCTTATCTAAAGCAAACAGAACACCTTCAAGAAAGAAAAGTTTTACAAAATTCTTTAAAACTTTTGAACACAAGAGCCAAAGCTCTGATACCACTTGTTGGATCGTGGTTAACCTCTGTTAACCTTATCAAGTTACAAGAAGGTCTCAAACAAGAAAGGCGGAATCAGACTTGTTTGTGTTCTTAACAAAGATGTATTGATCCGAAAATGTAACTAGTAAACAAGAAGTAAAGTAACTGCACAAGAGATATAAATTCCAAGCACTACTATATTAATACTTCAAAGATGTTCACAAGAGAGTTACAGCTGAAATATAAGTGCAGAGATCCACCCCTAAACAATGAAGCAAAACTAATATATATATTGCAAGGAGGAAATAAAAGATATTCTTTTATTTCCTTTTAGCCCCTAGGCTAAATAAACAAACATTATCCACTACTACAAAAACTGGCATTTTTGACGTGCATTGCGCGTCAAGAAAGTGACTTCTTGACACGCAAATGCGCGTCAAGGATGCGGGGGTCAAGAAGCTTCTTGACGCGCAAAATGCGTGTCAAGAAGCTCTTGACGCGCGAACAATGACACGCTATCCTTGACACTCCATTCTTGACACCCATTTTGCGCGTCAAGAAAGGGTGTCGTCTGTGATTAATATATTTTTTATTTATAATATTTTTTTGTGTCGTCTGTTTATGACACGTAGATTTGCGTGTCATGCCTTTTATGACACTCATTCTTGCGTGTCATCCTTGTAAGTGTTTTTTTTTTTCAAAAATTACTGATTTCCCTGTTAATAAATCATATTTCACAAAACCAAAATACAAAATAGCTGCTGTACCATAACAAAGTAATGCGTTTCTTATATACATAACAAACATTACAAAGTTAACATGAGTTTACATAAGAAAAAAAAAACTATGAACTAAACAACTAATTAAACAAGAAGTTGGAAGAATTCCCATGAATGGGGCAAGCTTCAGCTTTTCTTCAAGTAAATCTCCTAGATATGAACTGCAACCTTGCAAGCATATAACAACCCCAGAAACATGTACCTCAAGTGCCCGGATTAGACAACAATCATAACTAACTATATCACAATAATATAGCATTCATAATTCATTTCTTGTAGGCTTACATAATCTTAACTCAATCGTGCTTAATGTTTATATACCTAAATGAACTGCATATGTTCCTGCTTTACAAATAACCAGATATATCATCTATCTTGATAACATAAAGTTTAAATCCACAAACCTCTCACAGGTGTTATAAGCCCCTTTGCTTAAGCATCTAATATCATGCTATAACCAATCCTGCAATCCAAAAGTTAACAAAACCATAATCATAATCAAATTCATTTCATCCTTTTTATTACAAATTTCTAATAAGAATCAACAGATAAAACAGTTGTCCTTAATACTAGAGCAGGGCTCCATCAACAACATTATTGAGATAAACCAAAGGAGTGTTTCCAATCAACTGTAGCTATAAACACAGATCTAGTTAATTAAAAATCCAAGACAAACTTTCTTTAGAACTGTGCATTTAAAGATGAAGGATGGAGTACAAACAAGGAGCCTCCAATTCTGTTCAGTGGGTCATGCAGATAACAATCGACTGAAAGCTTTTAAGTGAAATTTTTTTTTAAATAATAAAAGCTACTTGGTAACTCCACCATACATGCATTGAAGCTCAAGATTTGGCACCACTGGAATGATCTCACCAGGGTCAATAGCAAGTGATATCTTGAAAGTTTCAACCTCAGGAATTTCCATGAAGAAGGCTATTCCTGTGGAAATCCTTTCATAATAAACTGCATCAGTCATACATCCCTCACAATCTGACTTGGACCCTTGTTTTCAAAACGTCATCGGATAACATAATAAATGGTTAAAAATTGAACAAAAAAGCACTTTAGCATATATACTTAGCATTTAAATGGGTGAAAAATGTAACATGCTCAAAGACCTAGCATATCCTAATCACAAGATGATTCTGTTAGAGTAAAATCAATTACTGAACTCCTGACTGATGAGAATGACCAATATTATGTTCCCTAATATCTCAAATAAGAAAGTAATCTCTATTCATATTCATAAAAAAAAAGTCATTCCAGTAGCTAAAACTGCTAAAACTGTAAACAAAAATAGGTAGCTAAATGAACCATGCCATGTGGGTTACAAAGGTCAAAGAAGGGCCGAGATTCATGTAGTGTGTACTCAAATGCTAAAGTTCAACCAAATTATATTAAAATAGGTCACGTAAATGAGCCAATCAAGTAGAGAAACATAAAGGGAAAATATATGATAATTAGCTAAAAATGAGTCACCTCATATTGTTTAGAGCCAACTCAGTGGTTGAGCTTTTGCATGCCTTCAATTACAAAAGCTCAACCACTTTATATGGAAACAGGTCACATAAACAGGAAAATCCACTAGCTAAAAAAACATGCGTACATACCAGGCAAAATCTACTTAGATCTACTTAGAAGATCATTTGAAGGTACATAATCCTCATTTGTTCCTGATTTTGCTGAGCATGCAATTGCAAGTTCTGCATCAACAGCTCTGCTAGAACATGTTGTTCTAAAGCAAAATAGATAACTAGCTCAGTTTTGTGAGATCGTGTAGCAGATAAGAAAAAACTATGAAAACCACTTAAATAGTTGATACAGTTTGGCACACTAAGGAAATTATCAAAAAGACCGGTGCACAAGGTATGCTAACAACATAAATGAACTAAAAACAACAAAAAAAAATTACTTAGACTATTGCATAGGCTTGGCTGTACTTTAGTGGGTTCAAATATAGGTCTACAAGAAGAAATATTAAAACTACGATTACCATTCACTTCGGCATGTTGCATTAGATGGTTCGGATAGGTCTGCAAGAAGAAAGATTAAAACTACGATTAAAACTTTATCTTTTGATAAAAATAATAAGACCTCCTTAAAGCCTCCTCAAGTGTTGCAACGGTTCACGGGTCTCTGGGTACCTTTTCAATTCACTGGTCTTAAGTTGCTGCAAAAGATTCCCAATTAACTAATCTTTTTAAGGGGACGGAACCCCAACAAACTCTATTGATAAAAGAATCAACACAAGGCTACACTTTAGCCATAGTTCTAGGCCCCTCAAATTTTTCTTTCCTGCGTCTTCGTGTCCTTCCCTTGCATAAGACCTTGAGACATATTGAGATCAACTTTAGACGCTTATAAACAATCATTTAAAAGGTAACACAAATTGCAATTACTGTTTCTTGTTGAATTTGTTGGTAGACAGAGTTCGATGAGGACCCAACATCACATAAGTTTGAAGTAGCAGCCTTTCTCTTTCGACCCATTAAGATAGTTAGAATGGGCACTATATTATATAACTAAAGTTAAAGGAAAAGTAACAACCTGAGTAAAGGTCAAGCAGCATGAAAAAAAAACTACAGATTACTCTAAAGGTGTTTGGGGGCACAAATTGAAAAAAACATAACGACAACCATTCCACCCCCTTAAACCCAACCAGCTTATAAAAAATAATTGTCACTTGATGGTTTAAAACAAATTAACACACATGTAAGTTGCAACAGTAATTCAGAGGCAGAGTGGCTGACTTTAATTAGATCAAGTATTTAAAAGGCTTAACAAATAATAATGCTAACCTGTGAAAAACTCAAAGAAAGTTCCAGCAAAGACAGTAAACAAACTATACCTGCACATCAGAAAATCACATAAGCGCCAATTAATGATATTTGACAAACCAAAAAAAGATTCAAATACATACACCTTTGATTACGGTTAACCACCGATATTTTGCAAAAACAAAAAGAGCTTAGAGAGCGTCTATGGACGACTCCCTCCCTCTCCAATAGTCCAATCTTTGGGAAAACTAAAGAACCCCATCAAGTGTTAGTAGGTTTCATGGTTCACTAAGTATGCATTCGAATAGGGTTCATGGTTCACTAAGTATAGCTATAAGAGAATAACAGAGAGGATAAACAATTCTTTCAACACGCAATAACGATGTACGTATGTGTGTGTTAGTGTCTATATATATACCATATTCCGCAACCATGCATGACAATACTTTGCAGTCCCAAATGATGCTCTGCAAAATTGATTTCATAATGGTAATCAGGTATGTAAATAATGATGATGATTGAACATAAACAATTGTTAGGAGTGCTCGAACATGATGTCTTACTTTAAAGGCCTACCATCCAAGACATAACCATGTACAGATTGAATACATGTCACTGCTTCCTCCTCTTTTGAGTAAGTAATATACCTGTGAACACAAAATGAAGAGAAGCATAATCAAATATTTATCAATTACTATATTATATAAGAAATATGAGCATTACGTTTGAGCCGCCTTAAATTATAATGGTCAGATAGTGATATGTATCTTGTTTTAAGATCTCCATCAAGTGAATCAAATCAAATCACCTTACCTTTGAGCCGCCTTAAATTAGAAAGACACCACAAAAGTCTATAAGCATAAGAACATCCATTGAATCAAAATACAAAAAAACAGACATATAGATTGAGATACTTACCCCAATGAATCTTTGAGCAGCCTTGTTAGCTTAAAATCTCTAATGCACTTAATGAAAGATTTATCTTCAACAAAAGAAATGCTATCATCTGTTGGATTTATGATATCTTGGATTGACTCCATGTAAAGTTGCAAATATTTCAACATTTTATATATAAATTAGAATCTGTGTTTCATTATCATATTTTATTTCTAAGGACATAGGTACCTGCATGTATGAGATGAAGACATAATCACCATCCCAGGATATATTAGCAGGTATATCCACCAGACCTCAAAACCATTCATATTACTTCTGATACAAAATTACAAATTAGCAAAAGATTCAATGAGTTAAAATGATGATTAAATCAAGTTAGGTCAGCTTACCTAACATGTTGAACACTGATGCAGATCAGATCGAAGCACCTACATACCAAATCCTTCAATATGATGTTCCTGCTTGTATAATGTTCAACCAAATTCAATAAACTCATAAATTAAGAACCAAATTCATCAAGTTTAGGAAGAAATTCAAGTTTAGGAAGAAATTCAATAATCTTAATCAATAAACTCATCAATTAAGAAACAAATTCATCAAATTAAGAACAAATTTAAAAGCCTAAATCAACAAATTTAAGAACCTGTTACCTGTGAGAGTGTGAGTCGACGGGGAGAGACAGAGGCGGGCTGAAATCTGACGGATCCGAGAAGGTCAAAGGAGGCAGCGACGTCGCCGACTGGAGGAAGGCGGCGGGCGCGAGCGGGCGGACTGAAGTCTGATGGATCCGAGAAGGTCAGAGGAGGCAGCGGCGTCGCTGGCTGGCTGGAGGGAGGCGGCGGCGACGCGAGCGGCTGTCGCCGGTCGGAGTTGAGATGAGAGGGGGAGAGATCGCCGGAGATGGAGCAGAGAGATAGGGGAGAGACGAAGCTTTGGTCTGTGGAGATTAGGGCAAAAATGCCAGCGGGTGACGAGCAGAACGGTGGAAATTGAGAATCGGGTAGCCACTTTCTTGAGTGAAAGTGTGTGTGAGGGAGAATGGAGCAGAGAATGGAGGAGACGGGTGTGGGGGAAAGGCTGAAAATTGAAAATTAGGGCAAATCATTGGGGGGGAAATTGGAGCCAAAAATTAAAAGACGACACTTTCTTCTTGACACGCGGTTTTTATATGTCCTCCGTGTTTTTTTTTTTTTTTTGAAATATGACAGAAATTCTTGACACTCAAAAATGCGCGTCATGAATTCTTAAGAATTACCTATAAATGACATTTTATTTTGACACTTCAGTTTTTGCACGTCAAGGATTATCGAGTGTCATCGTTCGCGTGTCAAGGAAGGCAGTTTTTGTAGTAGTGTATCTACTCCAAAAGTTGTTGTAGTACAAGCATGCTTCTGTGAATAGTTGAGCAGACCTATCGGTGAACAGTGTACATCATGCCGTAAAGTAAAACTGCTTCCTGACAGCTTTATGCCTTGGAACTTGTTCAGAGAGGGAAGTCAAAGTTCCGGAGTAACTGAGGAGAAAGTTCCGGAGGAACTCCTTAGTGTATAAGAAGTTCCGGAGGAACTTCCTTCGGAACTCTGACTTAGGAATTTTTGCCCAGCAAAACATTCCCAACATCTACCATGTGAGCGCACATTGGGTAAATGTGCAGGTAGTGTACTTAGCCATGTATCCTTTGGGGCAGTTACTTATGGGAAATACTGAATCCATTTGATTAGTCCAATGGCACCTTTCGTGCCTTTGAGGCTCATAATGTCACGATCTATTTGACAACGGATCTCACCCAATACACGAATGCTAGTGCGGAACTACAAGTGTACATGATCAATACGCTAAGGATAAGTTCAAGTCCGCTAAGAGGAACTCAAGTTCGCTAAGACTTTAAGTTTGCTAAGAGCTTTCTAAAGTCCACTAGGAAGAAAAACAAGTTCGCTAAGAACAAAGTACAAGTTCGCTAACTGTTGACTTCAAACCAAAATATTCAAAATCATGACGTCTTCATATCTAGGAGGTTCTTCAAATGGAACTTCACCAGAAATGCTCAACAGTGAAGAGTTTGAGTTTCCACAACCAAAAGGATAGATTTTAAAAATAGGATTGCATCTTATGAAGTCCTTGTAGGAGCAGTAACGCGCACTACGCGGTGATCTACCTTGACGCCTATCGTTGGTACGATATGTCTTGCTAGCAGCTATGGTTCTGACGATTCTCTAGGCGATCATTACCTGGATTTTGGGGGCAATCATTACGAGAGGGTCGAGGGGTTTCGGGTTTGGCGTTTCGGAGATATGTTTTCTCTAAAGGTTCTCAAATGGCGGTGTAAGGAGAATTGGACTATATTTATACTAAAGTCATGATAATACTAATAGCATTAATATAAATATTAGAAGGCTAATAAGTATATATGTAACATGAGACATCATGTTAGTATGACAAGTAATATACCTAACATGATACAACATGTTAGCATGAATAGAGAATGTATGCCTAACATGAGACAACATGTTAGTATGATAGGTAGATGTGTGTTTAACATGAAATAACATGTTAGTATGAAGGCCTTGTATGCAAATGGCACTCATAGAGCAGGCTATAGTCCAGGTTTTCTACATGATTCAACCTAGTTCACTATAACCACGGCTCTGATACCAAGTTGTCACACCCTGAACTTTCAGAAACGGAGGTGTGTGATGATGTAAGGAAATGAATTTCTGAGTCAACCGGTTCAAGATGAAGATTTCCAGTTGAAGACATGTTCAAGCGGAAGAACGCTCAAGCGGAAGATTTGTCAACCGGAAGATCAACTGGAAGAACATTTCCGGGTGAACTCTTTTATCCAACAGTATAAAGAGTTCAACCGGAAAAGTACTGAAAGATTACTTTTGTAGAATTCAGACCTGCAACTGCTTCTATTCTTCCAAAGTCACATCCTAGCCGTCTCCTACTTTTAGATAAATGCATTTTGCACATTTCCTCTTTTGTATGTTTACTAATGTTCTTTTAGTAAATTTATTGTTTGACTTTCATGTACGGTTAGATTAGCCCGTATGAGATCAACGGATGTAGTTGATCTCCTTAGTACTATTTATAGTTGTTAGCTAGTTCATTCACAAGTACCAGATTTAGTGCTTACACTTGTAACAGTTTGAACTTGAGTTAATGCAAATAGTACCGAGAAATTTATTATCTTGTGTTCACTAGTTTATGCAATCAATACAATCAAACTACAAGTATAAGTAAAACAAAGCTTAAGTAAAAACAAGTATGATACAACTTTATTCCGCATGGTTGTGATCTTCAAGTAAAGAGTTCTTGTTTTGATTATTTCTCTGAGTAATCATCGGTCCTACAAGTGGTATCAGAGCTTTGGCTCTCCACTTTGAAGACTTCTAGTGCTTCAAAGTTGATACTTTACTTGCTCACTTGAGTTTTTATAAGCTTTTATGTTTTACAAACTGTTTTTCACAATGACTGACTTAACTCTTGGTTCACTAAATGGTAGCTCTAACAAACCACCAATTTTCACTCCTGATGACTTTGATACTTGGAAACTCAGGATGGAAGGTTTTGTTAGAAGCCTAGACAGACGCATTTGGAACAGGTTGACTGTAGGTCCTTACAGTCCAACTGTTCAATCTGCTGATGATGCCGAAGTGTACATACCAAAACCACTAGACAAATATGTTGAAGCTGATTATACTGAGCTTGAATATGATCACAAGGCCTACTGGACACTCCAGGCTGCATTACCCAAATCTATACTGGTAGGGTTCAAGGGATATAAGACAGCACATGGCTTGTGGAATGCTCTCAGTGAGATGTATGAAGGGTCTAGTGAGGTTAAGGAAAACAAAAAGGATGTTTTGAAACAAAGATATGAAAACTTCACTTACAAAACTGGTGAATCTATGACCAACCAGTATCTTAGATTTGTTTCACTTCTTGATGAATTGCAAAAGGTAGAAGTAACAACAGAACAGGCTGATGCCAACAGGAAGTTCTTGAGATCCTTACCTCCAATGTGGACTGTCTATACAGTAAGCATTAGGGAGTGCAAGGACCTCAAAAATCTTAAACTAAGTGAACTCCATGGAGTCCTTAGTGCTTATGAAATGGAGCTTAATCTTAAGCAAAACAACTTTCCTGAAGCATCACCACAGTTGCAAACCACTGCTTTGGTTACAACTGATTTTCAAAAGATCTCAAATTCTTCTCAATATCACTCACCCTCAGTCAGTTTCAATGAGTCACCTAGATGCTCAGAGAGTTCTTCAACACTGTTTGACAACTCTCACTCTGCCTATGTGGCAACTGACTCATCTCAAGGATTCACACGTGAAGACTTGGAATGTATAGGGGCAGATGATCTAGAAGAAATGGACATTTTAACTCAATTAGCTATGGTTTCTGTAAGGGCCCAAAGATTTTATAAAAGAACTGGAAGAATTTATAAAGGGTCAAAGGGATCATCAATTGGGTTGGATAAATCTAAAGCTAAATGTTATAATTGTCACCAACTTGGTCATTTTGCCAGGGAATGCAAGCAACCAAGGAGAGATGGACATAACAATAACAACAATGTCCAACAGAGATCAAACCATGGAAGCAACAACTGCAGCAGTCAACAAAACAACAGCAACAGCAACCAACAGCCAACACAACCAAAACCACTTGGAAATCAAAATGTGGTGGCAGCTGTAGCTAACCAGACTGAATGCTATGAGTGGGATGACTTTGTCACTGAGTTTGAGCCAATCAACCATGCTTTGATGGCCAAAGAAGATTCAACTGAACAGGTAAATGAGATTCCTGAAAAAGTTTTGGAAAATCTATGCAGCCCTGCATGCATAGAACAAGTGTCAAAATACAGGAAACATAACACTGATCTAATTGATGAAGTTTCTAATTTGAATGAGTTAAAGAATTGCTTTAAGAAAACTGAAAATGCATACATCACCAAAATTGAAAATTTAAACAAAGAATTTGATGCTTTAAAGCTAACTAACTCTATTTTGGAAACACAATTGGAGGATCTGTTGAACAAACTAACTATTTCAAGACAAGAAACAAAAGATGCAAAAGCAGAAAATGATGTTCTTGAAATTAAGTTAAAAGATGCCTTGTTCATCTGTGACAAATTCCAAACAGCTAACAAGAAAGCTGAGAAACTTTGGAATGGGGTAATGCATGGGAAAACAGGTATTGGGTACAACAATGTTGAACCACCCAAGGAATACTCACCTGTTATTGCTCCAATCCAAGCACTTCAGAAGGAGTGTAATGTGAGTCTAACTGTTGATAGCACTACATCTTCTTCTTCTGAAACAAAATCTGTTGAATCATTATCAAACTGTGAAGTCAAAGATGCTAGCACATCAGCATCTGTTGACCAATCCAAGGTTTTAAAACCAAAAGTTGCTTTTCCACCACCAACTATTTATGAGCCCAAAGACTCAAAAGTTGGAGGTAAACTACCTAAGCAGCCAAAACCCAGTGAAACTGAGAAAATGGGTAAGCTAACTTATCACCAGGTCACAAATGAAGAATCAACCAAAAACACAAACACTTACCAAAGAAAAATGTTTGAATGTGTTTTCTGTGGTGAGAAAGGGCACATGGCTGCAATGTGCAAATTCAATCCTTTGAGTAAAACTCAAAATTTGTTAAAACCCAAAACTGTTTCTACTCAGAAAAAATCTACAGGTAGAACCTCACCTGTAAGAAGTAACACATTGAAGTATTTTGATACTGAGTCAAACAAAGTTTTAATTGGGAACAACAAAAATGGAAGTTTTTCAGTCCTAAAATCGAACAGGGTTCCGGCTGAACTTCAACCGGAAAAATTTTCAACCGGAAATGAAGTTCAACCGGAAATCTCCAAAACACTCAGATCAGTTACTGCACCTAGACAACGACCCAGGGTTCAGTTCACTGATGACTATGACCATTTTGAAGGTCAAGGAAGGAGAAACCCATCTAGAAGCAAGACCACCTCTAGAGAAAATTTTGTGAAAAACAAGCACAACTCTCAACCGGAAATTCCCTCTAGTTCAAATGGAAGTGCCACTGTTGCATTTCACAGTGAGAGACCTAGCCAATCAAACAAATTTTCAAACATTAATGCTAGAATCTCACCAGTGACTAGTGTTGATCAGACCTACACCTCACCCAATGAGTTGCCAAAGGTTTTGACCAACAAACAAAAGAAATATAGGGAATACAGAGAGAGGAAGATTGCTGAGAGAAGGCTTAGCAAAACAAACAGACAATGTCAATCAAGTGAACAGTCTGAACACTTGAATATTGATCAAGATGATCTGTTGAATGAGGATCCAATACAAAATACCTTAGTACTTAAAGAGTACAAGTATTATGATGCTTCTGGCAAGCTCAAGACCTCAAAGGCTTGGGTTCCCTTTAGAAATTAACCAACTTTCTCTGTGTGTAGGTGCATAATAAAGGCCAACAAAGCCTATGGGTTGTTGATAGTGGATGCACTTGCCACATGACAGGAAATAAGCATGTATTAGAAAACCTCAAAAACATAAACGGAGGTCCTGTAGCCTTTGGGAGTGCAAAAGGACACATTACTGCACAAGGTGCTGTTAGTAATGGGAAGCTTACCTTTGACAAGGTAAATTTTGTTGATACATTAAATTTCAATTTACTTAGTGTCTCACAAATGTGTGACAAGAATTTGAATTTGATGTTCACTGAGAGAGAGGCCATAGTCTTAAAACCTGGTGTTAACATCCCTGAGGAACTTGTATTGCTCAGAGCACCCAGGAGAGAAGGACTATATATTTTGGATCTATCTGCTGCCACTCCAGCAAGTGGAATTGCATGCTTTATATCCAAAGCCTCAGTGGATGAATCTGATTTATGGCATAGGAGGTTATGTCATGTTAACTACAAGAACATGAACAGGATAGTGAATCTTGGCTTGGTTAAGGGTATTCCTAACAAGCATTTCAATTGTTCTGAACACTGTGTTTCTTGCCTCAAGGGTAAGCAACACAAGACCTCCTTCAAGCCAAAAACTGAGTCTTCTATCACTCAACCTCTAGAACTCTTGCATATGGATTTGTTTGGTCCAACTAGAGTGATGAGTTTAGGAAAAAGGTCATATTGTTTTGTCATTATTGATGATTTCACAAGATATACTTGGGTGTTTTTCTTAAAAACAAAAGATGAAACTGCTGAACTGTTAAAAACACTAATTGTATCTTTAGAAAATCAAGCAAAATTGAAAGTTAAGACAATCAGAAGTGACAATGGCACTGAGTTTAAAAATCATGTTTTGAACTCATTTTGTGAGGAAAAGGGAATTCTTAGACAATTCAGTGCTCCTAGAACTCCACAGCAAAATGGTGTTGCTGAAAGGAGAAATAGGACATTAATTGAGGCTACTAGAGCAATGCTAGCAGATTCTAAGTTACCTGTGATATTTTGGGCAGAAGCAGTAAACACTGCTTGCTATGTCCAAAACAGGACTTTGATTGTTAAGGGTAAAAATAAAACTGCTTATGAGCTTTGGAGAGGTAGAAAACCTAACATTTACTTCTTTAAATCATTTGGCTGTCCTGTTACTATTTTGATAACTAATAGGTTGTTGCCTAAGTTTGCTGAAAAGGCAGATGAAGGATACTTTGTTGGATATTCTGGTGTGTCAAAAGCATTCAGGGTATACAGTAAAAGTACTAAAATTGTTGAAGAAACCATTAATGTAACTTTTAATGAGAAATCTCTTAACAATTTTGTATCTCAACCAGACTGGTTATTTGATATAGATGCACTAACCACTGCTTTCAATTTTACCATTGAGAAGCCATTGAGTTCAACAGTGCAGGAACAGGAACTTAAGCAGAATCACATGAGATCAGCTGATAATATCTGGCAGATGAACACCAAAGGACTGCAAATGCAACCCACCTTCTTTTCATCGATCAGCACCAAGCCTGTGAAATCCAACAATTCAAAGAAAGCCTCTGAAATTGTTCTTGCTGATGCAGAAGTTCATCCGGTTGAACTTCCGGTTGAAGTTCAAACGGATCCTGTAGCAGTAGAATCTCCGGTTGAGACTCAACCGAAAAACAATTTTTCAGAAAATTTTGAGAACAATGAATCCAATGATTCAACTGATGCTGGTTCAAATGAGTACAGTTTTGAGCATCTAATCTCAGATTCAGTCCCTAGTTCTCAAGAACCAACTGAAGTTTCAGAACCTGTTTCACAAGCCAACAATATTGAGTTATTACCTCAACTCAATATTCCTCATAATGGAAGAAGCCATGAATTTCCAATGTTTACTGATAGAAGAGTTAGTAAGAATCATCCAAGGGAGAATATTATAGGAGACTTGTCAGCTCCTGTGCTGACAAGAAGCAAGTCTATTGATGCAAACATGTGCCTACATGCTGCATTTCTGTCTCAAGAAGTACCCACAAAGATCAATGATGCATTGGAAGATGAAAGCTGGGTAGAGGCAATGCAAGAGGAATTGTTTCAGATCAATAAACAGAAGGATTGGGAATTGGTAGACCTACCTGAAGGTGAAGAACCAATTGGAACCAAATGGGTATTCAGAAACAAGAAGGATGACAGAGGAATTGTGATAAAAAACAAATCCAGACTTGTAGCTCAAGGCTACACACAGGAAGAAGGCATTAATTATGATGAAGTTTCTGCTCCTGTGGCCAGGCTTGAAGCGATCAAAATATTTCTTGCCTATGCTGCATTCAAAAACTTTCTGGTATTTCAAATGGATGTCAAATGCGCTTTTCTGTATGGTCTTTTGGAACAAGATGTGTATGTCAAGCAACCTCCTGGCTTTGAAGACCCTCATCACCCCCAACAAGGTATGCAAGCTAATTAAGGCTTTATATGGTCTAAAGCAAGCTCCTAGGACATGGTATGAAACACTTTCAAACTATCTCCTAGAGAATGGCTACAAGAGAGGAGCTATTGACAAAACATTGTTTGTGAAATCTGATGGCAAAGATACTTTGATGGTACAAATCTACGTTGATGACATCATCTTTGGTTCATCCAATGCTGCCTTATGCAAAGAGTTTGAGGGATTGATGCAATCTAAGTTTGAAATGAGTTCAATGGGTGAACTGAATTTCTTCTTAGGCCTACAAGTGAAACAAACTGCCAATGGAATTTTCTTGAATCAGTCAAAATATATTCAAGATATGCTAAAAAGGTTTGATATGCAGTCTGTTTCAACCTCAAGAACTCCTATCTCCACTTCCCACAAGTTAAACAGTGACTTAAGTGGAAAACCAGTGGATGTTCATCTCTACAGGGCAATGATTGGATCACTGCTCTATCTCACAGCTAGCAGACTTGACATCATGTTTAGTGTTTGTTTATGTGCTAGATACCAGTGTCAACTAAAGGAATCACACATGTTAGCAGTGAAGAGAATCTTTAGATATCTTAAAGGACAACCAAAGCTTGGGTTGTGGTATCCAAAGAATTCAGATTTCTCCTTCAAAGCTTACACTGATAGTGATTATGCTGGCTGCAACTTGGATAAAAAGTCTACTACTGGAGGATGCCAATTTTTGGGAGAAAGACTTGTGTCTTGGCAATGCAAGAAGCAAACCTGCGTATCTACTTCTACTGCTTAAGCTGAATATATTGCTGCATCAAGCTGCTGCAGTCAAGTCTTATGGATTCAGAATCAAATGTTGGATTACGGCATCAAGTTCATGGAGACTCCAATTCTAGCAGACAACAACAGTGCTATATCAATCACAAACAATCCTGTTCAACACTCAAAAGCAAAACACATTGATATCAGGTACCATTTTATTAGAGATTGTGCTGAGAAACATTTAATTAGAATGGTTAAAGTTCATACAAATCAACAATTGGCTGATTTGTTTACCAAAGCATTCGATGAAGCTAGATTTTTCTATCTCATTAGTGCCATTGGTATGATGAACTTTGACTGATTAAACTGTTTTCACAAACTTAATAAAAGAGACCATTTTGTGTCAAAGAGCCCGTCTCTTGATACAAAAAGAAAAAGAAAAAGAAAAGTTTTTGTATCAGTTAGACATCTTTTCAATCATAGTCAGGTCATACTGTTAAACTATGATAACTGATACATGTAATTTTCAAAATCAAGTGTTTTTCTGTCTTCCGGTTGAACTTTCCAGTTCAACACATCCGGTTGAATCTCAACCGGAAAGTCATCTTCAACCGGAAACTCAATTTTTGATCACACCATCCAAATTTCTGAAACTGGCAAAAGGAACAACAATTCTTTATTAGAAAGTTCAGATTAAAATTGAAAAATTTTCAAACGGAAATTTTATTTCCTGTTGACAACCTCAACCGAAAAAATTTTCAACCGGCAAAATCTGTCCGGTTCAACTTTCAAACGGAAAGAAATTTTGTTGTTTGGAGAGAAAAACTCTCCGCTTGAATCTCAACCGGAAAAATCTTTTGTCTTAAATGAATCATTTAATTCACCGGTTGAGGCACATATTTTCAAGCGGATTGTGCATTTAAAGTGTTTTAATTTATTGTCCGAATTAAATTCTAAAGACACGCAACAGGAAGTTGTATTGTACAACCACCTGAAGCACACATTTTGCGGACCCACTTGCACTTTTTCTTTCTCTCTCCTGTGACTCAGCGTACTTTATCCCATCGCTGATAACTGTCACCCATCTTTAAACCCACCAGTTAAATACCCACAACCCCTTCAACACTCCTCATAATCCAAAAGCAAGAAATCGTTCAAAATCCGAAAACCTAAAAATTTTCAGAACCATTTCTTTCTACTCTCAAAATTCTCTCATAGTAAATCAACAATGTCACCAAAGTCCAAGCAAAGGGGAAACAATCAGTGAAGAATGATCCTTTCCCACTTGAACACAACCTAGTTGCGTTTCTTGACGAACCAGTGAACTCTACACACGCTGAAACCTTCACCGAGATGATCAATTTCCTCAAAACTTCATATCTGAATCACGCACTCACTGTTGTGGTTTATTTATATGAGGAAATTCTCTCTGAATTCTGGAAGAACATCCAACTGCTCGAAAAGGATGTAGACGATGTAGAGGAAGATACGCTGAAGTCAACTGTAAAAGGGGAAACTGTTCTCATTACTGAATCGATGATTAGGGAATTGCTGAAATTGAATGACAAGAATGGGTATGTTCGCAGAACCCCCAAGCAATACATGGCTCTGCTCAAAGCAATTGGCTATGGTGGTGCTACTGAAGGAACTGCCACTGTTCACAAGGGTCAAATGCCCTACAAATGGAGATTTCTGGCTCACACCATCATGGTGTGCCTGTTGCCAAAGAAATCAGGATTTGATGAAATGGCTGTTGAGCAAGCTTCTACCTTCTATGCTGTGGTGAAAGGGGAGGTATACAATTTTTCTGCTGTAATTTTTAATGCTTTAAAGGGTAATGCAAAGAACTTTGCTTTTTACATGTACCCTAGATTTTTAACTTACATTTTGCAAGAAAAATACCCCAAAATTAATTTGGATGGAAACATGATGCTGGTTCCAAGAGCATTATCTGAAAACACATTTTCCAAATTAACCACTAACAAGAAGCCATTCCTTGGGAGGGACACTGACCATCCCATGCCAATCCAAAGGGTGATTCCGGTTGAACAAGGAGAACCTAGTTCTCAACCGGAAACACATGCTTCTGAAGAGCAACTTGCTCCAGTGGACAACACTGTACCATCCACAGTAGTTGAACCCACCACTGATCAACCACCTTCTCCTTCTGATACTTCAACCATATTTTTCAAAAGAAAAAGGAGAAGAGATTCAGACCCACCATCAATTCCCACCATCCCCCCCCCCCCCCTTCCCCAAAGCCTACAAATCTCAAAAGGCTCAAAAAGGTTGTGCAAGAGCCTACTCCTCTCTTGCAACCCATTGCCTCCAGCCCTGAACCAACCCTTGGCACAAAGCCAACTGGGTCAGCCAAATTGGGATTTAAACTTGTTGATGAACCTTCTTCTGAGGGGGAGTCATTTCATATGGATGTACAATCCCCATCCACTTTCTCACCCTACACTTCACACTTCTCACCTGTGAATGATGATGTAGAAAGAGATGTCACAGATGATGGTGTTATTAACCCACACACCACATTACATGGGAACATTCTGAGTGACACTCACACTGCTACATCTAACCCACATTCACCCCAGGAGGTGAATCTCAGGAGTTTAGATGAGATTCATGTGGAAAGGGCTGCTGCCACTCAAAGTTTCTCATTGAACTTTGATGATGGTAGTAACATTCATAAGACCCAATCCATGGCAACCCATACTATAGTTCAACCGGAAGATCCCCTAGTGGATCCTAAAGGGAAAACTGTAGTTAAGGGGAATCCCAGGCGCCAAGAAAACCAGGGTGGTGGACTTGATCAACATAGGGTTGATGGTCCATCTTTTTCCTATGATACTGGTACAACTCCAGTTGAGGATAGTTTAACACTTACAGAATTGACGGCATTGTACAAATCACTACAGGCTCAGGTAACCAGTCTCAATTCGACTATTGCCAGCCTTGTAATGAACACTCCTGCTGCTGCTCAAGCTCAAGAAGTTCCTGTTGAAGCCTCAACTGCTCAACCGGAAACTTCACCTGCACCAAAGTTTCAACCGGTTGCATAGCATACTGCTGAGGTTAGTTCTTTGAACCCATTTCCTTTTGGAGGTCAGGCTGTAGAAGCTGATGCTGCCAAAAAGGGGGAGAAGACTAATCCTCCAACACCTATTACTGCTGCTGCTACAACCACAACTTAAGAAGAAGAACTTAATCAAACAGTGCCTTTACCTGAAGAAGTAAGGCATACAGCCTTCAAATTGGCTAAAGTTGATCCCTTTTCAGTTGCTGATGGGTTAACCAAGGTGAAGATGAGCTCACTCATGAAGGTATTTCCACAGGATCCAAGCCTGTTGGGAATGATTGAAGCAACAATGTTAGTTGCAGGTGCTCAGCCAGAGAGCATTCTGCAGGTCAAGCACTTCTTGACCAATGTGATTATCCCACAAGAGGAGGCATTTGCCAAATCTAAAGTGGATGAGGTCACAACTAACATTGTCTCTGAACCAATTGTGGATGTGGTTCATGAAGATGTGGATGATGATGCTTCAGTCACTCAGACTGAAGAAGTTGAAGGTGAAAAAGAAGGAGAGGATATCAGCACTGTACTGAAAGAACTAAGTACAAAATCTCCGGCTGAAGTTCAACCGGAAGAGACTCAACCGGAAAAAGCTCAACCGGAAGAGACTCAACCGGAAAACTCAACAGAAGCTGAGATTGCTGAAACATTGATCCAACTGCACTCCACCTCCGATTCAGAGCCTCCTTTGAGCTTCAAAAGAAAGAAACAAACCAAACCTAGGAGGATGATCAGACTGAAGGAGAGTGAAGATTTCATAACTCCTCAACCAAGGGTACTAGATACTATGGTTGATTCTGACCAGTCAGAAGAACAAGAAACTATGGATGACCTGAATGAAGAAGAATTCATCCATGACTGGGAAGATAATCAAGCCAGGATAAGATCAAAGGAAGCCAAATCAAATTTGCAATACAAACAATTTTTGGCAGACCTGGATCTTCTATCAAATGACTTTGTGGTTGAAGGATTGGTAGATGAAGCAAGGAAGAGATCGATTGAATGGAGAATGCAGGTCTATGACCTTGTCAAATTAAGTGAACAGGAGAAAAACAGGCTGATCAACATAGCTTCCAGAATGCCAACTGTCTTGAACAAAAGTTTAGACAACCTGGAGCTATTGGAAAGGATCAAGAGATGTGCTATCATCAGATGTCTCAAGCCTGCTGCTGAAGTAGAGAAGATGAAGGCAAAAGATACTTGCAAAATTGTAGATGAGCTGCTCAAACAAGTGAAAGGAGCAGAGTTTGCTATGATTCCAAGTCTTCAAATGCCTTTGCCATCTTAGACAGTCACAGGTAACCCCTCATCTACATACATTAAACCTGAACCTTTTGATGCCTCTGACATACTTGCTGAGTCTCTCCCTTCCAACTTGTTGGAAAGACTCAAGCAACCAGCCTCCCATGTTCCCACTCCATCTTCCAGATTTTACTCCCATAGACCCAGGGGAATGAACCCAAGGCCCAGGGGATCCAGATCTACCAAGCCTAAATATATTCATCCAAAATTTAGGATAGATAACTGGACTGATATCACCCCTGCCAAGCCTAAACCCTGTCCATCTATTTGGAAGTATAATCAACCTTCATCTCCACCTAAAAACTCCACCTCTTCAACTCCACAGTCACAAGCCATGAAACCACCCACCATATCACCAACAAAGCCTTCTGAACCCACTGAGATAGCCGCAACCAGTTCTGTTCAAGCATCGTCTCAAGCAGATAAAGGGAAAGAAAAGGTCCCAATTGAAACTGATAAATCATCTGCTGATCCTGCCACTGGTGCTTCACCTGGAAGAAAGAAGTCCATTGCAAAAAAGACCTCTTCTTTCAACCTTCAGTTTTCAAACCAGGAGGATCATGAGACAATTGAACAAAACAAGAGTTCAATTTGAAAGGCCGCAATCTCCAGAAGAGTGAAGCTCTTGGAGATAGTCAATTTTTGAAGAACAACATACAGAGGATAAATTTTGGCAGCATCATCTTAGGGGGAGATTGTAAGGAAATGAATTTTCTGAGTCAACCGGTTCAAGATGAAGATTTCCGGTTGAAGACATGTTCAAGCGGAAGAACGCTCAAGCGGAAGATTTGTCAACCGGAAGATCAACCGGAAGAACATTTCCGGGTGAACTCTTTTATCCAACAGTATAAAGAGTTCAACCGGAAAAGTACTGAAAGATTACTTTTGCAGAATTCAGACCTGCAACTGCTTCTATTCTTCCAAAGTCACATCCTAGCCGTCTCCTACTTTTAGATAAATGCATTTTGCACATTTCCTCTTTTGTATGTTTACTAATGTTCTTTTAGTAAGTTTATTGTTTGACTTTCATGTACGGTTAGATTAGCCCGTATGAGATCAACGGCTGTAGTTGATCTCCTTAGTACTATTTCTAGTTAGCTAGTTCATTCACAAGTACCAGATTTAGTGCTTACACTTGTAACAGTTTGAACTTGAGTTAATGCAAATAGTACCGAGAAATTTATTATCTTGTGTTCACTAGTTTATGCAATCAATACAATCAAACTACAAGTATAAGTAAAACAAAGCTTAAGTAAAAACAAGTATGATACAACTTTATTCCGCATGGTTGTGATCTTCAAGTAAAGAGTTCTTGTTTTGATTATTTCTCTGAGTAATCATCGGTCCTACAGATGACATGGGATCATAGTCGTGGATACATAGAACGACCTCTATCAGATTAATATACGTTTGAAAAACCAAGTATGTCATCAAAGTTGTAGCAGAAAAATATGTTAAGACGACATTGTTTTACAATACTGAAATAGAAATTGTTTCAGAAATGTTAAGATAGGAAACATGATAAGAGTTAAGTCTTGAAATCATTTCGACCAAGGATTTAAAAGGCAATTGTTTCATAAGTTATTTCATGATGATGAATGTGACTATGACTCCAAAATGCAAGCCCTAAGTTTGAGGTCCCATTTGCATACGGTCTGGCTTTGTTACCTGAGAAATACATGAGTTTAAAAGGTCAACATAATGTTGGTGAGTTCACAGGTTTAGGATTCTACAAAATGCATTTGTAAAACAGTTGATGATATACAAGATATTATAATGGTTACTCGTCGTTGCATTGATCTACCTGCACCTTGATTTCAAACACTAACAGATTTACCCACCTATGGTAACTTCTCCCAAGAAATACCAGTGGCACAAAATAACTGACATGTACCCCGTGACTGTTACCGGTGAGTCAGAACTGGAGCAACCAGCTAGGACAGGGTTGTCAACCCAAATAGATCTACTCACTAGTTATCGTTTCGTTACAGGAACTAATTGAAATCAATTGTTGGTGGGATTTGTAACAATATGTTGTATAACAAATTACTATGAAGGGGTATGAAAGAAAAGATAATCAATAAGGCGTAACAGTTGTACCATAATATCAATTAATAAGATTTGTTTGATCATGATTTCTCCCCCATAGTATTTAAACGGTTTTTAAAGAAAGGGTTCATGAAACTCACTCGATTAAGGTGATGATGAAAGCTGTATCGCGCTGGACGTAGCAAGTAAACTATGTCCTAATAATAACTAATAAGACGGTTTTAAGGTACTATTTCAGTTGGATAATGTCCAGTTACTCAAACGATCCTGGTCGAGTCTTGACATAACATTCCCGTTTGTATTGTTTGGAAAACCCGTTTGGAATATTTATCGTTCAAATAATATTTAGGTTAATGGATATATTTATAGTCGAATAAATATATAACTTGTAGGAATAATTATAAATCATATAATTATTTAAGGTTATGAGAATATATATTTAGATCAAGTTTTGAACTTCGAGACAAATAATAAAGTATTTTATTATTTGAAGTTCACGTTATATATGTTAAGCTTGAGTTCATAATTTTAGACGATAATTATATATAAGTCATAGAAATATTTATGCAAATAAATAAATATATATATATATATATATATATATATATATAACATACAGAAATGATATATGTTTCAATATTCTCAAGATTCTAGAAAAATACAAGTCTTTATATTTTTAGAAATTTAGTTGTTGGCTTCGCCGCTATACGATACAAGTATCTGACCAAATGATCTTTATGATAATTAATATTTAAATCCGTAAATATTATTATGTTTATGTTATCTCAAATAGTTTTTCTAAATTATATTTAGGAAATAATAAAATATTAAAATGAGAGTTCTGTGTGATGTGTTGTTAATACTTTTAGAAAAAATATATATTTGTAACAATATATAAGTTTCACGTTGAGTAAATTCAAAATATAACACCGTATATTTTTAGGTGCAACGTCTGGAATTAATATATATATATATATATATATATATATATATATATATATATATATAAGTATTCCGTTAAGAAATACGATATGAAAACTAATATTTAAGTCCTTAAATATTACTGGGTTGTAATAACTTTAAATAAATGTTTCAAGTTATTAAAAAATGAGATTTAAAAATATGAGCACTTAGTTATTAATTATGACTCCAAACGCTCGGTATTTAAGATATATATGTTTTATAAAAAGTAAACCTATTTTTATAACACATGGTCAAAATATATTCCTTTGTCCAAAATATATTTGTATATATATTTTTAGTCCAATGTGTAACTTTGACGGTCCCCGAGTAAGTTTTTATACCGCTTGGTCTATAATCTTTTTAGTCTTCACAACGATTGTCAAATATATATTGAGACATAAGTGCTTAAATATTAACGTTAATCAAATATTTAGGACGGTTATTTGTTTATTTATATATTTAGTGGGTGGATTGTCAAGACTCGTTTTGGGTGATTATAAATATAAAAAATGAACAACGAAAATTATTAAATTGAGAAGTTTAGACTTTTACCTCTAGGTAATGAACCGAAAGAGCCGAAAATATATCCATAGAGCCGATCTAAAATATCGAGTTTTTAAAAGTTGGACCCCGAAAGGTAAAGTGGCCTTTTGCGGGCTAGTTTTCGGTGGTTTACGGTGATCGTTAGGGGAAAACGTTGAGGCCGTTTGAAAGATAGCCGGGTGGACTAGCCGTTGGTGGTGAAAGGGTGGTACTGCGATGGTTCGACGGTGGAGAAATAATGGTCTAAAGATGGCTCGATGGGCTGTTTTGCTCCAAAACAACAAAAAACTCAAGTTGATGCGTCTGAGGAAAAAGAATGCGGTTGTGGACTGTTTGCTTTAATTTGAAAGTTCCGATTCTATATATATATATATATAGGGGAAAGTTATTGTACAAAGGGCAATTTGCGTGCGAAGCGTGCGAAGGGGGGTAGATTTGTCCGCGCGTGTTTGATAATAATCACGCAAGTTATATTGATAATCACGTAAGCTATATTCAATAATCACGCAAGCTATATTTCATAATCACTAAGTTATATTTCATAATCACGCAAGTTATACGAGAGCATATAAATGAACTTGAAAAAAAGTATAGCAATACTATACTCGAATTAAAGAGAATAAAATGCCCGATTTTATGGTGAAATTTTTTTAAAAAAAAAATAATGTCGTATGAAAAAGTTATGGACGTTTAAAAAAAACTGGGGGAACTTGAAAAAGTCAACAATTGTAAGCTCTACCAATTCTATCCCTCCAGATTCTTCTCACGCTTATTTCCTTCTTCTTCTTATCTGGATTAGATATATTAGATCTGGACCATTCATCTTCCAAAATTAATGGCTCAAATTACTTCCTACACTTTACACGCAAATATTCATTTGTATTTGAACTTTCACACACACACACACACACACACACACATATATATATATATATATATATATATGGGTTAGGATCCTGCGAAAACACATATTAAAACCCACGTAACTTTTTCATACGTTAACCATTTTTTTCATAAAATTTGCGCCAAAAGTCTTTGAATTACGTTATCTTTAATTCTGGAGCAAAATATTTAAAGAAATTTAAGGTTTTGTTTTCCGTGTGATGCACATGTGATTCATATAATTAGAAAAAGTTACAAAATGTTATTTTTTTCTTTAAATCTAAAGATAACACAACTATAAGATTTAGGATGCAATTTCTTTTTAAACCTATTAATGTATATCAGATGTATGAGGGTTTTTTTTGGTATGATGCACATGTGCATCATTTAATGAAAAAGCACAAAAATGATGAAAATATATGACATATGGTGTGACTAAGAAAAATAAAATATTAACTCATACTAAAAGTATGAGTTTTTTTTTTGTGATGCACATGTGCACCACATAAAAAAATTAAAAATGTAAAAAGAGCGTTAAGTTGTTTTTTTTTTAACTTTTATAGGATTAAAGATAACATAATTTTAAGGCTTTTGGTGCAAAAAAATTTTAAAAATATTAACGTATGAAAATTTTATGTATGTTTTAAGATTTGTTTACGCAGTTTTCACAAAAAAGGGCGTTTTCGTGGGATCCTTCCCCTATATATATACATATATATATATATATATATATATATATATATAGGATTAGGATCGTATGAAAACCCATTTATTTTGTGAAAACGTGAAAACCACTTTAAAACCTTTATAACTTTTTCATACGTTAATGTTTTTTCATGAAATTTGCGCCAAAAGTCTTATAATTACGTTATCTTTAATTCTATAAAAACCAAAAACAAAAAAAAAACGTTTTTTTATTTTTTTTTATTTTTTTTTCCGTTTTTGGTACACATGTGTACCACAATAAAAAAACTCAAAATTTAATATGAGTTACTAATAGTTTTAAAAGGAAATTGCACCCTAATTATTATAGTTTTATTATCTTTATATCTAAAGAAAAAAATAACATTTTATGATTTTTTAAGTATTGCTACACATGTGTACTATGTTTAATTATCATTCGTAACATAAATGTTTTATTGTTTTTAGTATGTTTTTAATATATTTTTAACATAAGGAGTGTTTTTATACTTTATAATTCGTTTTTGTGTAGTAGTAGTGATGATGGTACACATGTGTACCAAAAACGGGGAAAAAAAAAACGTTTTTTTTTTACGTTTTTTTTTATAAATATTGTTTTCCAGAGTTATAGATAACGTAATTCTAAGACATTTGGCGCAAATTTCATGAATAAACATTAACGTATAAAGAAGTTATGTAGGTTTTAAAGTGGTTTTCACGTTTTCACAAAATAAAGGGTTTTCATAGGATCCTTCCCCTATATATATATATATATATATATATATATATATATATATATATATATATAGAGAGAGAGAGAGAGAGAGAGGACTAGGATCATGTGTAAACGCACTTATTTTGTGAAAACGTGAAAACCATGTTAAGGAGGGTTATAATTGTAAAATTGTGTCATATATTAATACCTCTCCCTCGTTGACTTGCATAACAAAATACGCCGAACCTCCCTAATTGACACCGTCTCTCTCCACCGATATTCCTCCTCCTCAACCGCAATCCGCCATTACTTTCCGGCCATGGATTCGCTGGACCTTCAATCTGAATCTCAGATCCGCAACGCTCACGAATCAAACACAAACGGTAGGCATCTCAGTTGTTTTTTTACTTATTTTTTTCACGTTTGTGTGTTTATTATACGATCATCAGATCCTGAACACGATTAGCGTAATTAACTTTGTATTTGTTAAAATTTACCGATTTTATTGTTTTAGATGATAGTATCAGATCAAATCGTTAATTTACTAGCTTATTTTATCACCACTTGAAAACAGTTAATATACCTTACTTCGTATTTGTTAGAATTGACCTACTTTATTGATTTAATTAACATGTTCAAATCGAATCGTTAATTGAATAGTATATTCTATGATCATCAGTTTTTTGAAAAAACAGTTAACCTAACTAATTCCGTATTTGTTAAGATTGACCGGTTTTATCGTTTTAATTTACAGGTTCTGATCAGAGCGTTAATTTACCGGCTGTAAGGAGAGATGATACAGCTGCAAGTGCGTCTGAAGAGTTTGTTGATGCGAGTTCTGATTTCGACATAAACTACGTTGACTCTCATAGCCTTCTTAACCTTGTTGATGAGCCGAGCACGTCTGTTTATGAATCTTCTACATCTTCTAGTACCTTGCCTGAACCAGAACCGATACTTTCGTTTTTTGCAGTTGAACATCGTGGTATGGCTAATTTGTTCCACTCGTTCACATGTGTACCATAGTTAATTTATTGTTTATAACATATTTAACCAAGCGCATCAATACCTTTTAATGTTTACATACTGTTTACAGTTGTTGTTATTCCCACATTTTACGAATCTTATGTTACTTTAATATTAACCGACATGTTACACGTGTGTATTGTATACCCAATTGTTTACGTGTTTGTTACAAATACTGTTTATTCTATTTTTATGCCATGTTGACCTAATAATCCGTTATAATTTCGTTGAATATTTCATTTTGTTTATAGATTTCAAACTTAACTGTAATGCACATGTGAATTGTATACTATATCTTGACATGTTGGCTGACATATGTATTTGTTGTTTTGCTGTTTAACAGGTGGATCATCTAGCCGTGTGTTTCTAACGCCTAATGGTACCGAGTTCTGGACACCTAACATTAACGAGTCGCTTGTGCCTGTTGTTGGTACTGTTTTCGCCAGGTGGGATAATGTTGTTGCATTATATAATACGTATGCTGAGGAATCCGGATTTTCGACACGCTTGGGAACTCATCGGAAAGTCCATGATGTTACTACTTCCCGTATCATTAAATGTAACCGTTCTGGGAAGCCACAGTTGAAAAAGTTTGATTCTATGGATCCGGATGCACTATCAAAGTTGAAAAGCTCTCGATCCCAAATGTGTGGTTGCACCACATGCATCCGCTTTAAGTTTGATAAAAAAACCGAGTTATACACACTTTACTCGTTCATTGATTATCACAACCATGAAATGTACGGCAAAGAGTTCATTGAGTTTTCCAAGAAACGTAGAAAGGTCGATTTCACAACTCACCAGCTTGTACATGAGATGAGTTTACACAAGATTGGACCAAACATCTCTCATAGGGTTCAGTGCACATTGAAAGGAGGACATCAAAATGTTCCTGGAACTTTGACTGATTACAAGAATATTAGTCGTGATATTCGTCTTTTTATCGGTGATAGGGACGCCCAGATGATACTAGACACATTGCGTTCTCGGTCAGAAAATTTGCATAACTTTTTCTTTGAGTACGTTGTTGACGGACATGAGCTACGCTCGCTTTTTTGGGCCGACGATGTGTCAAGATGCAACTATGAGACATTTGGCAACGTTCTGGCGTTTGACGCCACTTACAAAACTAACAAGTAAGACCATTAACATTCCTCGTTTTTTTTTTTGAATTGGTGCTTACCTTTTTATTTAATCTGTTGTTGTTTGATTTTTTCTTTTTTCCTATTTTATTTTTTATTTTTTATTAGGTATTGCATGATTTTTGTGCCCTTCACCGGCGTTGACCACCATAAGAAATGTGTGACCTTTGGTGCTGCCCTGCTTTTTGATGAATCCACCGAATCGTACACATGGCTCCTTTAGACGTTCTTGAAAGCACACGGGAAGCAACCTAGGCTAGTTTTAACAGATCAAGATGCTGCGATGGAAAAAGCGATTATTGTTGTTTTTACTAGCTCCACACACCGTCTCTGCATGTGGCACATCATGCGTAAACTTCCTACTAATGTATATTCTTGTGACCCTACATTATAATAGTATATTTGTTAGATTATTCTCTGTTTCCTATCACCTTGTGGAAAAAAAAGAACTTTTTAATGTTCACCTTGAAAAATTGCATATTGGCGATGCACATGTGCATCATTAATGTTATTTCTGTTCATTTACAGGTTACAGGCGACGTCGTAGAAAACACTGATCTGCGCAAACGCATACACAAACTTGTTTGGGATTTGATCATCGACCAAGATAGTTTTGAAGAAAAATGGGCGGCTTTGATTGACGAGTTTGATTTGTCTTCCAATACCTGGCTTCAAGAGATGTTTGCTATAAGATCCGATTGGGTTCCTTGTTATTTTAGGGACATCCCCATGTGTTGCTTGATGAAGACCACCTCAAGATGTGAAAGTTCAAATGCCCTTTTTAAAGTCAATTCCAGCGCTTCTAACACACTTCTGCAGTTTTTTGATGTGTTTCGACACGGCGATTGATGGCCAGTGTTACAATCAGCGCAGAATGGAGTTTGATACCAATATGACTACCCCTGTGCTCCGTACACCCTTACCCATAGAAAAGCATGCCTCCACGTTGTACACCCTTCCAATATTTAAAGAGGTTAAAAAAGAAATCGACAGGAGTGTCCATTACTGCTCTATAGGCGAGACGCGCACTTTGGGTGATACCAAGATCTACACGGTTGCACATACAAACAAACAATTCAAGCATGTGAACCAATTTGAGGTACATTATCTGTATTGCCTTGTATAATTTTCTTGTTTTATATTATTATTATTATTATTATTTTTATTTTTTTTTATTTTTTTATTTTTTTTTTATTTTTTTTTGTTATGATATTTTTTGTTTTATCAAATCTTTAACGTACATCATATTATTTTGCGATACACATGTGTTGTATGTATATTTTATTTGTCAAATCTTTAACGTACATGTATATTTTATTATTATTATTATTATTATTATTATTATTATTATTATTTTTTATTTTTTTTTATTTTTTTTGTTATGATATTTTTTGTTTTATCAAATCTTTAACGTACATCATATTATTGCGCGATACACATGTGTTGTATGTATATTTTATTTGTGAAATCTGTCATGTTTATATGCAGGTTACTTTTAACACTGTCGAGAACACTGTTGAATGCGGTTGTATGTGCTTTACTCGAATTGGGTACCTCTGTAGACACGTATTCCATGTTTTCAGGTTTAACCAAGTAAACGAGATACCCGACCGCTACATTTCAACCCGGTGGTTGCGTAATGCTCTTCCAAACAGGGTTTATGAAATTGCTAACCGTTATTCTGTTGACAACAGTGAGGCTAGTGTGATTCGACGTGAGATCATGGACACGGTATGTCAATGCACTGATCGCTTAAGGCGTGACCCAACCCGTCTTGCTGCTTTTTCAAACCAGCTTAAAGATATCAAAAGGCAAATATTTTCCGATGTCCCTTACAACCCGGAGCATGAAAGGACTTCGGCAATTATAAGTGATATACTGCATCAACCTGAATATGGTACCTCGTCTGTTACACCGCCACAAGGCATTCGAAACAAGGGTTGCGGTACGGGTAAACGTATGGTCGGGCCTGGAGAAAAAGTTGTTGAGAACTTCAAGAAGGGACCTAGGTTGTGCAAGATGTGTAACAGTACGTTTATGGGCATGATTCGCGAAATTGTGCAAAGGTTCAAGCTGCTTTAAGGGTTGCGTCTGCTGGAGCTGATACAGTTGGAAATAGTGGTTGTCCGGGTACTTCTTCTGGTGTTTCAGACCTGCCACCAGCTCATGATACAAGTCCTCCTGTTGCTTCATCATCTCGTACACGTCCACTTCGTGCCACTAGACAAGCCGCTGCACGTTCCGTTAGGCATTCTACCAGGCTGGCAGAACAGTCACCCACCACACGAGATATTCGATTTGCTTATGAGATCTGTTACTGATTTGTTGGTATTGTTTAGCTTTTATTGACCTTGTTCGTATGTCCGTTTATTGTTTGTTATCGTTGAATTTTTGTGGATTTCCATCTTACAGTTCATGTTTGATATGGATTTTATGCAATGAATATCTTTTATGTCTGACATTAATGTTCATGTCATTATGGCCCATCAGGTCAACTATATCAATAAAAAAATGCAATTATTTATATGATGCACGTGTGTATCACTGTGATACACATGTGTATCGGTCACGTATACTCTTGTGATGTTAATATTAATGTGTTTTCTGTACCTTTGCACAGTTACTGTCATTTTTTTATTTTTTGTTGTACACATATAATAATATGATTTGTATATGTGTACTGTGGTTCACACGTGTAACGTGTTGTAATATATGACATAAATAGATTTAGTGTTAGTTTTTTTTAACCTGTAACACGAGCTACGTCATACATACAACCATCCGTTCATATAGCAGATATCCATTATTCTATAAAAAAATAATAATAATAATAAACAACCTTCACATGTGTATCACACTTGTATGTATAACATATTTAATCAAATTTTTTTACCACGAACTTCAACATAAGAAGCAATTGTCTGCTGACACAACTGGTTACATTTTTAGTCTTGATGCCAAGTTTAATATGCATTCTTTATTACATTGAACCGTTTCCCTAAAAGTAACCAAAACACCACAAACCAACAAAAAAAAACAAATGAAACAGTAGCTACGCATTCCAATCCGGCTTCCGATAACGCGGATTTTATCCTTTCACCTGTTATCCACACCTTGGTCATGCAAACGTCACCCGTTTCCCCTTACCCCCAGCTTTTAACTGAAGCTTTTTACTCTCCTGAGTGCCCACTTCTTTTGTTGACTCCTCCCCTTGTATTTTTTCCCGCACTTTCCAGATTTCTCCGAATTCCTCTTCCAGCCTCTTCACAAACTTTGACACTTGTATCGCCGACTTCATGTCGCTAGTGTCTTTTGAAATCCTTTCTATGTTTCTGTTTGTTGATACTGAGTTTTTTTCACTCTGTTGATAACTCTGTTTGCCTGTGACATCAGAATCCTTGAACAGTACCTCATTCTGAGGTTTAGAACTTGTGCTTGACGCTGATTCACGTTGCTGCTGAACCCGCTGACAAACCCACCCGTCCTACCTATGTAAGTCTCCATGTTTCTCATTGCGTAGATGCCGCAGTCTATGTATTCCTCTTTACTTGCACATATTGTCTTCAACACTCTTGGCTTCGCTGCTGATATAGACAATGCTTTTGGATGACCGATGCTTTGTAAATGGCTCCATAATATGTGTTTCTGCAAAAATAATAAAAATAAAAATATTAAAATAATAATAATAATAATAATAAATACATAAAAATTAAATAAGATAAAAACAAAAGTAATAAAAATAAAACGATTTTTTTCTGACATCTAACGCGTATTGACTGATGTGCGTATAGGTCGTGTACGTATAGCTTACTACTTTTTGCGAAGTTCCTTTTGATGTGAATGTCATGCCGTCTTTCAGATCGTCCATATTTATGCCCTCGTTCATACTTTCTATGATTGATATAGCTGGTATATCCGTATCGAAACACATTATGTATATGTGATCATTGTCCACTACCGGCACGACGATTGTGTTGTACATGTTCATGTCCACCATCTCCTTACCCCCATCCCCCAATTTCATTAGGTTGTTCTTGAATCTATCCTGCCTTTTGGGGTTGGTTTTTGCAGATGTCACAAAATCATTCTGAAGTCATATAAAAGTGTCACATGTTAAACCTGACGCACATGTGTGTTTACTGCCTTAATATCATCCATACATTCATTTGTTACTTACGATTGTGTTTGTGTACAAGAACAGTCGGCGTGGCTCCTCTTCTGCTTTCGATTTTTCCTCAAAGTTCAGCACCGTTGACCAGCAGCTTACAACTTCCGCATCTACCTTCCTCTTTGGTCTTAGGCTTCCTAATATGAACGCCTTTGCAACCATGCCATTTTTTGCAACAAATAAGTCTTTCCTGCGTTACATGAAACATGTTCATGTCAGTCTATCTTATACTGATTGTTTTTAAACTGATGTATACATACAATAATATTCAATAAATTAATTACTACACACGTGTATCGTTGTATTACTATTACGATACACGTGTGTGTCGTGCATTTTTTTTAATTGTAATTTACACTTCTATTACATTTTACTTACATGAAACCGCGTCTGATCTCCTCCCCGTCGCCTTCTTTTGTTGGCATTAAATCTGTCCCTTCTTTCGTGTTTGTCTCTTTGTCATTCTTGTTTTTTGTTTCCGTGCATGCCATCACATACTGCCAAACCAGCCTCTGTTTAATGTCTAGCTGGTTGTTTATCTCTACCACCCCTGTCTCGAACTCTTGTCCCTCGAATGTGCTTATTTCCCCTTATATCCTCTCAGCATTATCAGAATCTCGGCTCAGTCCCACTGTATCCGTTTCAACTGTTTTTACCACCTTTGCTGGTTTGCTTGTGTTTTCTGCACCCCCTGATTGACCACCGGACTTGCCTTCCTTTCTCTCTTCTTCCTGGACATGATTCCCTGATATATTTTTGTCAGTTTTTTCAGATTTTTTGTTTGCTTCAACCTTTTTTAAGTTCTTTGCTTTTTCTGCTTTCACCGTTTTGCTTCTGCTTTCTCTACCCTCTTCTTGATCATTGGCCATTTCTTCCTTTTTCTGTTCATCTTGAATGGATTTTCCCACGACCCCCATGTACATCTCCATCATGTCTCCGATATGTGTTGTTTTTTCTCCCTTTGCACCCTCCATGGAATCTGGCGAGCTTTATGAGCTTTCTATTCCCATATCAAACGATGGCATGGTTATGTCTACCACCTTCTTAGATTTCTTCTTCTATTTTGCATTTCCACCTGATGCCACCTCTTCTTTTTTTTTTGTTTATCACATCCTCTTCATCCTTGTTATTCTCGTCGCCTTTGTTAGTGTTCATAATTTTCATTGGATCCTTGTACTGCGAGTTGTACATCTCTACGTATTTTTTCACCTCTTCTATGTCTGGAAACTTATGGTAGGTTTCTGATAATGCCTTAACGACATTCGTTTTCGTGACTTCCATCAATTTAAACCCCTCCTTTAGCCTTTCTATATGTTCCTGTAACATCCATGTGAAATTTATAATAATATATATTTCATTCATATCTAATTAATTTCTGTTTTGTTTTGTTTTGTTTTGATTCACATGTGTATTACAGTACATGTGTCATTATACAACATAAGCCGATTATGTGTTTGTATCAGTGTTTCATTTAAATGTATAACGCACATCGCCAATATGTGTTTGTTTGTTTTACTTCTAGTAAGCTCTGATCTGATAATTCCTTTATCGTCAGTATCTTTTCTATCATGTCGTTGCATTCTTCTTGCTCGCTTTCATCACCTTCGTGCTCGACATATGTCTCTCTCTCTGTTCCCATACCAACCCCACACTACTAGAAACAGGGCCTTTCTTGACGCACGAACGATGACACACGGTTGTTTCTTGACGCGCAAAAATGCGTGTCGAAAAAAAACTGTCAAGAATTGTAAAATCTCAAGGGTAGATGACGCGCAATTTTGGGCGTCATAAAATTTCTGTCATAAGAAAAAAACACGGATTACACATAAAGACGCGCATCATCTACAAAGTGTCGTTTTATGTTTTTCATTTTCTCGCTAAGTTTTTTCCCAAAAAGTTTCATTGGCGCTATCAACCTAAGTTTTTGCCCTAAAAGTCCCATTCGCGCTCTCAACATCCATTATCACTTCTCCGGCTCTCTGCTCTGTACCATTGCCAATTCTCACCTAAGGAATCTTCTAGCCTCGTTATCATCTAAATCGACGGAGGAAAAAACCCTAACTTGGTCCGCCACGACTCCTCTGCCACTGTGGCTAAAAAAAGCCCTAATTTTGCTCTCTTCTCCGCTGGTCCAGCCTTCTCAGCAAGCGCCCGCTCAAAGCAGCGGTTCTAATTTGGGAAGTTATCCCCTAAATTGGAGAGATCAAATCCTCTAGTGGGATTCTTCGTGATAAGCCACTGGATCCTCCCGATGTCAAAGTTGCGATGTTTCCGCCGCCTGGGTTTGTGATTCTTAGCCGTGCAACGATTCCTACTCTGGTGGTGAAATCGGATTTCGTTGATGGTACGATTCAAACTACGGTGGTTAATAACCCGACTGTTGAAGGGATTGCTGAGCCGCCATCTCGTAACACGAGATCTGCTGCGAAGAGACGAAATGAACATGTCGCATCTGATGATTTGGGTTCTTTAAAGCATAATCAGTCTTCTTCTACTTCGATTCAGCCTTGTTCGTCTCTAAAGAGCATCCTGCTTCGATTTTGGGTCCAGGTCCGATTGCCATGAATATAGATGGGGATAACTCTGGTGTGTAAAAACCTGATTTGGTGTTCACTGCTGGCAAACAGAATGAGATTGAGATTATGGGTAAAATTTCGTATGGTGGTGCTCTTAAAGGTAATTATAATGTTGATCAAATTGTTTTATCTTATGTTTTGGTGTTTTTTTTTCTCTTTAATTGTTCTTTTTAGTTTTATTGTCAGGTATTGTTATGATTTTTCTGCATTGCTGCTGTTATCTGTTTCAGGTGTGCTAAGAGGTCAATTCCTTTTTTCCGTATGTTGTTTTTGGATAATTTACGTTTATTTAGTATGTGTTAGCTATGTTATTTTTGGATATGTTTACGTTTATCTAGTATGTGTTAGCTATGTTGTTTTTGGATATGTTTACGTTTATTTAGTATGTATTACCTGTTACATATATTATTGTTGTTGCTGTTACATATACTATTGTTTTTTAATATGTTTACGTTTATTTAGTATGTAACAGTTAATACATACTAAATAACAATTGGTTGCATTTGGTACAGATTTTTCTTTTGGATATTTGAACTTAGGTTGTTTCATATAATGTTTGGGTGGATGATTGTTTTGTGCCTTTATGCTTCATAATGGTTGTGTTCCTCTGTTAGTTGTTCGAGCACATGGTATGATTTTTTGATGCATTTACTATAGACTTTGATTTTGGCAATTCGAGATTATGGCGTGGGTTTAGAATCTGGTTTGTTTCTGTTTGAATTACCTTAATAAACATTACACAACTTTGTAGAATATGAAACAGCTCCATTTACTTTGAAAATAAGTAGATGGAATGAATTTGTAATAATTTTGTTCTTTACATTGGCATTGGTAATATGATGTTATAATGTTATGGTTTAAATCATTAGTTACCAGTTGTTTAGTAGGTGTATGACAATTTCTTTTTTGGCTTTAAGATATGAAATTGACTTTATATTCTTATGTTGGTGTCTTGCAGGGCTGCTGAGCTGTTTGCAACTGGACTGCTTTTAGGTATTGTTCACTTATTTTGCATGTACTTTAGATGATATGGTATACTTAGTTTATATTTTTCAAAGTTATAAAGAGTTGGGGTTGGTGTTTTTTTTATTCTATTTTGTTAGTAGTTAACTGTTGATGGTTAATTGAAGTGGCCAACTAAGTTCTAAATAGTTTGTTGGCAATTTAAAGTTTAATATTCTGAAACTGAGCAGACCCTTATGCATGTAACATTACTCCCTTTTAAAAAAAAAGTCTTCAGATGGGGGAAATTGGATCCAAAGGTCAGGTGTCACAATGTCAATCATCTTATGCCACTTTTGTCCATGTTTTAATACCCTGTAACTCCGAATGGATCAAAATTGGGTCCCAGATAAGGGAATATGAATCCAAAATCAGGCAAATTGCCTATTTCCCTTTGTCATAAGGTCAGGCCTATTACACCACTTTTGTCCATATTTTACTTGCCAATTAACTTCATCTAGATCAAAGAGACCCATTTTTGGTTGGATTACTTATGTATCACGTAACCATGACTATCTTGATGTTATGTACCCTTTAATGATAAGTTCTTTCTAATAGGTTATATGCAAGCATTACACCATGTAATTAATTAATGCCTTAGATACCCGTTGTATTTTCACAGCTTTTTTAAAATCAGTAGTGAAATCTGTAAAGGAGTTAGTATATTTCTTTAATTTTTACTTTACAACAATTTTTTTTATTGATGAAATTGTTATAATATTTATTACAACAGTTTTTCAGAACCTTATCAAACACACCTTTTTATATGTCATTCATGTATAAATAAACTTATAAAGTACATTAATTTTTCCAAGGGTTTAACAAGCGAGGCCGTGAGGTATTTGTCCATGACTTTTCTCTCAGGGACCGTCCGACTTAAAGTATGGATTCCATATTAATGCAATTGTATTCATTTTTAATTTATCTTTAATTTTATTTTAATTCATTGTTCAAATCTTTTCTTTTTATCACTGATAATGAATTAAGCATTGGCTTAACTATGACTAAAGGTTAAACTGTTCCATGTTGACCTGCATAATTTTTATGCTTTGCTTCAGTGAACATCTTATAGAGATCACACCATTGGAACAGATGGGGTATTCGTTTGCAAAACAAATATTTCTTGGGAAGGTCAGCGTTCAACTCAGTGCAATTGACCGAATACAAAGGTAATAATCATTTAGACTACCAAATTTTACTACTGAAAATAATACTCAAGAATATGTGTACATATTATTGATTTTAATTAACCAAGATTAGCAGACTTCAGTGTTGCAAAATATTGAATGAAGCAACAGGAAATGGGCAAAGTGTTTTATTCATAGATTTAGTTCTTTCATTTTGATCCATTGCTAATTCAATTGTGGCAGATTGTGTGATGTCCGTCTGTAACTTGGTTGATATGTTGGTCGCCCAATGAATAACCAAGTGGTGTCTCTATGTTTCGGACCCTTGTGTATATCTGTGAGTTCTTAGTCATCAATGGTTGGTTCGAGTTTTTGACCCTTGTGTATATCTGTGAGTTAATTTCTTTCACATCCTAAAGTACTCAGTTCTTGTGCATATGTCCGTGTTCGATTATGTGTTGATTCCTTTAACCTAATGTGGCGAAATGGGTGGGTGAGCGAGTCAAGGTCAGTTCAGTTAGCTAACTCGCAAACACTAATAAACTTTATGAAACATTTTTGAAAAAATGGTAACTTCGTATGGCTTGACAGTATATTGTATATTGTTCATAATCTCTAGATAACACATAAACCCATTCAGTCAAACCTATAAGCCACAACTGTACGATCATCCTGTGTTATAACAGGTATGCTACCAATTTTAGTTCTTTATATGGACTGCTCTGATATCAAACTTTTTGTGTGTTTGATGTAACCTTATGAATTAAGATCTGAACTGTTTTGAGCCCTGCTTTTAGTCAGATTAAAGAGTATGATACAGGACTCAATTGCAAGGTATGCCTGAAATAATAGATCTAGCGGAGGATTATATCCTTGCATAGTTATCTATAATATAACCTACTGCTTGTCATTTGTAGTCTTTGCAGGAGCTGATTGAGCAATCTCAAAAATATAATCCCCCTCATCCATCACTCCTGCCACACAGCTGCAAATCAAATAAGAGCCACGCACAATCCGGAAATAAGGGCTAATACCAAGACTGTTCCCAGAAAAAGGTAAGAAAAGAGGGCTGGGCTGGACTTGTAGAATTGATATCTGATAAATCAGCATGCATAATGACCTCATCAGATGTTTTTGTGAAGCTATGACTTGCAAAACTTATTTATGGTTTCTATTTGTGAACTTATTTGTGGTAGAATATGAATCCATTTGTAAACTCATCGTAACTTTGTAATGTTGTTATATATATGAAACACATTATTTCGCTATAAGTGTGTTTTTTATTTTGTATTATCAGGTTATTTGTCATTTAATATAGAAATCGGTGATTCGATTAAAAAATATTTTTTTTAATTTCTTTTACATTCTTGACGCGCAAAAATGCGTGTCATCGACCTTTATGACAGGGGCTTCCTTGACGTGCATTTTATGACGCGCATTGAGCGTCATAAAATGCGTGTCATTGTTCGCGCGTCAAGAAGCTTCTTGACCCCTTCATCCTTGACGCGCATTTGCATGTCAAGAAGACCCTTTCTTGACACGCATTGCACGTCAAGAAAGGCATTTTTTGTAGTAGTGCCACCGTTTTCTATCTCATATACTTGCCTCTCGTTCAGCATCTCTTTTGTCCAGAAGCTTATTGGACTTATAGCTCGGTCATTTTCTATTCCCGCACATGATATGTTGTCCACGTATACGATCTGCACGCGTTTACAAATATATATATATATATATATATAAAATATATATATATATATATGTCTCATACATTATGTGAAATGTTTACTTATTATTATGTTTGTTTGTAAATTTATTACCGTTAGCAGAGCCAATGCTCCCGTGAATCTGGATTCTGGATCACATCTGTCCCATCCTTCCTTACACCTTTTTAGGTTGTCGACCACGAATCTGTTCCAGTTTATGTTGTCTAGATCCATATTATCCTTTATGTAATGCATCAGTTCGATCTTCACTTTCTCGCTTGACCCGGATTCAACCATCACACTGGCAAACAGGGCTATGAAGTCCATTTTGAATATTGTGCCAGCATCGTTACGATTTTTGTAAATCATCTTTGCAACCTGGACACGTGACACGTTCGTTAAATTGTATCGTTTTCTCCACGCCTTTTCCAACTCTCCTGGTTTGTCTGGTTGCTCTTCCAGCACCTCTCCTCTGTTTTTTAATCCAAACAACATTGATATTTTTTCAGCGTCTACCTTCACCTTCACATGTCCGAGATCGATCTCCATAGTATCGGGATTGAATCTGTCTACCACAAAATGTCCAAGCTTTGCAGGTATTCCATCGACACGAAACTTCAAAATGTGCCCCATCCCCATCGTTCTCAACGCCCTACGCTGGTCACTTGATAATCTCTTGATTGTTTTGCATAATTGTAGTGGTGCTATTCGTATCCTTATTGTTGGCCAGTTGTGGGATTTTTTTTACACATTTGCCCCCTTTCCTGCCTTTACGCGGCTGTGCCCGCTTTCTTGGTCGTTTGACTTGTTCTTCGATTTCGTAACCTGTAAAAGATACAGACTGTTAATTTATTTTATTATTCTTAGACATGTGCTACACACGTGTAATGTGTACATAAAACTTTATTTGTTATAGCATATGTATTCTAATGTCATTGTTTAGTATGCGTGCACATTATACGCGTGCGTTTATTATGTGGTGTGGCTGCGTGTCGATAGTGTATAACCTTGGTTCACATGTGTATCATATATTTATTGAGATTATACACATGTGTATTACTGTAACATTATAATACATGTGTGTATTCCCAAACATTCAAACTTACATATTATTGGCTCTATATATAAATTTTTGTAAGTTATAAGTGAATACCTTCCGGGCTGCTTTCAATGGGGTCACTGTCATTGTCTGCACACTTCTTCGGTTTTTTTCTTGACCTTAGTTTCATCTTAGAACTTTCCGCTCTCGAGTCCGACAACCTCCTGCTGCTTTCTGTTTTTTTTAATGTATATTTCATAAGTTTGTAAACTCATACAGCTGTACAGACATACCACAAAATATAATGTTTACCTGGTTTCTTGTTTGTCCTTGGAATATTCTAACCTTCCTTTTCTACCGGCTGAGTGCCTTTTTTACATTGCGTCCTGGATACTATCCGGTATGCTGAATGGTTTTTGATAAACGTTTATTATTGTTTTCATATTACAATAAAATTGGTATATAAATAAAAAAAATAAACCCACAGTTGAAAACAACTATAAAATAAATAGATAAATACGTAGATAATTAAAACACCTTTTTTGTTGTCTTCAGACTCTTCGGCACTGCTCTCCTCGTCTACATCTATATCCTGCGACTCTGAGTCTTGACCTGGTTTGCCATCACTGCCCACTTCTTCGTTGTTTTCGTCACTTTCAGTCTCTGTACTTCCTGATTCATTTCCGCTCGTTTCTTTCTCCTGCGCTGCTTCATCTGAATCGACGTCTGCGGTTTTCCAATACCAGTTATACAATAGCAATCCGTCTACATGATATTTTATATGCTTCACGCTGAATGATGTTTTATGTTATTAAGCACGCGTTGCAACACGTACATGTGTTATGATGCACGCGTGCATTATACCGTGTACGCGCATTATATACCTATAGTTTCAAGATGATATAAATGATTTAATTGTGTGTACCTTCTTCATGGTTTTCTTCTGTGTCTACCATATTCTCATCTTTTTTTCTAGAGTTGTACTTAATTCGTTTTCTCTGTTGTACACGACCTTTAGTCTTTTGCCTACACCTGTTGATAGATTACGTGATACGACAATAAGTTAATGTGGGTTTTTGTTAAAACATGTATTATTTCATTTAACGGTTTTATGTTTTGTCTTACCATTGTTGAGTGGTCGGTCCTCGTCGCTGTTGTTAATAACGTCTGGTTTGTCCTTTGTGTTCACGTATTTCGATTTAAAAATGCTTGCTACTCTTCTGCTTTTCCGTCCTGTCATGACAATAATATGGACCGTAAATAATGTAACATTTAAATAAATACACAACATATATAACTTGTCTTCTTATTTATATTAAGATCTACTTTCTTACGCTTTACACCTTCCATCAGCTTCTGCGTGTGTCTGCATAGACAAATAAATAAATATATGAAACGAAATAAATAAATACAAACAAATAAATAAACAATACATGTAAACAATAATGATTAGATTAGTAAACATTCATGGTATATCGCATTACTGCCTAATTGTGATTTGTAGCTGTAAGCTATATGTTCTATGCATAACGCATTTGTGTATTGTTGCACGTGTGCAGCTTCATTTTAGGACATGGCGTTGGTTGTGAATGTTAATCATACTTTTTACGTCTTTAGGTGTTACACGTGTGTATCACCTGTTAAATGTTATAATGCTCCCCTGTTTTACTGTTTTATGATTGTTCATACCATCAAATCTAATGTCACTTGACATGTATCCTACATTTTAAATGTATTTTCATGGTACACGTGTGTAGTACATGTAGGTTTTTGTCCATACCGTCAAATCTAATGTCAATTGACATGTATCGTACATTTTAAATGTAATTTCATGGTACACATGTGCAGTACATATAGGTTTTTGTCTGATTATACTTGCATGTACTGAAATCGCCCACTTGATATGGTTTTTTCATGATACACGTGTGTACCCTTTCCTAATTTGTCTATAACATTGATCTATTTGTCTTGTGGCTTACTGTATGCTACTGTAATGTGATTTGTTTCGATTACTGCTGCTAACATGTAAGCCAAAACAGATTATAACTACTTACGTGTATTCCCCCGTGCAATCACTTTAATGTTTGTGTTGCTTGTTAATTTAATGTCGTTGTGCTTTATAATTGTGTATACAATGTACGACAATCATCTGCTCGCGATGTGTTTTGCATATTACACATGTGTACCGTTCCTGGTTTGTATATGACAACTATGTATTTTTCTTGTGGTTGCTTTATTTTACCGTAATGTGGTTTGATCCGACGATTACTAACATGAAAATTTTGACGGAGTTTTGTATTTTACCTTCAAAAAATTGGGCGTTTGTGTCGAGCCTCTTTCTCCGCTGTTGAATCTCGATTTGACCAATGTATGTACCTACCGACGTCGATTTCCACCCTGATTCCTCTGATCTTCTGCTTTGTGAATGATTAGGGCTTTTCTGGTGGTAGTAGAATTTTTCTTCTCGATCGCAGGTTTCGTGTGATTTAGTGTAAATTGTTTCGTGTGAGCGGATTTCTCTGGGTTTTTTTTTCTCGGGGTAAACTATTTTTTGTTTCCATAAATGCCCCTCCGCATTTATTTAGGTATAGGTTTTCAATATTTGCAGATCAGGTCCCTCCTCCTTATAATTTGTATTGTTTTCGCGTTTTCACAAATTAACCCGTTTTCGCACGATCCTTGCCCTATATATATATATATATATATGTATATATATATATATATACATACATATATATATATATATTTATATCTCGCTGAAAACTCGTTATTGTCGTTTCGTATCAACTAAGCATTTCCAAACGGTTTATATATATATTTCATATATATATATATATATATATATATATATATATATATATAGGGTGAGGTTATTGTGAGAAGTTTAGTTTGGATAAGAAGGATAAGAAGGAATCATAGCCATTAGATCTTCAACTAAATGAAGATCTATGGCTTAAAATTTTCCTGGGTAAAATTGAGAGAAAAACTAAAAAAAATCAAAGATGGAAGGGTATTTTTGACATTTTATCAAATCCCCCCCCCCCCCCCCATTTTTTAAACCTTCATAACTTTTAGATACGACATTATTTTTTATAAAAAATTACACCATAAAAACGAGCGTTTTTTTTATCTTTAAAACGCGTATAGTGTTGCTATATAAAAAATCAAAATTTTTTTTACTCTTTCGATTGTATCAAAATGTTCAGATCATGTGTCATTGTGTCGTTGTGTCATTGTGTGAGATTATTCAGATCATTGTGTCATATTGTGTCAAAATGTTCAGATCATTGTGTCATATGGTGTTAAAAACCGAAAAAGTAATTTTTTTTTTAATTTTATATATAGCAGCACAATATATATACTTTTGACACGACGACACAATGACACAATAATCTGAACATTTTGACACAATCACATAATGATGTGTCAAAATGTTTAGATCATTGTTTCATATGATGACAAAAACCGAAAGAGTCATTAATTTTATATATAGCAACACTATATATACTTTTGACACGACGACACAATGACACAATGATTAGAACATTTTGACACAATGACACAATGATGTGTCAAAATGTTCAGATCATTGTTTCATATTGTGCCAAAAACCGAAAGAGTATTTAATTTTATATATAGCAACACTATATATACTTTTGACACGACGACACAATGACACAATGATCTGAACATTTTGACACAATGACACAATGATGTGGCAAAATGTTCAGATCATTGTTTCATATTGTGCCAAAAACCGAAAGAGTATTTAATTTTATATATAGCAACACTATATATACTTTTGACACGACGACACAATAACACAATGATCTGAACATTTCGACACAATGACACAATGACCTGTGTCAAAAATCGAAAGAGTAATTTTTTTTTTCATTTTTTATATAGCAACACTATATGCGTTTTAAAGATAAAAAAATGCTCGTTTTTATGGTGTAATTTAAAAAAAAAATAATGTCGTATGTAAAAGTTATGAATGTTTAAAGAAATTTGGGGAAATAGATAAAAAGTCAACAAAAGTGGCTAAGACTAAAATACCCCTCCTTCCTTTTTTATTAGATCAAGATCCAATGGCTGAAAATTCTTCTTATCCTTCTTACCCAAAACAAACTTCTCATTTGAACCTCTCCCCTTTTATATATATTATATACATATATTTTGTAACCTTGAACTTAGAAAATATATAATATTGACATGAATTGTATTTTTTGCGTTATTGCGATAATCGCTCGGATTTGGCACACGTGTCATCCTCGACTTGTTTTGGATTCCACGATAAATCATTTTTTTTGTCGTCTACATTAGACTTAGACGTTTTACTTGAACACACAATTATACTCTTATGCTCGTTAGGTGATTAATTCCTTCCACAAGACTCGTTCTTGCTACTTGATTTAACAGTTTATCTGGAATTTGCTGTGCACCCAAAGGTGAGTTTCACGGCCCCTTTTTGTCTATTTTAAATCCTGTTGGGGGAGATTAACATGCAAACACTTAAACTGTTAGATAATTATATCACCTGAACGATAGTGGCACACTTATGATAAAGTCCTCACTTTAGAGTTACTGTCAATGTGACATCAGCGTGAATTTATTTAGTAGATCTACTGGGTTTGACAGCCCCACCCGGGTCAGTCGCGCTAGCACGATCGGATATCGAACGGGTGTAATATACTTCTTAGTCTTAACGAGGCACAATTGAACTTGTCGAGCTTCAGTAACTGGATAGCTAGTTTAACTAGTCAAACGTGCACTGATGAATTGATTAAACCTGTAAACTCACCAACCTTTGTTTTGACACTTTTTAGCATGTTATTCTTAGGTTGCAGATGATCGAGTATCACGAGTACGCATGCATGAGTCTTGAAACACTTTTAGTGTCTTTGGTCAAGTCATGTCACATTGGGTGACACTGTTTTTACTTTAATGTTTTCATTGTATTTACGCTTCCGCATTTGTAAAACTCTGAAATTATAATTTAATGAAATATGAAACGTCTTTATTAATTATTGGTCGTTTGGTGTAACTAATGGACAACGATCCTGGTTTGACACGCTCCTGCGGTGGTATTCCGCGCGTGGATTTTTGGGGGTGTGACAGTAGGCCTCATAGATGGAAAGAAAAATGTAAGACTAATGGTGATGGCTATCAACATGTTGTCCCAAATACTCCTCCATGTAATTGGATGGTCTCTACAAAAAGGTACGGAATTCAAGTTCAAGTATGTATTGTAAAGTAGGTTATTGGACGGGTCAATGGTCCGTAACAAAAAAAAGTCTTACATCAAAGACTCTAGCATCATACATCACCCACGCAATTGTTGCTAATATTACATATCCTGTTAAGCAGATATAAGCATATTGTAAGGAGATATTGAGTATTGATGTTACATATATCAAGGCCTGGAGAGCTCATAGACAAGCTATTGCTAATATCAATGGAAACTGAGAGTCCAATTTCCAAGAGTTATCCAAGTATATCAATGCATTGAAACGGGCAAATCCAAATACTGTTTTGGAGTGGCATCATCAAGCAGATGGGTCATCTAATTCTTTTGTATTTAACTATGTGTTTTGGTCGTTTTGGTCGTTTGGGTCGTCCATAGAAGTATTTCATCGTTATAGACCCGTTATAAGTATTGACGGTACACATTTGAAGAGGTCTTATAACGGCATTATTCTTATTGCGGTATCGAAGGATGCCAGTGGTTACATACTTCCGGTAGCCTGCGCAACTATGGATGAAGAAATGAAAGAAAGTTGGAGCTGGTTTTTCAAACAATTTGGAAGGCATGTAAGATTTCCCGATGAAAGGAGTCTTTGTGTTATTTTAGACAGACATAAATGCATTATAAACGCTATGAATAACCTTGAGACTGGATGGAACTAAATGCATATCATCGTTATTACCTACGTCATATTCGAAGAAACTTTATGCGTAAGTTCAAGTCAGTTGAACTTAAAAGACTTTGATGGGGAATTGGTTGCACATAATAGCTGAGAAAGTATCGGCATTTAGTATGACAGATGAAATCTCAAAGTCAAGATGCTTGGAATTATTTGGAGACTATTGGATTAGAGAAGTGGACTATTCTTCATGATAGTGGCCACCGTCGTTGGGTAACCTCACAACCAACATCTTAGAGAGAATGAACAATGTCTTAAGGTGTGGTAGGTTGTTGCCGATAAAGGCTTGTATTAAGTACACCTTCGACCAAGACAGTCCAACACTTTCAAAAGCACAGAGAGATAGTTGTGACTTGCACTACTGGCTTCACCCCTCGCATATGGGGCACTTATAACTTAAGTAGTGCACGCGCAAGGGAGCACACCACTGCTGAGTTTAATTTTGATGAAGGTATTTATAGGGTCACGTTAAGGGTTGACCCAAACAATGCTGGTGGAAACGACTGCACCGTTGAGTACAAGTGCAAAAAATGCAGCTGTTATAAGTGGCAAATGCAAAGACTTCCATGCTCACACGCAATTGCAGTGTGTAATCATAGAGGTGAATAACCTCACAATGGTGCATAAGACAGGAACTTACCAGTAACAATACCAGAGTGATTTTTACCCCCTTTCACATCAATATACATGGAGTGATCCCGGTTGGAGCATGAGAGCAAACCCAGATAAATTAATTAGATCTAGGAGAAGAAGAAAGTCAGCAAGGTTTCATTATGAGATGGATGTTCACCACCCCGAAGAAGCCGGTCCTAGAAAATGTTCGATATGTAGGCTTCCTGGCCACAACATGTTAAAGTGTTCCTATAGGCGTTATTAAATTCAAATGCTACCATTGTATTACTTTTAATTACTTTGTGTTTACTATGTGTGATCCACCTATGTTATAACAAATTCATTGTTGTGTCAAGTGTGTAAAATGACGAGAATACAGTGATTAAAGTAACATGAAAAAGCTTATAGTTGGCATCATTATTACACATGCTTAATATGACAAGACTACACTGTATTAGTTTATGTGGTGCAGAATTCACTGGGTTAAAGTAACATGAAAACTGTGACCGTTTGATAATTTGACCATTTGAAGTAATATTCCTGTTTGAAGGAATATTACTGTCTGAATAAATATTACCGTTTAACAATTTGACTGTTTGAAGAAATTATACAGTTTGATAATTTTACCCTATTAATACTAGCTTTTGGGAATTATTTGGAATACACCTCCACGAGATGTCCTGGTAAAATTTCAACCAAGGGTGCAATGTTATCGTCATCTACATGTCGGGAAACCTCCACCTCCGGCTCCTCTTTTACCTCCACCTCCACTTCCACCTTCTGTTCAACCTCCAATTCCAATTCAACCTCCACCTGTACTTCCACATCTTGTTCAACCTCCACCTCCAATTCAACTTCATGTGAATGAAATTTGGGAAGATGAAGCCTTTTGGAACTAGGCATTTCATTAGTGGTTACCAAAAAACCCACCAGAAGGGCCACTAGAAGACTATTACGAACCAGACGATGAAGTCCAACTTGAAGAAGAAGAAGATGATGAACCAGTTCATGAAGAACATTTAAAGGATGCGTCTGTGCTTCATGATCTATGGGATGAAGAACGGACAACACAACCAAGATCACCCCTATTGCTCCCATGGGATTCCAATTCTAATTATGATGATTTTGGTTTCTAGTATTATCGGTAGTATTTGTGTGTTTAATATAAATTATGTTTAATTAGTATGTTTAATATTTAGTATTTTTAGGATAAGGGAAATTGGATTTTAATAATCCCAAGTTTCATGTATTGGACAAGATTAATCCCACCTTTCGAAATTGCTCTCACCGAGCCCAATTTTCAAACTATTTTCTCCCATCAGTCCCAAACTAACGGAAGACTAACTCCGTTAGTTCTTTTATGAAAATTAGATTTAAATAATTCCAAGTTTTCATCAATTGACCGTCAATAATCCCAACTTTCATAAAATATAAATCCCAAATAATCCCAAGTTTAATCAATTGGCTGGCAATAATCTCAAGTTTCAAAAAAACTAACAACGTTAAGTTTTCGTTAGTCTTCCGTTAGTTTAGGATTGATGAGACAAAACAGTTTGAAACTTGGGCTCGGTGAGAGCAATTTTAAAAGGTGGGATTAATCCCGTCCAATACATGAAACTTGGGATTATTAAAATCCAGTTTCCCTTAGGATAATGTATAATCAGTATATTTAATATTATGTTTTTTTAGGATAATGTATAATTAGTATGTTTTGTTTAATATAATTAACTATGTTTGAAGCATATTAGTTTTCTCTAACACATTTCACAAATAAAGCATATTACATATGAGTACAAAATACGTAATACGAAAGGGTATATTAATTCTGAAAATGATATTGATAAAACTCCTTTGCCATATATTGTTGGTATCGTCCACAATTGTCTTCAAACTCCTCGTCCATTAGTAACGCCTTTCCCTGGACTAGCATTTGCATTAACATACATGCAAGAACTCCTGAATTACCACCAGGTCACCACCATCCTTAGGAAAAAAGTCTTCACAAATAACGTGTGTTACCTCCCCTTTATTTGCCTTTATAAGGAGAGGATCAGAATATCTTTTTGTCCAGTAACGAATATGGTGCAACAAACCCTCAAAACCTAATACAACTGTACCTACGACTTTACTGTAAACCAGTTCTTGGTACAACTCACGGTATATGTTTGTTAGACCAATACAGAACCATCTACATTGTATCCAGGTCAATTTGGACAAATATCTAGTCATCACGGACTAAGATATGTAATGGAAAAAAATATAGTTTACCTCTCAAAATGGAGGGTACAGTTCATCTTTTCCGTTAGCATATTTATGGGCTTCACGTATGTATGAACGCACAGTTCATCTGGAAAGCTTGGTGGTAAGATTGTCCAATTCAGCCCTGACTTACCTTTTCTTGCCAGCTTATCAAGTATCATCCGCATCATTCGTCTAGCCCATCCTATTAGATGTTGTTCATACAAAATGTATAATCAATAATTTTTTAACCGTATACTAGGCGTAATTAAATGATATATTATTCATATCGCTTTCCATAGATGACTGTCGTTTTCAAAACCCAATAGAGTGCCCCTAAAACCTTTGATCAATTTAGCTTCTCTAGAAGAACTGAATGACAGTATGGTGCATCGCCATTGAGGTAGAACTCAACAGTATTTGGGGACCAGAGGCAAGACGTATGTTCATCTGCAATAGCGAAAATAGTTCTCGTTTGTTGGTTTCCCGGTCTAGGTGCGTTTTCTAGTAATAATGGACAAGAAGGTTAAAGTTAGAATTAATATACAAAGCTAAGCTAACCACTATATTAAAATAAAACATCAAACCAACCAGGTAAGAAGCGAGCCTGATAAAGTCTATCTGCCATATGGCATCGGAATCGCATGCACCTGTCTTTAAAATCTCCCTACAAATTCGAAGTTTTATTCTGAACTGGATATGCATTAACAAACACATTAGAACCCCTGAATCACCGTCGAATTCAACATCATCCGGAGGAATATACTCTTCATTAGAAACATGCACGTTAAGAGTTTTGTTATCGCGACTTATACGTGGTCCCGTATAATGTTGCCAGTAATGCATCTCCTCTAACAACCACTGGAAAATCAAGGAAAAATCATCTAATAATGGCCTATAGATCAACTATTCATGTTCATTCGAATATATATGATTAGTCCAATATTGAACCATCTCCATAGTATGCAAGTCGATTCGAGCAAGAAACCACTAATCAATTGTTGTAACGTATAATGGAACATAAACATATCAAACCTCCGAGAATGGGGGATACAGTTCGTTAGTTCCGTTAGCATATATGACGCTATACTTGCTTTCTTGGTTGAATATTCTGGTACGAAATTGTGGTGGTAGAATGATCCATTCAAGCCCCCAACGAGTTCTTGCTCTTTAGTTGCTCAAGTCTACAGTGCATCATTCGTTTGACCCGGCCTTCGATATGCTGTAATTTAAAATAAAATATTTTCTTAACTGGCCTTGTGAAAAGGTAAATATGAAGAAAAAGAAATTATACATTACCAATGCGGAAAGACGCCCGTCAAACTCATATCCCAATAAGGTCCCCAAAAAATGTTTGTCATGCTTATTCAAGTCCAAATAACTTGAGAAGCAACATATGGCATCCCCATTGTTATAGAGCTGAACAACATTATCAGGCCATTTAGACGTCATTTTGTTTGGAATATTCTGGTTTGGGGAAGCATCATCCGTAGAAAGATCAACAAACTCTTCAAGCACAGCTTTTGGCATGGCCTCCGGTATACCCTCCGGGATCCGAGACATCTTCAACATGGGCTTTCAAGTCAGACGAGGAAGACGCCAAATATTTTAAACTCAGACGCCTCCTTATTTAGGAATCCAGCTAGACATTTTATTAACTTGGTGGGAATGGTATTCTTCTCCGGCCAAATTTTTTTTTTTTTTTTTTGACATTGTAACAATGGATGTTTATAAGTGGAGATCTAAAAGGATTTATGAGTGGAGATGGGTGAAAACAATGGATGTTTATAGAGGTATTTATAGGATATATGAGTGGAGATGGGGTAACACGGTTATTGCAGGTTCCTTTTGTAGGTCCAGAAAATCTCCAAACACACGATATTTGATCGTAAATGAGTGCGGAATCCTCAAATACGATTGATTCAAGAAACAAGTAGAAGAAATAGATTCAATCTATGATAAAGATTGAATCTTGAATGAGAAATCTCTAACTTGTAAGCTGATCGTAAACACTAAGAACAGAAATCGTAAACCTTGAATTGTATTCGAAAAGCTTACATACAATGAAAGACAATTGGGTTTATATAGTACCCATACAGAAATCGTAAACCACTAATAAGCCCACATGGCCCAATCATAATCACTTAAATAGCCCACTAACTAGTAAATTACAAGCCCAAAACAAATATAAAGTTAGCCCAATAACAAATGTTCATGCCTTAAATAAGCCTAGCCCAACAATCTTCCCCTAGGCATGAATCATTTGACCTTTTCTTCTACGGCAGCAGGAGATCGAATCTGAATGTATTCAGTGCGTTGTTCGACCACCATTTGTTTGCTACAATCTGCTCTGCAGTCCCATGAAAGATTCCCACCCTCACAGCATTCTCCATATCATTTTCATCACCAAGTATAGGCTGTGAGGCGAGCAACTTGATATCTCTTTCTCCGAATCTGAGCAAATCAACCGGATCATAAAAACGGAACTGCCTCATACTCTTGCAGAGCACCACCACCTCGTGTGTCGTTGGATCATAAAACCAGCAGTCAAAGTTTTTGACTAAAGTGCCATCTTGAATTTCATCCAACATATTTATAACTCTAGTGCGCTTGGTAGGTGGTCTCCGTGCTTCTCCCATAGGCTCACCAGTAGCAGGGTCAGTACCAGTCTCAACCCACCTCACCTGCTTCAGCTCAAAATCAGTGAAATTGTTTTCCAGATGGCCCAGCAAGTTGTTTCTGATGAGGTCGCCATTGCTGCTATTCCATCTGTTGATAAAAGGAGCTCGAAGCAGGCTCCTAATCTCGGGCTCGGTCCAGGAATGAAATTGTCCACGAGTTTTGTAGTATTCCACTGGACTGAAGCCTTCACGGATTACGGCAAACAGTTTCTTCTCTGAGTCATAGTGCCAGCAAAGGATGTTTTCACGACTCCCCCTCTTGTCTAATGAGCTCTCACCAAGATCAAGGGTGTATTGTGTGGGGGCTGGACCTTGAAAGAATTCACGGAACCAGTTGTCGTGTCCCTCAGGGGCTTTGGAGATGATTCTGCCACTTCGGGCGTAATCTGACATCTCAATGTTTTCATCTCCATCATCCTCAGTTGCTTCACTTGTACCTTGAGCTGAAGAGCTTTGACCCGAGGCACCTGAAGTATTTCCCTCTACTGCACTTTTAAAGGCATTGAACCTTTTCTTCAGGTCCATCAGAGCTTCATCGAGATACTTCATTCTTGTCTTGTCAGCCTCCTCTCTCTCTTCCATCCTTCTGTTATCTGCTACCTCTTTCTCCCTTAACCTTCTGTTCTCTGCTTGCAGTGCCATAATCTCATTCTGTCTGATCCTGTTATGAGAGATCAGAAAGTTGATATGAGGATCGGTGCTTATCCTCAGTTCAATTGGTAGCTCAGCAGCTTGAAAAGGCCTAAATCCAGGAATAGTTGTTGGCTGAGTTACCATAGGATCTGCACTCACTCTTACAGGGCTTGGAGCAATGAATGTATGATCAACCTCCAGAAATTGACTCTCTTCCCGAACTGGGCTACGTTCGATAGGAAGAGGAGTCTCAGTTTGTACAGAAGCAGGTCGATCATGTACATCTTCAGCAACTGTTTCTACTTGAGCACTGGGACCCTCAGAACTGGTTCCAGCTGGTTGTACAACCAATAAACTTGAGCTTGTCTTGGTGAACTTGAACCGTACGCTCCTTGGATCAGATTTCTTTCGAGGAGATGGCTCACGAGCAGGAACGGGTTCTTCTTCCAGAACATCATCAACAGACAAATTCAGCTCTGGAGGTGTAGTGTCACTCCCAGATGAGCCAATCATATCATCCCTCGACCTTTTATGGGTTAGTGGCTCCAAGTCTCCATAAATATCATCTTCTGAGATGTCCTGACCAGCAAGAATGTCATCCATTACATTTTCTTCATGGGAGGGAATAACATCTTCATCTTGTACATTAACAGCCGAAGTTGCCGTTAAGTCTTGATCTTCTGCAATGGACGCATTGACATTGGGCACATCAGCTTCTGCATCAGAATCATCCATCACTTGTTCCCTTGCAACTTCTGGGAACGCACCTCTCTTAGCCCACTCCAATCTTCCTTCAAACATTTGCTTACCCGGTCTATCTTGGGTTTGCAAGCCAAAGACCCCAATATCCATCACCTTCACATCAAGCTTCTCAATCCTCTCCTCTATCATCGGATACTTCTTCATTACTACCATTTGAACGAACCTCGGCGTCATTAGAAACTGCTCTCTGGCACTCAGTTCTGCATTGCCTATCCAATCAATTAGCATCATCCTTGAGTAGTTAAAGTTCCAGTCTAAGGCCAATGCTACGAAGGCAGTTCCATGGAGTTGGTTTAACTGATCAAAGCTCGTTCTCTTGCCTAGGAAAGACTTCTGCATGTAATGTGCAAGGCACCTCCAGTAGTGCGGCAGAAGCTTTTTGAAGATAGGCGGAAATTTTCCTGCATACCCCATTGAACGAGCACCCGCTAGAACTACCTC
>JBCNJP010000008.1:24867645-24921872 GCA_039602395.1 Deinandra increscens subsp. villosa
GAATTTTCAGGTATTTGAAGGGTCAACCCAAGTTGGGGTTGTGGTATCCTAAGAATTTTGATTTCTCCTTCAAGGAATTTACAGACAGTGACTATGGAGGGTGTGACATTGACAAGAAATCAACATCAGGAGGATGTCAATTCTTGGGTGAAAGGCTTGTATCTTGGAAATGTAAGAAACAAACTTGTGTTTCTACATCAACAGTTGAAGCCGAATACATTGCTGCATCAAGCTGCTGTAGTCAAGTTATTTGGATCCAAAATCAAATGCTTGATTATGGGATCACCTTCATGGAAACTCCCATCTTTGCAGACAAAAACAGTGCCATATCCACAATCCAGTCAAGCACTCCAAAACAAAGCACATTGATATCAGGTATCACTTTATTAGAGATTGTGTAGAAAAGAATTTAATTAAGTTGTTCAAAGTTCATATTGATCACCAATTGGCTGACCTGTTTACCAAAGCTTTTGATGAGGCAAGATTCTTTCACCTCATCACAGCAATTGGTATGATGAACTTTGACTAACAAACCATTCACAATTTTTTAAATAAAGAGAGGCATGTGCTTAAGAGCCTGTCTCTTGATACAAAAAGAAAAGAAAAAATGAAAATTTATTTTGTAAATTAGAAGACATTTCAGTTCATAGTTAGTAATTGCTGCTAAATTGTGAACAATTTAGCACAAATTTTCAAAAATCACGTGTTTTGGTTTTCCAGTTCAAGTTAGGTTCAATGTGAGAAAAGAAAACTTTTGAAATTCTCTGGGTGAACTTCATTCGGAAAATGCTTTGTAAACTTTGTGGAAAAATTTTTGAAAACAATTCTTCCAAGCGGAAAAATCTTCCGCTTGAAGTTAAAACGGAAGAAATTTGGTTTTCATAATATAGGAGAACATGGGTTCCATCTGAACTTCCGGGTCAACAAGTCAAAAGTTACTTTTCATTAAATTACCCAGAAGGCACAACTTTTTATGTGGATATACATTTAATTACCCATTGAGTTTTTAACCTTTAAATGTCTGAGGTTTCAGTAAAATTCTTTTGGATAATGACATGCTTTACCAAGTTGTACCGTATAACACATAAAGCACCAATCACATCAGTTACTGAAGCGACGGTTTAAACCTCTCTCCTCCATGTCATCAACGAAAAGGGTAAAATCCCTAATTTACCATCACTTTCCCCATTTCTCTCAAACCCCACTCATAATTTACTCCCAAAAATTCTCCTAGTCCTTCTCCATAACTTCCGAATAACCGTCAACTTCTCTCAAATCTGCAATCAACAATGGCTCCTAAGGGGAGCTCTAGGGGCAAGAACCCTGCCAGTGACTCAAGGTTCCCAGTGGAACATAATCTGGTGGCTTATCTCGAAGAACCAAGCAAGACCAACATATATAATGGTATGATAAACTTCCTCAAGAACTGTCATCTTCACTATGCTCTGACAATTGAAGTTGTAATCTTTGAAGAAATCATGGAGGAGTTCTGGTCAAATGCTAGGGTTGCCGAGACTGATGGCGGTAGTGAAAAGATTGTGTCCAAAGTTCAGGAAAAATTGGTGGAAATCAATGAAGCCAAGATTCGAAAGGTGTTAAAATTGAGGGACAAAGATGGGTATGTGTTTGTTGACTCATCGGTATATTAGAAGTTGTTTAGAGATATTGGATATGGCGGTTCAAAGGGAAGCAAAACTATAAGGAAGGGGCAATTGCCATACAAGTAGAGATTCTTAGCCCACACTCTTCTAGTTTGCCTGACTCCCAAGAAAGGCGGGTTTGATGAACTCGCTGCTGAACAGGCCTCAGCATTTTATGTTGTGGTCAAAGGTCAAAATTTCAATTTCTCTAAACTAATTTTTAAGGGTCTCAAAACAAACCTTTTCACCAGACTATGTCTATTTGTACCCTAGATTTTTTTGTAACTAATGGTTGTGGATCCTGGTCTAGTCGCACCCCTTAACGGTATAGACTCCATTAGTGGTCAATTTGGGGGTGTGACAAGAAACACTTGGAAGCTTCGGAATACACGATCCATGACTATTCATTGATTGCAGTATAGCAGCAGTTAACAGATCTTCAGTAGGCACATCAGCAGAATCATTATGTGCAACCGAGAAAGAATCAAATAAATTCTTGTAGTCAAAAGCAGGAATATCAACCGTATTGGGTGTTATAAAAGTATGTCTTTGACAATCCACATTCAAGTGACTCTCAATTGTTTTTGAAGTAGGAAAGTAAACCCGTTTCATTGGATGCTAATATCCAACAAAAATTCCTTCAACAGCTTTTTCTTCAAACTTCCCACCTTCTTTGAGAACAGTGCACAGACACCCAAACGGCTCTAAAAAGCTTAAATTCGGCTTATGACCCTTTGGCAAGTGATAAATTGTCTTCTTAAACCGCTTGACAATCAGAACACGATTTAGCACATGACATGTAGTGTGAACCGCTTCAGACCAAAACTTGATTGGTAAATGTGCATTAGACAACATAGTTCGTGCTGTCTCAATCAGTGTTCGATTCTTTCTTTCAGCAACTCCGTTCTATTGTGGAGTATACGGTGCACTAAATTCTTGTACAATTCCAAGAGAATCACAAAAAGCTGTCATTTAAGCATTCTTGAATTCGGTACCATTATCAGTCCGAATGCGACAGATTTTGTACTTGTACACCGATCCGAACTTGGATAACAACTTCTGAATAATAGCCAGAGTTTCATCTTTCGAATGCATCGACGCCACCCATAAGAAACGTGAAAAGTCATCCGTGATCACCAAACAATAAAAACTACCATCAACGCTACGAACACTCATAGAACCGAAGAGATCCATATGAAGCAGCTCCAACGGTGTTACAATCAAATTAAGACGTTTGGTAGGATGAGACTTTTTCCGTTGCTTTCCTTTCTTGCGGGAAACACACACATCATTAATTGAAAAACGATTCTTTGAAATGCCATCTACCAGATTATGATTAACTAAGAAATTCATCTTCCTGTAGTTGATGTGTCCCATATGGCGAAGCCACAAAATCAAATCTTTTTTCCGTGGCTTTTGAGATGAAACATGTAGCCGATACAGCAGACGAAGTTTGATTCATATTCAGCACATACAGATCACGAAATCTTGGCGCACACATCACAATCCAATCTTCAGGAATCTGAATTCCGGGTTTCAGAATTAAGCATCCAGAACTTGTGAAAGCAGCAGTGTACTGCTTATCACAAATCTGTGATACACTAAGCAGGTTATGTTGCAGTTCTTCCACAAATTGAACATTATCGAACGTGACCTTCTCATTACCTATCTTTCCTTCTCCGGTTATTATTCCACCTTTATTGCCAGCAAAGGTAACATTCCCGCCATTAATTAGTTTGACATCAGAAAGCAAGGAAATATTACCAGTCATGTGCCTGGATGCTCCACTATCAACTACCCAGAAGTTGTGAACAGCTGGCTTTCGAGCACCCTGCACATGGTAGCAAATAATTAGTTGGAATCTGGACCCAAGCTTTCAGCTTTGGGTCGACCGGTATCTTCGGAGAAATCTTCAGTGGCTTTGGAAGACAATTTTGGCAGCCACTTTTTCCGTAAAGTAGGACTAGATGAATCAGTGGTGGAATCACCAGTAGATGAACTACCAAAAGACTTTTGGGTTTTAAAAAAAATTTCTCTTTTGAAAACCTGTTAGGTAACCACTTTTCCATCTATCACCTTTGGCTCGGAGTCTGACTTTAAATCCGAATCAGATTTATCATTACCAACAGCGGAAGCACGTTTCTTAGCCAAAATGAGACATCTTTTACATAGATGACCATGCTGATAGCAGTAATAACACCTCCTACAATCAATAAAGAACATAGGAAAACCATTTCCAAAATCATCTGAGGTGTTATTAGCAGACATTGGCTTAAAAACTCTCCTTTGTGCCTTAGCATTAAACCTCCAAGATTTGTGTTTTGGAAGAGGTTTAAGTAAAGGAGTAATATACCCAGACTTGTTATAAAACCCATATTCATCAACCCCACACTGATCAGCATAGCCCTTTGGTTTGACCTTTTTTATTTTATTTTGTTCACATTGTCCTACTCTTCACAAAAGCCATATGACTCATAGTCAAAACTGTTTGTTTTTGTGGAAAACTGACCATCAGAGTTGTAAAAACTCTTTGGTGAGTATTTGGAAGTTTTTGGCTTTGAGTTAAATTTCTGATCATTTGGAATGTATGATTTGTGAGAGTCCTGATCATTTGGACTGGATCTAAGTTTTAGTAACGAACCACTTTCCCCATTTCCATGATTAGACACATACTTCTCTTCAGACTCAACATAGAACACTTTAGCAACACAACATAATGGGAACATCTCATCAGAAAATATGGTATTACTACCTTTGAGACAATACATTCTCAATTTCTGAGATGATTCACCAGTCTCAATTTTACCTTTCAATTTCTTGTCATTTTTCTGAACTTTCTAAGGTTTCTTCTGATTGACCTCAGAATTTTTAGAAGTTGATCCAAAACCAACACCACTAAATTTCACTGACTTAGGAGGAACAACTGAAATTACATTAACATCAGGTGTGGTTTGATTGCTTTCGGTTACCAAGTCCTTTTAATAAAACACATCTTGACCTTTGACAAATTTTTCATTTTCAAAAGTTTTCATTTTCTTTTCAGTTTCTTTTATTTTCATGGCCTCCTCCAAAGGTGTCAGGTTTAGTCTCAGTGACAAGTTTGTCACTCACAGAATCACTGGACTCATTTTGTTTCGGAACATCATGGTTTGACTTGGACACATGTTTGCAAGGCTTCTTCTTATAAGTGCCTTTGTGTTTATCAAAAGTACCAATCAAGTTCTCAGTGAGCTTAGAATAGTCAAACAAAATGGATGGTTTGGTTTTAGTGTCAGTTGGTTCCAAACCATGAACAATCGGTGGTGGAACTGAATTGCACTTCGACTCTTTGAACACTTCTTTTAAAGTTTCATGTTTGCAAAGAAAACTTGCAAAGGAAGCTGAATTTTTGAAATTTTCAAGTTGTCTTTGAAGATCTAGAATTTCAATGTTTAATTCAGAAATTTTAGCTTTAGCTTCTGCAAGTTTCTTTTCACAATAAATGTAATCTTCAGTTTTGTTATTCAACTCAATTTTTGTGGTCAGATTTAAAGCTTGTTCACTTTTCAGTTCAGCCTTAACGGCCTCCCACCTTTGTTTGTAAATTTTTGTGTTTTCTTCTGCTAACATGTATTTGTCATAATACATAACTTTCTCATCAGAAAGTTCCTTCAATTTGTTAGCAGATGTCATGCAATGTTCACAGATTTTAGAATCAACCTGAATATCGGCCATGAAAGCTTGTTGACCCTCTCCAAAGAAGTCTTCCCCTGGAAGTTCATAATCATCTTCAATTTCACACTTTGATATTCTGTACACAGAAACACAGATTCATCAGGAAAATCTGCACTCCAATCGTAGCCTTCACTAGTTTGAGAAACTAATGTTTTAGTGTCTGGATTCGACACATTAGCATTTGCATTAGAACTGGATTGATTAGAGTTGCTTCCTGATGCTTTAGCACTTTGATCCGCGTACTTCTGATACAATTTCGAAGTTTCTTGCTTCTTTCCCTTATTGCATTCCTTGGCAAAATGGCCATAATTCTGACAATTGTAGCAACGAACTTTGGATTTGTCAAACCCAAGTTTTCCTTCAGGGTTAAGATCCATGCGTCCTGTTCTTTGCATAAATATTTTACCCCTCCGGACAAGCATTGCCATTGACCAATTGATATCCATAAGTTCTAAATCATCAGGATCAATTTGCTTATAGTCTTCATCTGTTAACTCAGCACTCGTCAGCTTTCTTGCCACTACTCCATCATAAGAAGAAATCATTGCTGAAAACAGCGCCATGAAGTCATTCGTAGTTTTTGCTGAAAAAGCACTCTGATTGGATGTAGAAGCCGATTGATTCAAGTAAATCAGATATGTCACAGTAGTTTTGTGAGTATAACTCTCACCAGAAGAACCATAAGACACACTAGCATGACCACTCGAAGAATTTTCAACATAGAATGCAGTAGTTGGTGGATTTGTGCTAGATTTGGCTTTGGCATGCGTTGTTGATGAATTTTCTCCAAAATGCACATCTGGATTCCGAACTTGTGCTGGAAGAGTTTTAACTCTCATCATATCCAATTCTCGTGCCAACAAGTTCCTTGTTAGATCATCATACGAAACATCATCGAATCCTTTATCATGAGTTAGAAGCAAGATATATCCTTCCCATTTAGCCGGTAAGGCATCTAATAGTTTTTCTTTCAACTCACCTGCCTCCTTCTTCACCCCAACAATTTCAAGCTCACTTACCAAATGTGACAGCCTTGATATAAGATCATTAATTGTTTCATTTTGAACATGTTAGAAGTTATCATATTCTCTCAACAATACCTTCTTCTTGCTTTTCTTATATTGGGCGTTGCCTTCACATCGATTACACAACGCATCCCATAATGCTTTAGATGTTGTGTGCATTTTAAATTGATGCAAGATGTCTTTTGGTAAAGCCATTGACAAGTTAGAATAAGCCTTCTTCTCCAGCTTGAAATCTTCTTTCTCGACATCATTCATTTTATTGTATGGCTTTAATTCACCAGCAATAACACCACTTATAAACTTTGGAACCTCATAACCATCTAACATAGGAGTCCAAACTGTAACATCGGTTCACCTATGTACAATTCATAACGAGTCTTCCAATTGTGAAAATCCTCGAATTTTATCAACTTAGGGACCTTGTCGTGGTTCCTATCTCGTCATCGTAGTAGTATAGAGCTTGAACGGTTGTTGACATTGCAGCAAATGCTTGGAATGGATCCATGATGATTATCTCAAAAACTGATCAGGGGTACCAAATGATCAATCTCCGTACCAGACAAAATCTCAGTATACCACTTTACAATCCCGTACCACACACGGACCAGACTATCTCAGGCGTACCACCAATATACCAACTGAGATTCGAACGAATTTTGATATTTTTTGTTTTTCAGACAAGAATTTGATACATCACTCAACTAAAACACTCACAGATCATTTTAGAATCAAATTTCGTACTGAATGTACTCAGAAATGAGATGAAATGATGAAATTTGAACCAAAAACGTAGTTTCTCTCTCTAGAAACTGCAAATCGACCAAAAATCACAACAAAAGAGCAACTCAAGCTCTGATACCACTTGTAAAACATAGTTTCGGATCTTACTAATGCATGATGTGATCGATTTGGTAAAACACGAGGTAAATAAAGCATCTTTGTTTGATATCAAACTCTAACGGTTACAGAGAGAGAACAGAAAGTAAACACCTAAAATCTCACAGAGTTAAGCAAACAACTCTCTCAGCTACTACGAAACACAAGAGTTAAAACTATATATAGTGTTCCGCCCGGTGTACCAACTTATCTACGTACCAGATGGTGCGTGGCTGCGTACCATCTGGTCCGTCCACTGGTACGCTGGAACCAGACTTCACAAAATGATCATTACAATGACAAAACGCCTAGACCTAGTATTAGACATATTAACTTGTTCTAACATGCCCTCCCATATTGTCGAGCCTAAGCTATCAATCATTAGATTCTTCATAAGCATACATAACAAACGTCAATCATAGACAAGAAACATCATAGATTTACTAAGATTATCATGTGAATAAGCAATCATCAATCTAACAGAGTCAAATCAGTAAAGAGTCATCTAAACCTAGATGACAAACATACTATCATAACATAATGAATTGTAAACAGAAATCTTATGGAAACATTACTAGAAAACAGAAACCAAATGTAAACTTTCGCAAACCTAACAATCGATGGGTAGTATCATCGATTGGACTTCGAATCCTCATTCCTAAGCCTTCTCGAACTCTCCAATCTTTGTCTCTAGCCTTTTCTGGTTGTAACTAGGGCCTATTGGCCGACCCTATCCGTCTGGAACCAACCCCAAATCGAATAACAACATGTTCTATTTATAGGAGAAAATTAGGTTTTTCCACCGACAATTGCGTAACGACTCGTGATGCCAAAACGGGTCATTTCGAGTCAATTTCAGCACATTTTGACTTCGGCAGCAAGCAAGCACAAACTGACAAAGAGTCGGATGTTTCTGAGATATCGCGGTATGCGACAGTTTTTGAGAGTGCCTGTCGTGATACACGACAAGTGTATTTGAGCAGATTGTTGACTTTTTGTTGTATTGGTCTTTGTTGCTTCGTTTCTTCTCCGTTTTCCACCGTTTTCCCCCAAATGTCTACCAAGGCTTCTAGAATAACAATATAACATAATCTAAGTGTCTAAGCCTCATAATCATTCAAAAACATATAGAAAAACATAGAGAATGTCAAGAATTATTGATAGAACTCATGTGCAATTACAAGAACATCACTTCTCGATTGACCGAACCCATCCCCACCCCTCTTTCTCTTCGATCACATAACACAACCACACTCACAACACACCACATTTTGTTTTCTTGATCACTCAAACCACAAACACACTTGCTCCCTTCTTTCTCTGAAAACCGAACCAAGAACCTTGCCCCCCCCCCAACCAGTTTTGTGAACACCCAAACACCCTCCTTATTACTTGTTTCCCCCATATGTAAACCACATTATAACACACTCTTCTCATTTCTCAAAACCCTAACGCACAAGAGCTCCCACCACTTCTCCCTCTCTTCATCCTCCTCACGGCTCACTCTCTCTCTCTCTCTCTCTCTCTCTTTCTAGTTCTTGCTCAAGATCAAGTATTTTCTAGTGATTCAAGCCTTCTAGGAACATCACGGAAGCATCATCATCCTCCATTCCTTTCATTTTCGTTTTTTCTTTCGTGATCATGTATGTTTTATGGATTTTCTTTCATGATAATCTTGTTAGATCACTTATCTATGTCCCTTTTCATGATCCAAACACTCCATTTTCAAGTCTTGAACATTATGAGGATCCATGGTTGTGACGCCTGGCCCCTTGCGGGCTGGCGCCACGTCGTTGGATTTACTCATCAACACATGTTTTAATCAGAGATCACAAAAACGGGGGAAATTAAAACTATTATTTATTAACAACGATGATTCTTACAACGGAAGCATAAAGGTAACTTACGATATATTAAACATAAGGTAAACTAAAACATAAGATAATTTATTCCAGCAACCAGTGTCTTCACCATCTCCTCCTAGTACGTGTTCGAAGCATGACCCATAGGTGCGTCAGAACCTATCATACATACTTTTATAAAGTCAGCTTACGCTGGTGAGTTCTACCATTTAGTTCAAAAAACCGTTTAACTGTTTACCTAGTTTTCACAACTGTAACAACTGCAACTTCCCAAGTTAACTTCGTTAACTTTTTCCGTTAGTACCGTTAGTTCCGTTAACAAACCCGAGACCCGTTATTTGATTAATTGTATATTGTTCATGTCTATGTGCTAATTGATGTTAGTAACTTGTTTTGTGAATTCGTTTCGTGACATTTTGGGTTATTTGAAAATTTCGCGTTTTCGGGTAAAAACCGGACTTCGTGCGTAAATTGGAATTTATGTCTAAATGTTAAATTTATGTAACCCGACTAAATCTTACATGTTAAATGAGTTTAAAACAATTAGAAACATTTGTAGAATTTTTACTTGACAAGTTTTTAGTTAAAACCCACCTAATTGAGTTTTATGCTTGCTATGTTTAAAAATGAAGTTGAGGGACCAAATGTGTAATTTTTTTAAACACAAAATCTGCCCATCTCCTCCCCCATCTCTCATTCACGCATCATCATCTTCATCCCCTCCTCTCACCTTACGGTTCACACACACACTCACACACACTTAGAGATTTTCGTGAATCAAGCTTCAAGGAGGTGAATCCAAGCTACCACAAGCTTCAAGAACACCAAAGGAAGCTCCCTCTTCACTCCATCTCCTCCTACCTGCGATTTCTCTCCCAAATTCGTAAGCCCTAGATTCTTCAAACTCGAAATTGTTAGTTGCATGTGTGTTTTTATGTGTTTATGTGCTAAATGGAGTGTTTGTATGCTCATGAAACTTGATTTAGGTTAAGCTATGATAACTCTTGATTTGGGACAGATTTTAGAATGAGTTTAAAGCTGGAAATTTGAGTTCAAAATCTGCTATGAATGTTCTTGTTATGAATATTGGGTGTTGGTTATGAAATTTGGACGTTTTTACCCTTGTATGCTAGCTACATGATGAGATTTTGCTATGATTTGGATATGAATTTGTTTAGGACAGAAATTACATGTTAACATGATTATAAATCTGTTAGTAGGTGTTGGATGACCAAATTGTTGCTTAAAATTAGAAAACCAAAACTTTTACAAACTATAAAATTTGGACAGATTCGGCCAGAATTTTTGGCCATTTTGCAGAGGTCATAACTCACTCAATATTGCTCCGAATCAGTTGATTCTTTTTTCCTAGTAAAGTACTATGTCTTAGCTTCGAGTCGGCTACTCGCACACTTTCTAAAACGTCCGTTTGGTCATCCAAATAGCTGCTGCAAGTTAGGTGTGCAAAGCTGTATTTTTCTGTGAAAAGTGGACTTTGCTTTTTGGTTGAGCATGATAATCTTGTTTTATTGACGAGTTTGCTATTGGTAAATGATGTTTATATATTAAAACTAAGATCTGGAGGTTTTGGTAAACAAACTCCAAGCTTTGATCAAATTATGGATTAATCAAATTCAATTTGCCTACTTTGACCTTCTGCAACAAAACTGATTTTTGGTCAACTTTCAATAGCCATAACTTTCTCATTTTTGATCGAACATGATTGATTCTTGTTGGGTGATAAACTAGGATGTCTTAGCTTTAAAACGGCTATTTATACGCCTTCTAAAACCTTCGTTTGGTCACCCAAACTGCTGCTGCAAAACAGGTACTCAAAGCTGTTTGGAATTTTAAAAAGTAGACTTTTCTAACGGGTCGGACATGTAAACCTTATTATGTTGGGGTGTTTGCTATTTGAAATTGATGTACACATATTAAATATAGGATCTGGAGCATTTGAGGTTTAAAACCCAAAAATTGAGTGAGTTATGCCAATTTCAAATTTTCATGAACTAGTTAACTATGTGCCAAATGGGTCAACTTGCAATGTGCATAACTTCTTCGTTATTCGATGTTTTTGATTGATTCTTTTTGCAACAAGTCATGTTTAACATGTAGTTTAAGCCTGCAAAAGTTGAGATCCTAACTCCTAAGTATGTAGATTTTGACTATGCCACTAGTTTGAGTGTTGAAGTTGACTTTCTGAGTCAACTTTGACCAAAATGGCAATTCTTTGAAATTCTCTCAATCTGAAACTTGTGTATGCATTATATGACTTGTGTGACTACATGAAACATGTTTAGGTGCTAAGATTGCTATTTTCGTCCTCGCGACACCTCCTAACCCGTTTAGGCCATATTTACCCAAACAGGTTGTGTGTGACCGACTTGTTGAATCTTTTGCTGTGTACCAGTGCCCCCTAAGGTGAGTTTCACTTACTGTTATAGTTGCGTCCGGTAAGGGATGGCAACACACGGTAAAGGTATTTCTTTACTTGAGTAATTATCCCACTTATATCACATGTTCACTGAATTGCTTTATAAACAAAAGTCCTTACTTATCGGACCATTAATATAGAATAGCGAGGTAATGTTGAGTAGATCTACTGGGGATTGACACCCCCGCTCAGCGGTGCACAGGATGCACCCTCCCGACTGGCGGTCGGACTGAGAACAATATTAGCCTAAGACTACCGTGATCGGGGAAGATACGGGGAAGGCAAACCACATAGGTTAATACCTATCATTACATTGTCAGCTTTGGTTGCGAACATTCAGAGGAGCATAAGCATAGGCTAGCTACCTAATGATACGGATAATACTTGCATTTCTAGGTTACGAATTTATTGCTTTACGATTCGTATGCATTTTTGGTCTACATGGTGTTGTGTAGACTGTTTTAGTGAACTCACCAGCCCTTTTTGCTGACACTTGATTGTTGATTACTTTTCAGGTCGTTAGGTGGATTCATGGATGGCACGAGTGGCGGCAGCACTCTCCAATGCAAACATTTTGGGAAATTCATATTTTCAAAACACTTTGAACATGCCTTTTGTATATCGATCTTGCAAACACTAAATATGCTTCCGCTGAATTTCTAAACTGACTTATGTATTCGTAAAACAAACTTTCCTTCACTTTATTTAAAAGTCCCTTATCTTTATTTTATTTACTGTTATGGCTTGGTTGTAACTAAAGTCTTGGATCCTGGTCTGGTTCACACCCTACACGGTTATACTCCGTTAGTGGAAATTGGGGGTGTGACAGATTGGTATCAGAGCCATTGGTTACAGCGAACCAGAACATTTTAAAAATATGATTTCTGAACTGTAACTGTTTTGAAAAGATTTTGTTACAACCCATTCCTCAAGAGTACTGCCCCGCGTGCCGAAGATGATCCACATTTAAGATTTCTTGTCTTGTGTCAGAATAAGAATGGAATTAGAGTAAGAATTTTTCTTTCCCGAGGCTTAGAAATTTCTGAGTTAGGAAATTTTTCTAAGTATGAAACTTAGCGGATTTGTTACAATTCCTTCCTAGCGAACTTCATTGCGCCTTTAGCGGACTAGAATAGCTCCTAGCGAACTTGAACCCTTTGTTCTTAGCGAACTTGTACTACTCTTAGCGAACTTCCAGCTAGCGGACTTGATTATAATCCCTAACGAACTTGTTGCCCTTAGCGAACTTGTTGGCTTCTTAGCGAACTTGATGAGGCCTTAGCGGACTTCCTCTCTTCTTAGCGGACTTGTTGTGCCTTTAGCGAACTTGATAAGTGGTTAGCGAACTTCATCCCATTCTTAGCGGACTTGAATGGTGCTTAGCGGACTTAAAGAGTTCTTAGCGAACTTCAACGGGATACCTAGAAGAATTTACAAGAATTGGTGTAGCAATTGTTTGTACCACATGTTAGAATACACATTGCCCTTCATGTAGTGTATCCAGGACCATCAAGAACCCTATTAGAGTAAGACCCTCCTAGGATGCAATCAGAGAAGATTTTCCTTTAAGCATGTATTCACCATCCTTTTTACTTGGTTACGTCAACAAAACTTAAGTGATTAATTGTAAGTGCCGGTAGTCATACACTAGCTTCACGAATAGGGCAAAATCCATTGTTTAGGATCCTGATATCTTTAAGGACTTGTTTAACCCATTTATTCTTAACGACCTTAGTAGGTATACTACTAGGCCTAGATCATGGTAATCTAGACTCTAAGACAATGATCCAACATATCCTTAGCCTAACTGGTCATACTCTCTTATAACACAAATAGAAATCGTAGTAGATCCTATTCGGGTAGGACACCCATTAACACACCCTGAGAGTACCTTTGTCGTATTGCGATAGTAAAGAACGTTGTTTAGCCTCGTAGTATAGGGCAGCACTGTATAGAATCAGATGATTTCTCATAAGATACTTGTAACTGCAATTGTTACCTTAAAATGTTGAGACCCTTTTTCCTTGGTCATTTTAGACCTCGCATATTAAATTGCATAGTTGTTGTATGATAATCCAGTGTGAATGTGACTTTAATAGCATAAATGAAATCAGGCATGTGATGACTAAGAATAGCATGATATTCTCTTTGTATATATATAAATATATGTGTGTATAACGGATTCGTGATCGAGTCAGACAATAACTACTCTATAACTTTAAGTTAAGTTAGGGGCATTCTAGCATGCCCTACCCATACTCCTACTGAACCACTTACTTACCAAAGCGAACCTAAGGTGAACTCTAAGTTAAATCAGCTGTTATTCTCAGAACTTATCTCCTTGGCAAATTCCAGTCAGTTACTTTTGATTTAATGACCACATTCTTGATACTTACCCCTTGGAAACCATATACTACCCCACCGAACCTGGTAGCTAAAGTAAGAGGAACCAGCGTGACCATACAAGGTAAATTACCGTTACGGGTGCACACGTAAATGTAATTTACAGTGTATGGAAGCCCTGGTGAAATCCTACTCGGCAAACCACCAGTTGTAGGAATACGACCTTCCATTTCAAAATCTCATGATATCCATTTTCAAGCTTATGGGACTCAACCGTATTCATTACGCTATAACACCTATTCTCATTTCTCTTATATATGATTGCCAACCTATCAAAATCCTTTAAAAATGCTTGCGCAAATGATAACCCTGGTAAGACATCCTATCATTCACACCATCCGACGATAAGATCTCCCCTCGCTGCGAGCGATCCGTGGTTAAACTCTTCACTGATTTTAATTTATCCGCGATGTTAACTCTGCCCCTATGACGTTGACTACTACAACCCTCCTTCAAGCTCTCTCGATTGTACAACCACTCCATAAACTCTAATCTGATGGAAATCCGGACCTCTTCAATGGACAATTACACCACAACCATTGGAACCAACCTTTCGGCAGGAAAATCTTATGAAGTTCTCCTCTCTAGACTGTTAATCTCGTCACAATTTTAAACACTCTATACCTCCCTCCGAATACAGTTTCGCCCAACGGAGCGATGTAGGTTACTTCTCGAACCCGTACGATTTGCGTTATCTTCAAACACTCGATTCGTCGCTGAACTGTATGATCTGCTTCATCATCAAGCCTTGAGCCATCGAGGCAAGTTAACCTCATCAATACGTTGTTACCCATCGCCCTCATTCCTTCCTTTCTAGAAAAACTTTCATTGGTAACCCTCTGCTTCATAACTAGAGTGCTGAACCACAGATTTGCCTTGAAATCATAAACAAAAAAACTTATTTTTAGAAACTTCATTTAAGGGGACACTGCCCACAATAAAGCAAAATTTATGTTACTTCCGTTGAAATTTCGCACGACCCTCATACATTTTTTTTTTCACTAGAAGGGACATGCACAGTTTAATCAAATAAAACTTATTGTTTTCCAACCCTCTAGATTAAGGGGAACACTCCTGATATAAATTTCCTACTAAGGGTCAAATATAGATTACGACCCAGATGAACAACAACGTTTTAACAACTCAAGTTTTGTATTATAAAAGACAAATCACATGTTCCTTGGAGCAATCCCGTGACTTTCCCAGGACCCTTATCAACGTTTACTCGACCCAGATCCATACTCGTCCTGGTTCACCATGGAAATTAATGAAATATTTCATTTGGTCCTCTAGTTGTTACATTTCTGACATCCCACGACTTGTTAACCTCGCGTACACCTAAAAATTGTCACCGCTTTGGTAAAGCAGAGCACTTCGTTAAGAGATAACCGCGCTTACTCGCTATGCTATTGGTACTACAATACCTTGTTGCGTCATCTTCCTATACCTTTTCTGCGAACTGTAAGAACCACCCGATCTTAGCCAAATTCAAGGATGCATAACCACCCTCCAGATACGTTAACATTTGAACCTTTTTGCAGCACTTCTTACCTCTACCGTGTCATTTGACACAATACTTCCTGTTACCTTATTGGGTACTATAGCTAAAGACTACTCGGACATATGATCACTCCGTCATATCAAATACTTCGATTTCGGATATGGTGTCACCGTGACACTTGTTAAACCTAACCATGCGATGCGATTCAACTGACTCACGGAAACGTTCATTATAGGAAATCACTCTCTGTACGCTCATGCGAAGTGTTCATTCGATACTTTCTAATCGTGTACCGTCCATCACTCCCCTCGGATTCTCTCGTAACGAGTCGTGAAACAATTAGCACTACGACAAATTTTCTTGTTTCCATTCTCCTTCATCCCATTCAATTAGCCCAAACACATTGGACATTATGCTAATTTTCGGGATGAAAATTCCTTAACATGGGGAGACTGTAACAACTGCAACTTCCCAAGTTAACTTCGTTAACTTTTTCCGTTAGTACCGTTAGTTCCGTTAACAAACCCGAGACCCGTTATTTGATTAATTGTATATTGTTCATGTCTATGTGCTAATTGATGTTAGTAACTTGTTTTGTGAATTCGTTTCGTGACATTTTGGGTTATTTGAAAATTTCGCGTTTTCGGGTAAAAACCGGACTTCGTGCGTAAATTGGAATTTATGTCTAAATGTTAAATTTATGTAACCCGACTAAATCTTACATGTTAAATGAGTTTAAAACAATTAGAAACATTTGTAGAATTTTTACTTGACAAGTTTTTAGTTAAAACCCACCTAATTGAGTTTTATGCTTGCTATGTTTAAAAATGAAGTTGAGGGACCAAATGTGTAATTTTTTTAAACACAAAATCTGCCCATCTCCTCCCCCATCTCTCATTCACGCATCATCATCTTCATCCCCTCCTCTCACCTTACGGTTCACACACACACTCACACACACCTAGAGATTTTCGTGAATCAAGCTTCAAGGAGGTGAATCCAAGCTACCACAAGCTTCAAGAACACCAAAGGAAGCTCCCTCTTCACTCCATCTCCTCCTACCTGCGATTTCTCTCCCAAATTCGTAAGCCCTAGATTCTTCAAACTCGAAATTGTTAGTTGCATGTGTGTTTTTATGTGTTTATGTGCTAAATGGAGTGTTTGTATGCTCATGAAACTTGATTTAGGTTAAGCTATGATAACTCTTGATTTGGGACAGATTTTAGAATGAGTTTAAAGCTGGAAATTTGAGTTCAAAATCTGCTATGAATGTTCTTGTTATGAATATTGGGTGTTGGTTATGAAATTTGGACGTTTTTACCCTTGTATGCTAGCTACATGATGAGATTTTGCTATGATTTGGATATGAATTTGTTTAGGACAGAAATTACATGTTAACATGATTATAAATCTGTTAGTAGGTGTTGGATGACCAAATTGTTGCTTAAAATTAGAAAACCAAAACTTTTACAAACTATAAAATTTGGACAGATTCGGCCAGAATTTTTGGCCATTTTGCAGAGGTCATAACTCACTCAATATTGCTCCGAATCAGTTGATTCTTTTTCCCTAGTAAAGTACTATGTCTTAGCTTCGAGTCGGCTACTCGCACACTTTCTAAAACGTCCGTTTGGTCATCCAAATAGCTGCTGCAAGTTAGGTGTGCAAAGCTGTATTTTTCTGTGAAAAGTGGACTTTGCTTTTTGGTTGAGCATGATAATCTTGTTTTATTGACGAGTTTGCTATTGGTAAATGATGTTTATATATTAAAACTAAGATCTGGAGGTTTTGGTAAACAAACTCCAAGCTTTGATCAAATTATGGATTAATCAAATTCAATTTGCCTACTTTGACCTTCTGCAACAAAACTGATTTTTGGTCAACTTTCAATAGCCATAACTTTCTCATTTTTGATCGAACATGATTGATTCTTGTTGGGTGATAAACTAGGATGTCTTAGCTTTAAAACGGCTATTTATACGCCTTCTAAAACCTTCGTTTGGTCACCCAAACTGCTGCTGCAAAACAGGTACTCAAAGCTGTTTGGAATTTTAAAAAGTAGACTTTTCTAACGGGTCGGACATGTAAACCTTATTATGTTGGGGTGTTTGCTATTTGAAATTGATGTACACATATTAAATATAGGATCTGGAGCATTTGAGGTTTAAAACCCAAAAATTGAGTGAGTTATGCCAATTTCAAATTTTCATGAACTAGTTAACTATGTGCCAAATGGGTCAACTTGCAATGTGCATAACTTCTTCGTTATTCGATGTTTTTGATTGATTCTTTTTGCAACAAGTCATGTTTAACATGTAGTTTAAGCCTGCAAAAGTTGAGATCCTAACTCCTAAGTATGTAGATTTTGACTATGCCACTAGTTTGAGTGTTGAAGTTGACTTTCTGAGTCAACTTTGACCAAAATGGCAATTCTTTGAAATTCTCTCAATCTGAAACTTGTGTATGCATTATATGACTTGTGTGACTACATGAAACATGTTTAGGTGCTAAGATTGCTATTTTCGTCCTCGCGAAACCTCCTAACCCGTTTAGGCCATATTTACCCAAACAGGTTGTGTGTGACCGACTTGTTGAATCTTTTGCTGTGTACCAGTGCCCCCTAAGGTGAGTTTCACTTACTGTTATAGTTGCGTCCGGTAAGGGATGGCAACACACGGTAAAGGTATTTCTTTACTTGAGTAATTATCCCACTTATATCACATGTTCACTGAATTGCTTTATAAACAAAAGTCCTTACTTATCGGACCATTAATATAGAATAGCGAGGTAATGTTGAGTAGATCTACTGGGGATTGACACCCCCGCTCAGCGGTGCAGAGGATGCACCCTCCCGACTGGCGGTCGGACTGAGAACAATATTAGCCTAAGACTACCGTGATCGGGGAAGATACGGGGAAGGCAAACCACATAGGTTAATACCTATCATTACATTGTCAGCTTTGGTTGCGAACATTCAGAGGAGCATAAGCATAGGCTAGCTACCTAATGATACGGATAATACTTGCATTTCTAGGTTACGAATTTATTGCTTTACGATTCGTATGCATTTTTGGTCTACATGGTGTTGTGTAGACTGTTTTAGTGAACTCACCAGCCCTTTTTGCTGACACTTGATTGTTGATTACTTTTCAGGTCGTTAGGTGGATTCATGGATGGCACGAGTGGCGGCAGCACTCTCCAATGCAAACATTTTGGGAAATTCATATTTTCAAAACACTTTGAACATGCCTTTTGTATATCGATCTTGCAAACACTAAATATGCTTCCGCTGAATTTCTAAACTGACTTATGTATTCGTAAAACAAACTTTCCTTCACTTTATTTAAAAGTCCCTTATCTTTATTTTATTTACTGTTATGGCTTGGTTGTAACTAAAGTCTTGGATCCTGGTCTGGTTCACACCCTACACGGTTATACTCCGTTAGTGGAAATTGGGGGTGTGACAACAACACATTTATAAATCACATATAGTTTCTAACACATAATCACTATGATATTATGTCTTATTATCTTAACCATGACCCTAGGCTAAACTTCTAGGTCACTATATTTAACCAACTATTTTGGTTCTCCATGAAGAGTCTGCCCACCACTGCACACTTCGTTCCATCTCGAAGGATAGTTATTACAATGACCCAATGCAGCTCCGTCCGTACATGGTTCCCTAAGCCACCACTATGGTCAAGTAGCGTCTCTTCATTCTTCATCTCCTTTGAGAGTTTCGCTCGCCACTGCAACCGTCATCCTACCTTGTCATAATATAGCTTTTGCGATGTCCGACTGCCACTCCGTCCGTACACGGTTCCGTAAGCCACCATTATGGGGAAGCAGCGACCATTCATCTTCAGTAGCAACACATGCTCTAACTCTAATAAGTCATTTTAGCAACTCATGCTTTAACTCTATTAAGTTCTAGTAGCAACTCATGCTTTAACTCTATTAGGTCATTTTCTCATCTTAATAACTTAATCTCTGATCGTGTACACTACCTACTCCTAGTTAAATAACCAGATGCTTTAGGTTTGTTATTAAACAGTGATAAGGCATTCATATAGTACAACAAATGCACATCCCCTAATTTACCTAGGTGTATGTATATAGGATGTACCAGCGGCGTATCCTCCACATTTTCAATATACCGAGTAACTTATATTACTATGTATATATAGGATGTACCAGCGGCGTATCCACGACATATTAATACAAGCAAATGCACCACATGTGAAAAATCATATAAGGATCGATTCTATGGTAGATAATATCGAGACGGAAGTTTTGTCATATATTGTGTTGAATGATTACATAAACCGAAGGAGTATACAAACGATTAAGCTCCAGGGGAGGTCGGACAGAACCTCCCCTCTCAACACATTGATCTGGAGAGACACTAGACAAAAACTTACAAAGAAAGACAAAGACAAAACTATTTATACTTCTTCATTCTGTCCGAACTGGGTAACCTCCGAACTTGGAGTTCGGACCACCTTCGGACACCGCCGAACACAGAGTTTGGATAGAGTTCAGAGCACAGTTTATGTCTCCGTCAACTCAGTCTGTTTGATAATTTGAACAGTAACGCCCACACAAGGTTCATGCATCAACAAATTCCCCTTTGGACGTTACTGTCGAATCCAGACATTGATCTTCTAGCAATCTTCAGTCAGCTTGCTGCAGACACCTCTATCTTTAGCAAACTCCCCTTGACCGAATCATCAGGTATGCAAGAAATAGCTTGCAATCTTGTACAATCACAACAATCAACAAAATTCCCCCTTTCTTCAAGCATTCACGGTGAGAACTTATCAATCACATAGAAAGATACTTCAAACCACCGGATATGACATCAAGATGCAGGATCACTCCATTTAATCGTCGTGAATAAAAAATAAAATCCACAAACATACTGCATTTGACAGAAATCTTCAATCCTCACCGCATAGTAATACATTCTGATTTTTATGAAAATAGACACAATCAGCAGCATCAATCATAGAAATTCCCCCTCAGCATGAAATCCATCCCAATATATTATTCCGGTAAACGTATATCTCGTTGCAGACTGGGATATAACCAAGTCTTCACAACTCAAGAAAGTATCGGGCACATGACAGAGAGTTCAAAACCATAACCAAAAACTTTGACATATCGGTTTGCACAAACATCAGAAAACACCACCTTTCCACGAAGATCAAAAATCCCATCAACCCTGAACTGATTGCTTTTGAATATTCACTTTTTCAATTATAAAACTTTGAAAGTTTTAGGGTCCCCAATTTCCCCCTTTCTTATATAATCATACATATTCACTAAACGTTTACTAACAATTCCCTCGTTACTTGGTTACAAATTTCAAAGCAAGTATATACACATCACATTATAATCAACATAATTGCATTTCAGGAATAACAATTCAACAAAAATTTCATCATATAATACATATATATCAAGTCACAATTATCTTGAATATATTTTCTTAAATATTGTAGGCATACCAGCCCGAAAATATTTAAAAATATTTAAAACATTTAATAGTGGCTCATAGGACTCACAGTATAAAATAGGGCTTGTAGAAATTCACCTTATCTCTTTATTCGGTTATTCCGACAGAATCTCCGTTATGGTCCACAATTAACCTAATCGCGTATCGGATTGCATTAATGCAAGGTTATTATAAACAATACATATGTTTATTTATATAATATTATCTTAATAATATTTTATGAGGGTTTATCTCTTTTAAGGTCAAAATGACCAAAATGCCCTTATAGGCATAATAACATTTTTATTGATAATATGAAAACGCGCATTCATATATGTAGACGCTCACCCTAGGATCGCCTAGTGAGGTATGCCAGGTCACAGTTGGGATTTATGCCATACCCCCGCTTTGCCAGAAACCCAAGTGTATAGCCGCCTACCCTTCCGGTCCGCACGAACTTCTAAATATCCGATTAACTTGGTATCTTTAATACTTTATTTATCAAATTTAAACTCATGTGTACTTATTATATATATAATCCTGTTACAAAACCAAAAATCAAGTCTCCATACCGTCCGGATTATTCTATATTAATTAATCATATTTCAAACTTTAATTTCATGTATTTCTCGTTTTATTATCAAAACTTACTTTTATTTCAAATCAACTTAAGTTCTTATCCATTATAACATTTTATAATATCCTTTAAAATATCAAAGCTTAGTTTACCACTATTTACTCAATTTGGGCAGCAATAAACTTAGAGCTTTCTTAAAACACATTATTTTATGATTACCTACAAAAATTCAGACCCTATTTCCAACCCGATTACCCAATTATTATAAAACAAGCTCAAGAACCCTAATTTTAACATATTTTTAGAAAACATACTTAGAGGTTGATTTAGCCAAAACTGAAAGAGGTTATTTTAAACCTTACCTAGTAGTGCTTGACTGCAAATTTCAGCTTCTAAATCCTCCTGGATTGCTCGAATTTGGCTGATAAACTTTATGTGCGGGTTTAGGGTTTTTAGATGAAGAATCTATGAATTGGTGAGTGTTTAAGCCAATTTGGATCTGCTATTTATATGCATCAGGGGCGTAGGAGGCTTGGGGTAAGTGTCTAGGGTGACTAAGCAAGAAAAACGACGCGTTAGGGTGGTCAATTTATCAAAATCTTAGGCTGCAAGTCGCAAAAACGAGCTGGTGTCATGTTTCTGTCCGTAAACGGGTCGCGGTACGCGACGGGTTTCTTGGTGGGCTTCGCCCTGAGTTTGGGCTTTTGGCAGTTTTGGTCCCTCTAACTTTTAATTACAGTTTTAACCCCTAAACTTCTACCGAATGTTATTTTATGCTATAAAATACTTAAGGGTATATTTCTAAAGGTTTTTACGGCTCAGGACACGTACGATAATATACATAAACATACACTTATATCTTTGTATAAATTACACTTTTAGTCCTCCGACTTGTATTTAATGCATATTACCCCTTTATATTTTTATGTAGTTATTATTTCAAGTCCTAAAACTTTCCTAAATGTATTTCTAACATTCTTGAAGATTTTATTACGTATAACGAGGAATATAATTACGTTTTTATGTATAAATATCATTTATATATATATATATATAGGGAGAGGATCATTTGAGAACCAATTGGGTTTGAGAACTAAAAAGAACTAATCTCAGCCACTAGTTTATATATATGGAAACCCCCCCCCCCCCATGAATTATAGTGGTCCCCACCTGAAATTAGTGGTGGATATTTAGTTCTCAAAAGTTCTCAAAATAAAAAGTTCTCATTTGAACCTAACCCTATATATATATATATATATATATATATATATATATATATATTTCACTAATTTACGTTCTAGCCCTTCAAACTTTACAATACTTATCATTTCATGTTATGAATCATATTAGGATATATTGTTACTAATTTATAAGCCTTGGGATACTTATAATACGTATAATACTTGTATACGTTTACATCTTTACATAGATTACGTTTTTACTCCTTTTACTTTTCCGTTAGCGATTAACAAAAGTATTCACACATATATATATATCTATCAATTCACATATGATCATCATGTTATTCATATAAACATATATCCATCTCATATTTTTACTTTTTTTAACGTTCAACATATTCGTTTCTGCACGTTTTACTATATTGGCCATCAAATACGTATTTGTAGCTTACCTAATGCATAGTTTTATCATGTTCATCAATCAAGCTCACGTATTCGTAATATAAACACATATTTACTATATATATCATGTATCTATGAAATTTGGGATGTTACAACTCTACCCCCTTAAATAGGTTTCGTCCTCGAAACCTAATCTATTTTCCCCAATTTATCATAAGTTGTCATATTCTAATGTATAAGGCATAACAAGTAAAGGCCCACATATATATATAACATAACACGTTTTAGGTCGTTACATGGGCGATAGTTGGGTTTCAATAACTTGGGATTCTCACCCCTAGCCCCCATCACACAATATTCCCTTGTAGAAGCGGTGCGGGGTCCAATATCGTTCCCTTGGACGGCTCGCAGAGGTGTAGGATTTAGTACTAACTTAGGGCAATTTTTCTTAAAATGTCCTACCTCTCCGCACTCGAAACATTCCTTCCTTCCCGTGTTAGTCTTTACGGGGCAAACTATGGCAACGTGTCCAGAACTTCCACACTTGTAACAGCTAGACTTCCCATAACGACACTCTCTAGAATGATTCCTACCACACGTATTGCAACTTGGTACATGATTTCCCTTTGACTTCTTCCCAGCATCTTCCCGAGTATTTCCCAAGGATTCAATCCGCTTCCTCTTCTGCTCCACCGGCTTTCCTACTTCTCCGTAAATTTCATCATACAGGGTCGCACTAAGGTTTACTGCCGCCTTGTATGTTGCAGGTGAAAATACCTTTACTAACTTTCGCACCTCATATGGAAACCCTTGCGTGTAACGCCTAACTCTAACTTCTTCAATAAGCACCAGATTTGGAAGTAATCGAGCCATCATGTTGAACTTGGTAGTATACTCATGGTGCGTCTTGTATCCAACTTAATTTCTCAAGAAATTCATCTCCAACCTGTCCAACTCATGCTGTGGACAGAAGCTTTCCATCACATGCCTCTTCAGATCAGTCCAGGTCATATTCATCATTTATTCCTCACATAGAGTTTGATTAATCAGCTCCCGCCAGAACAATGCTTCAGAAACAAACGAGTGTGCAGCATACTTCACCGCCTGAGCTTCAGAACACTCACTGATATTGATCACAGCTTCCATCTCATGTATCATTCGAAACGTAGCCATAGCATCTTTCTTCCCATCAAAAGATGGAGGTTTACATCCGCAAAAGGATTTGTACGAGCATCCATGCCTAAGAGGATCATCTTTAACTTCAGCTTCACGTCCAATACCATGACCTGCTCCAGCATCAGCTCCACGTCCTACTCCATAGCCAGCTCCACAATCTCCTCAACGTCCTAGTTCAGCAGCGAGTGCACGTAACGCACCTTGTAAAGCTTTTGCCACTTCTTCAGCTAATGCAGCCCTTAGTTGTTCATTGAGAAGGCCTTCTCTCTGAGGTTCATTCTCGGGATTTCCAGGCTTCATCGTTAACCTCTGGATTTGCACGCATATTCTGCCTCGTACCAGTTCGTCCTATTGGGGTTCCAGCTCCACCTTGGCCTCTGCCTCTCCCAGCCATCTCGAGCTCCTTCAATCAAGACGTAGATATAAGTATCCTCAAATGGATTAACATTACTTGTAGGGATAAATGCTTAAGGGCAGTAGCTAATTGGAATTAATTATTTCTTCTTACGAACAAATAAGGGACTACTTCTACTATGGCCTAGTGTTTTCTCCAATTAGCACCTAACTATTCCTAACTTAAGGCCCAAAATTCTAGTTTAAGTTTCGATACTCTCTTAAGTATCCAAATCTCTTAAACCAGTGCTCTAATACCAACTTCTGATACCCGGCCCCTTGCGGGCTGGCGCCCCGTTGTCGGATTTACGCATCAACACATTATTTAATCAGAGATTACAAAAACGGGGGAAACTAAAACTTTTATTTATTAACAACGACGATTCTTACAGCGGAAGCATAAACGTAACTTACGACATATTAAACATAAGGTAAACTAAAATATAAGATAATTTATTCCAGAAACAGCGTCTTCACCATCTCATCCTAGTACGTGATCGAAGCTTTACCAATAGGTGCATCAAACCTAGCACACTTACCTTTAAAAAAGTCGCTTACCCTGGTGAGTCTACCGTTTAGTTCAAAACCGTTTAAGTGTTTACCTGGGTTTCACAACACATTTATAAATAACATATAGTTTCTAACACATAATCACTATGATCTTATGTCTTATTATCTTAACCATGACCCTAGGCTAAACTTCTAGGTCACTATATTTAACCAACTATTTTGGTTCTCCATGAAGAGTCCGCCCACCACTGCACACTTCGTTCCATCTCGAAGGATAGTTATTACAACGACCCAATGCAGCTCCGTCCGTACACGGTTCCCTAAGCCACCACTATGGGGAAGTAGCGTCTCTGAATTCTTCATCTACTTCAAAAGTTTCGCTCGCCACTGCAATCGTCATCCTACCTTGTCGTAAGATAGCTTTTGTGATGTCCGACTGCCGCTTCTTCCGTACACGGTTCCCTAAGCCACCACTATGGGAAAGCAGTGACCCTTCGTCTTCAGTAGGAGCACATGCTCTAACTCTAATAAGTCATATTAGCAACTCATGCTTTAACTCTATTAGGTTCTAGTAGCAACTCATGCTTTAACTCTATTAGGTCATTTTCTCATCTCAATGACTTAATCTCCCATCGTGTACACTACCTACTCCTAGTTAAATAACCAGATGCTTTAGGATTGTTATTAAACAGTGATAAGGCATTCATATACTACAACAAATGGACATCCCCTAATTTACCTAGGTGTATGTATACAGGATGTACCAGCGTCGTATCCTCCACACTTTCTATATACCGGGTAACTTATATTACTATGTATATATATAGGATGTACCAGCGGTGTAACCACCACATATTAATACAAAAAAATGCACCACATGTTCTCATATAATCATACATATTCATAAACCGTTTACTAACAATTCCCTCGTCACTTGGTTACCAAATTTCAAAGCAAGTATATACACATCACATTATAATTAACATAATTGCATATCACGAATAAGCAATTCAACAAAAAATTCATCATATAATACGTATATATCAAGTCACAATTATCTTGAATATATTTTCTTAAATATTGTAGGCATACCAGCCCGAAAATATTTAAAAACATTTAAAACATCTAATAGTGGCCTCATAGGACTCGCAATATAAAATAGGGCTTGTAGAAATTCACCTTATCTCTTTATTCGGATTGCATTAATGCAAGGTTATTATAATCAATACCTATGTCTATTTATATAATATTATCTTAATAATATTTTATTAGTGTTTATCATAAGGCCAAAATGACCAAAATGCCCTTATAGGCATAATAACCTTTTTATTGATAATATGAAGACGCGCATTCGTATAAGTATACGCTCGACCTGGGATCACCCAGTGAGGTATGCCAGGTCCCAGTTGGGATTTATGCGATACCCCCACTTTGCCAGAAACCCCAGTGTACAGGCGCCTACCCTTCTGGTCCGCACAAACTTCTAAATATCCGATTAACTTGGTATCTTTAATACTTTATTTATCGAATTTAAACTCATGTGTACTTATTATATATATATATAATCCTGTTACAACACCAAAAATCAAGTCTCCATACCCTCCGGATTGTTTTATATTAATTAATCATATTTCAAACCCTAATTTCATGTATTTCTCGTTTTATTATCAAAACTTATTTTTATTTCAAATCAACTTAAGTTATTACCCATTATAACATTTTATAACATCGTTTAAAATATCAAAGCTTAATTTAACACTGTTTACTCAATTTGGGCAGAATAACGTTACGAAAACCCTAATTTTGACCCGTTAACAAAACCTTACCAAGCATTTTCAAATTGTGAAATAAACTTAGGGCTTTATTAAAACAAATTATTTTATGATTACCTACAAAAATTCAGACCCTAATTCCAACCCGATTACCTAATTTTTATTAAACAAGAACAAGAACCCTAATTTTTACACATTTTTAGAAAACATACTTAGATGTCGATGTAGCCAAAACTGAAAGAGGTTATTTTAGACCTTACCTAGTAGTGCTTGACTGAAAAATTTCAGCTTCTAAATCCTCCTGGATTGCTCGAATTTGGCTGATGAACTTTCTGGGCGGGTTTAGGGTTTTTAGATGAAGAATCAGTGAATTGGTGAGTGTTTAAGTCGAGTTGGATCCGCTATTTATATGCATCAGGGGCGTAGGAGGCTTGGGTAAGTGTCTAGGGTGACTAAGCAAGAAAAACGACGCGTTAGGGTGGTCAATTTGCCAAAATCTTGGGCTGCAAGTCGCAAAAACGAGCTGGTGTCAAGTTTCTATCCGTAAACGGGTCGCGGTACGTGACGGGTTTCTTGGTGGGCTTCGCGATGCGTGGCCCGAATTTGGGCTTTTGGCAGCTTTGGTCCCTCTAACTTTTAATTATAGTTTTAACCCCTGAACTTCTACCGAATGTTATTTTATGCTATAAAACACGTAAGGGTATATTTCTAAAGGTTTTTTAAGGATCAGGACTGAAATTGCCTGAGCGTGAGGATCTTCTACTTAGTCGTATAGAAATCAATGTAAACGAGTAAAACACAGAGAGTAAATACAGCTGAGACTTGTATTAACCACAGAGACCACAAAGTACACTCAGAGAAAGTTATAACACGGAAGCTGCTAATTCTATACAAGACGAACATATTTATATGCTGAAAACATGACTGGCCGAACCTCAGGTTCGGCCAAGCTTCGGCGACTCCGAACCTGGAGTTCGGCCAAGGTTCGGCCAGACCTAAACTTGCACGTTCCGTCTTGTTCTCGATACTTCACATGACGATCAGGAACCATGTATCAACAAACTCCCCCTCGGCATGTGCAGTATCATCTCCTCTTAACAAAACTTGTATCTTGTATCTTCAATCAAACTCCTCCTCTTCTTTGATGATGAGTTCGATCTTGAATACTTGATATTGCATCGTGTGTAGTCTCTTTATCAACAACCTTCAGAAGACTTGAAGTTGTGATGTTCTCTTCCACTTAGAAACCTGCCAACATAAATAATCTTGGCGCAAAACGTCTCTTCGAGACTCCAAGATATCTTGATTTTGAAAATGATTTCGTATTCCGTGTTGATCAATCGACAACAAATCAGAAACAAAATATTCTTGGCTTTTAGAAATTTTATATCAAAACACACTTAAAATCTTTTTGATATTTTCTAATAATGAAAACTAAATGCAGTACAGAAACAGACACTATTTTTGTCTTTAGTGAGAAAGATCACAACTTGGGATCAAATTAGTCATAACATGCTGAACTACACTTCAATTTCGATTATTGTAGCACATAAAACATGCCGATTGCAGATATAATTTGTCCAAATTTAAACTCTGGCACAATCATACTTATAACATCTGGATATGTTAAGGTATTTATTAGATTTGCATTGACCAGTGTACCCCACACTATCAGACATACTCAGATATGCTTTGTTTATCACATTTTGTGATTTCACTTGTGATATTAATCACATAATGATTTTAACCATAATATAGTCAACTGTGTTCCATGCAAAAAGAAATAAGAACGTTAAATCGTCTACCTTAAGGTCGATCTTTCGATACGCATATAAGGCCTCGGATTTAACAAAATAAGAAAATAAAACAAGTTGAAGTTGTATAACTCAACAACAATCAGGTCGGTACTCCCGTACACGCAGAGAAAGTCCGATGAGTTATACGAAACACCAAAGAAAATAAAGCAGAACATCAAACGAACAACGATTAGGTCGGTCTTTCGACACGCAGAGAAAATCCGACCGTTTGATAAAATAAAGAAAATCAAACAAGTTTAAATCTTTGCAAAATGAACACATGTATACACAGAGACTTCTCATTTTATTTTTCACATATCTTTTTCTTGATATATCATAAGATATGCATCAAGATGTTGTCCACTAGGTCAAGCATCAGATTTAGTGTATATCACATTTGTATACTTTCTGATTTGCCGAGCCTACCTTGCACATCGATCAAATCTTCCAATTCTTGCTTTAACACCACTATTTCGTCAGTCGATATTTGATGACTTTGTTCAAAACGCTCAATCTCCTTGAGTAATCTTTTACACTTAGAACATTCAACCGCTTCAACTTTTGAACTCTCAGAAATTTTAGGTAATTCTTCTTGAACCATGGAAACACTTGAATAAGAATCAGAATCAGTTAAAATGCTATCATCATCGATATGACGAACAGTCAAAGCAATTGCAGGTTTAAAATTATTCCTTGTAGCTTCAGTGTCTGCATTCCATGCAAAATCATTTGGATGTTGAAAAGTATTGGTCCAATCATGAACAAGATTAGCAGACTTCAGCTCAACCTTCTCAGTTTTAGTTGATGGATGATAAACCAAATGTGCATGTTGACCAGTTTTCAATTTATGATCTGCAGAACTTGGACATTCTCGAGCAAAGTGACCATAATTTGCACATTTGTAACATTTTACCTTAGATTTATCCAAACCAATCTTACCCTCCTGATTCAATCTCTTCTTCCCAGTTCTGTTGAAAAATTTCTTCGTTCGTCGAACCAGCATTGCATACTGCCAATTTAGATCCATTTCCTCCAAATGATCATAATCAATCTGATCATAATCTTTATTTGCTAACTCAGCATTACTCACAGCACCCGTGATAACACCAAAATACGAAGATACCAAAGCAGACATTAAAGCATTATAATCATCAATAGTTTGAGCAGACAATGCAGTTTAATTTGAAGAACTCGGAACAGAAACAGTACAACCAGCAGAAGAATAACTTGAAGATTCAGATTTACCTGCCAGGAAGGCTGTTGGGGGTGCAGAATTAAGAATATTCGATTTCCCAGCATTCATTGTAGAATCATTTTCACCACGATACACTGCAGGATTCTGAATTTGTGTAGGAAGAGACTTGTTCACCATCAATTCCATATCCCTAGCCTGAATTCTTTGAACTAAATCATTGAAAGACAATCCTTGAAAATCCTTGTCATGAGTAATCATCATAACATAATTCTCCCATTTTTCAGGTAGAGCTTCCAAAATCTTCTCTTTCATATCAGCTTCGTCTTTAGTAAGATTCACCAAGCGCATTTCACTCATCAGATGAGCAAATCTTGCAATCAGATTGGGAATCGTTTCATTCTGATAATGTTTGAAACTATCAAACTCTTTCTTCAAAACCTTTTGTCGACTTTTCTTGTACTGGTCATTGCCTTCACATCTTTTCTCTAAAGCATCCCATAGACTTTTCGATGTGTACTTACCAGCAAATTGATGAAGTAACTCTTTAGGCAAAGCCATCATTAAAGTACCATAAGCCTTTTTCTCTGCTTGATAAGCTTTCTTTTGCTCAGATGACATTTTTCTTTGAAGTATAGGTTCACCAGTTTCATCTTTAGGGTAAACATATTGCTCAGTGAACGCTAACCACATATCAATGTCATTTGTATCGACATATGCTTCAAACCGTTTAACCCAACTATGATAATCTTCCAATTTTAGCAATTTGGGAACTTTCTGACTTGTTCCGATTTCATTATCATAATTCATCATTGTTTGCATCGTAGCTTGAACCGAGTTTTGAATAGCCGCGAACGCTTGAAAATCAGACATTTTCGAAACACAGGTTACTGTTCACTCCGAACCTCGTCCAAACCTAATATATCCTCCGAACTTCCTTCGAACGTGGTTCGAATTCAGAAACACAGTCCGAACTCTCTCCGATCTCTCACCGAACCTCGTTAACTCCAAAACCCTCCGAACGAGCTCCGAACTACAAAACAGACTCCGAACCTTCACCGAACTCCTCCGAACGTACTCCGAACCTGGTGTTTGGAGCAGTTATGCCGAGCGAACTCCGAACCTGAAGTGCGGAGCAGTTACGCCGAACGAGGAGTTCGGCCGAACGCGAAATTTCGGAAAAATTTGGAAAAACTCACTGAATTCGACACCTCTCGAGCTGAGACTACTCAAATGAACAAAAACGAGCAAAAACACACAATTTGAACGTAAAGCATGGTGTTTTAGACGAGATTTTTGAAAAACGAAGATGAAAAACGAGTTTTGAAAGTCAAAAACGTGAATTTGAACTCGATAACTCGAAAAACACTGATCTCCGACTAGTAGAACAAACCTAATGCTCTGATACCACTTGAAATTGCCTGAGCGTGAGGATCTTCTACTTAGTCGTATAGAAATCAATGTAAACGAGTAAAACACAGAGAGTAAATACAACTGAGACTTGTATTAACCACAGAGACCACAAAGTACACTCAGAGAAAGTTATAACACGGAAGCTGCTAATTCTATACAAGACGAACATATTTATAGGCTGAAAACATGACTGGCCGAACCTCAGGTTCGGCCAAGCTTCGGCGGCTCCGAACCTGGAGTTCGGCCAAGGTTCGGCCAGACCTAAACTTGCACGTTCCGTCTTGTTCTCAATACTTCACATGACGATCAGGAACCATGTATCAACAAGGACACGTACGATAATATACATATACATACATTTATATCTTTGGATAAATTACACTTTTAGTCCTCTGACTTGTATTTAATGCATATTACCCCTTTATCTTTTTATGTAGTTATTATTTCAAGTCCTAAAACTTTCCTAAATGTATTTCTAACATTCTTAAAGATTTTATTACGTATGAAGAGGAATATAATTACGATTTTATGTATAAATATTATATATATATATATATATATATGAAAAACTGAGGTGGTGACCAAATACCTTGGTTGCGGAAGCGGATCGAGTCTTTGTGTAACTCGTTTTTGTAGAAACAAATGAACACCCGGATATGAACACGATGGTGTTTGAGATGTGATGATGATGATGAGCAAAGCTAGTATAAACATGATAGATGAAGAACGAGATAGATAGATAGATAAACAAGGTGGAATGATAGATATATAAAGATAACCGAAAGATTACATTTTACCTACCCCACGCATTCCCGGGTATCATGAACTTACTAGGTGAGTTCATGAACCCTCAACAAGCTTCAAAGAACCATGACTAACTCTCTCTCAAAGTATCACTCATCATCAAGTCTTTCACATGAGAAAGACTTACTATATATAATACAAACTCACTAAGGGCATAATAGTAAACTACCAACTAGTGACAATATTTAAACAATAAATAATATTCACTAGAGCCATCTTCTTTAGTTGAGTCTTGTATCTTGAGTTGTCATGGTCTTCATCGTGTTGTCGGGACGGTTTAAGTTAGGTGGCCGTTGAGTATAAATCACATCTATCCAAATCTTGTTGGCTCGGTATCTCGATTCCCAACAATCTCCCTCTATTTGGTAGATGGTATACTCAACACTTGTGACATAGGTTCTTGTGTTCTTGCAACTTGACTTCAAGATAATCTTCATGTAGTTTCAAGTCTTTCATTCTTCAATTCTCCTTTGTGAAGCTCCCCCTACAATAAGCATTCTTCTAGCCCCAAACCATAGGCTATAATGCATAGGGTGTTTACAGACTTCAACACAATGGCAAGCTACTTGAGGACTAAGTCATAAGTCAAGGTACCAATATTGTTGAAAGTAAACAAGATAAAGGATCTATGAAAATTCGAGAATTAACTCCACAATTCAACCATCTTGATATACTTGGCCGAATACCAAACCAATGCTTTTCACGAAGATAAACCACTTCTTTTGTGCTATTAACCTTGCCTTGATTTTTACCATAATGGCAATGTCACAACTGTTACGGCTTGAGGACGCCTCGAAGATTAAAAATCACAATGCTTTCTTTTGCTAAACCCGCTGCAAAAAGTCTCATAAGATCATAACATCTTCTCCCCCTAGACTTTTGCAACTCATAGCAAAAAAATAAAATAAAAGCATGTTGTTGTAGACAAAACACATCCAAGTAGCATATCGCAAACAAAAATCAGCCTTGCAATATCAACCGGTTATTCTTCATAATCCAACCAATAATAAACCCTTTTCGTCTTCAACATATCGACCCAAACTTGTGCACAACTTTCATAACCAATTCACCTCATAGCACGTCTGCCATAAAGAAGTAACTTGATATAAAAGCATAATTTAGGTGTACCTGAAATGTTTATGATGCATCGGGTTCTCGAGAGAACGAATAAAAGAAAATATGAAGTGGTTGATGTGGATCCTCATGGCTTCAATTCGGTTGCTACTATGTGTAGACAACAAAAGAAAAATATAACAGTAGCTCACTGTTGAATATTTATCCCAAATCTGTCTACATGTCTGATCTGCCCGAACAATTAAATTCGCAACCTATTCCCTTAAATCTCATAACAACCAACAGATTTAAAGAAATGAACAGGCCCAAGCAAATTGTATAGATCAGCGGCCTAGTGAAAAGGAACAGCAGCTTAATGGAAGAATAACCAGGCCCAAATCAGTTTCTTTTGAGACATTACAGCACGTTCCTTTGTAGGGAAAAGAAACGCTAAAGCTGGTTGAAACATATCACGTACCAGAGAATAAAAAATGCGCCTCTTTCACACTTCATTGTTTCTGTCAAAACAAAAATCAAGGAGCCGATGGCCTGAAGGCTAATTCCGGCAATCAAACTTTAACAGAAACGAATACCTGGTGACCGGTTGGTCGAGGATTCCGGTTGGTTCAGATTTCCGGTTGATCGAGTCTTCCGGTTGAAGGTAAGTCGTTGTTCCAGTTGAACGTCGGTTTCCGGTTGAACATGAAATTCCGGTTAAAGTTCCATTCTCCGGTTGAACTTGACTTTTCCGCTTGAACTTGACAGATCCGGTTGAACTTCTCATCTCCGGTTGAAGTCTTGAGTTCCGGTTGAACTCAATGTCCGGTTGAAGTTTCCGGTTGAACCTCAGAGATCCGGTTCAAGATTATTTTTCCAGTTGAACTTCAAAACCCGGTTGACTTCGCGATTTTCTGCCTGAAAACGAACATAACATAGCTCTGGTTGGTTACTATACCGGTTGGACTGTTACCTCCGGTTGAGGTGGATTGGCCGGAACTGGTCTGAACGGATCTGACTTTCCGGTTTTCATGAGCCGGGGCCGGTCCGTTTTTCCGGCTGAGCAGGAGACTCCGACTGAGCCCCATCACCATCTTCGACCTCTGTCTTTAACAAACCCTTGAACATCGACCCAGAACTGTTAACAGAAACGAGTATACGAACGAGCTCGAGCTACAGTCTCGTGTTCGTGTTTCTGTTTTCCGTCATCTTCTTTTAGTCGAAACCTGTAACACACTCAATATTTTGTATTTAGTTATTCTAAATTTTTAGAGAGAGAGAGAGAGAGTACAATAGTTGACTTTGAAAAGAGTGAATGTAGGGATTGGACATGTAGGTGGCTGTGACAGAAAAGTTGGGTGGATATTAGGATAATTCTTGACAAAAAGTACACATTTTTGTGGAACCCAAGAAACTAAAGTCCAATAAAGTTAATTGAAATTTACACACAAAGAATAAAGTGTGATGTGAAAAGAATATTCACACTTTTCAAGAAAATCTTGAGATCTACAATTTAAAAGAAAGTTTGACCATGAATTTTTAAATTAGAATATGCATACGTTAAATATGCAGGAACATTCATGTTTGAGGTTTATATTTTGACAATAGGAAATATCATAGAAATCTATTTGTGTTGCTGGACTTAAACACAAACACTCAAGTAATTTACTTTTAACAACTCAAGAATATAGGATTAAATAGGTTTTGACTAATCTAAGAAAGAAGACTTCAAAAACCTTTTTCATAGACGTTTGAAATACATGGAGGGGAGTTCGAAAATCTTTCAAAAAATATAAAATCATCTCCATTTGTTTACGAACACAAAGTTGAGATATCAACCGTGAGGTTGCATTATCTCGACCGTGGCTCTGATACCAATTGAAAACTGAGGTGGTGACCATATACCTTGGTTGCGGAAGCGGATCAAGTCTTTATGTAACTCGTTTTTGTAGAAACAAATGAACACCCGGATATGAATACGATGGTGTTTGAGATGTGATGATGATGATGAGTAAAGCAAGTATAAACATGATAGATGAAGAACAAGATAGATAGATAAACAATGTGGAATGATAGATAAATAAAGATAACCGAAAGATTACATTTTACCAACCCCACGCATTCCCGGGTATCATGAACTTACTAGGTGAGTTCATGAACCCTCGACAAGCTTCAAAGAACCATGAATAACTATCTCTCAAAGTATCACTCATCATCAAGTCTTTCACATGAGAAAGACTTACTATATATAATACAAACTCACTAAGGGCATAATAGTAAACTACCAACTAGTGACAATATTTAAACGATAAATAATATTCACTAGAGCCATCTTCTTTAGTTGAGTCTTGTATCTTGAGTTGTCTTGGTCTTCACTGTGTTGTCGAGACGGTTTAAGTTAGGTGGCCGTTGAGTATAAATCACATCTATCCAAATCTTGTTGGCTCGGTATCTCGATTCCCAACAATATATATAAATAAATATATATATATATATATATATATATATATCACTAATTTACATTCTAGCCCTTCAAACTTTACAATATTTATCATTTCATGTTATGGATCATATTAGGATATATTTTTACTAATTTATAAGTCTTGGGATACTTATAATACGTATAATACTTGTATACGTTTATATCTTTACATAAATTACTCTTTTACTCCTTTTACTTTTCCGTTAGCGATTAACACAAGTATTCACACGTATATTTATCTATCAGTTCACATATGTATCATCATGTTATTCATATAAACATATATCCATCTCATATTTTTACTTTCTTTAACGTTCAACACATTCGTTTCTGCATGATTTACTATATTGGCCATCAAATACGTATTTGCAGCTTACCTAATGCATAGTTTTATCATGTTCATCAATCAAGCTCACGAATTTGTAATATAAACACATATTTACTATATATATCATGTATCTATAATATTTGGGATATTACAGTGGTGATGAAAAGTCTAAGAAACCACTAATCTTTGTTAACCTTGTTTAGTTAACATGTTTATTTGCCATGAGAACATAGATGTCATGTTAGAACAAGTTTTGTGTCTAATGTTAGATCTTGGTGTGTATTGTAATTGATGTGTCGGAATTGAACAAGAAAAACAGTCAAGTTAAAAATGGTAAATACTGAGTGACCAAACCACACACTAGGGCAAGCGTACCCGTCGTATGCAATATAGTATCAATAAGTACCGGATATCAATCCAAGGACGCGTAACAGGCTCTCGATACTGGAACTTTGCTAATATTTAGTCTAACATGATTTGATTTTCAACAACGGAAGGAAAACAGATAACAATGTAACTTAAATAGCTAAGAAACAAACCACGGGTACTAAGGTGAAATTCAAATGAGAGGAAGGGGTGCTACTTGGTAAGGAATCTTTTGGGCCGACGGTTGACTACTAGATTGACTACTTCATGTGAAACTATCCTCTAAAATCGATAACCTAGATAACTAAGACTATAGACACATCCAAGCAGTCTAGGAAATCCTAACATGAAGTCTGGATAGTAAAATGATACTTAATGCTAAAAGGTCTAATCACTTCGGTCAAAGCAGATCAAACACATATGAAACAGAAAGCCACTCGGGAGGTCTCTCTATATGGAATCTATCACACACTAGAATACTAAAATGGAATCTATAAAACCTAGGCAATGTCTAACGCGTGCTACGGGTTAAAACCTTAAGTTCTCAAGTATTCCAACCAGTCGACAAAGTCAAACAACCACCTAGTATGCTAAACGAGTCGGTCAATTCTATCCAACACAAATATCATGCAATATCGGCCACAAGTTGCAATCACAAGATCATGTAGGAGGTATCCGGATCATGCATTTAATTTAAACTAATAAAAGTTAAACCAAATAATAATTAAACCACTAATTAGGACAAAGTTCTTTGAACCTAAGTGATTTAATCACCTCAAGTAATCACAACAAAAGCCAAACATGCTAATATGACTATTTCATAGATCCAAATTAGATTCATAAGCAAAAAGATCACATCACATGAAGAAAATCAATCTAATAATCAAGTCGACCCAAATTCATCCAAAACCAAGAAACACACTAGATCTAGCCAAACATGATGTTTAATATCAATAAAAACATGATCTTTATCATCATCAAGAAATAAAAATAAAAGATAAAGAAATAAAACCGAGATGAAGTGACCACTCGATTTAGCTCCAAATCTTGAACCTTCACTCCTTAAGCTTGATCTTTAATCCCCTCTTCATTCCATGTATTTTTTATGGTGAAGTGAAAAAAATTAAAAATGGATAATTCCTGAAAATGGATGACGGCCGCTCTTCAAAAGAAAAATGGAATCCCCCTTTTTTTCTTGCGGCTGTTGCTCCTCGAGAATTTAGGGTCTCCTCATTTAATTCAGCTGGGCTGCGATCCATGCTATTAATTCGAACTGGGCCTGCTCTTGTTGCTGTTTGGGCTGGTGCATGACAAAATATGGGAGAATTGAACTGGGTTGCTCACCTATACTTCGCTGGGCCTGTGACAATTGAAAGGGATTTTAGGATGCTCATTAATCTCGTTGGGCTGCAGAAACAAAAGGGAAGTTGGCTGGATCTAAAGCAACAAATGAGAATTGGGCACCAATTCCATTTTGGCGACTGTGCTCAATCTCTTGTTATTTATTTATTTCTTTCTTTTTTTTTCTTTTTTTTCTTCTTCAAATGTAAACTTTTAAACTTCTTTTCTTGACCGCTCCCGAGCTCGCATCAAGTCCCCAATTCATTCAAATTCACTCGAGACCACCAACTATCTAAAATTCAACAATTATACACCACAATAAATATCACAAATTAATAATTCTCAATCAAAGACCATTTTAAATGTGAAGTTTAGATATTTCTCAAATATTAAACTAAAACCCATTTAAAAATAAATATTTCAAATATTAATCAATAAAGTACCAATTTTGATAATTTTAATTTAAAAGCTTATTTCAATGCGGGATTTTTATTTATTTATTTTATGCATTAGATGCTACGCATCAAATATCCCCACACTTAAGCTTTGCTTGCCCTCAAGCAAAAATCCCATGCAACAGTTTCATAAGCCAATCGAAAACGCAACGTTCACCCAACCCAATGCAACTACTCAAGCCCACATGCATTGTCAATTCCCAAGATTTACACTTTTTAAAAGATTTATAATCCAACAAGCAATTATGGTAATTATTTAAAAACATGGAAATGCTTACTAGCTCGACACACATCAAGGTTCAATCAAACAAGCATCACACTCCTCACAATGATCACTCAACTCGGTGAAATTTAGTGGATAGATGATTAAAAGGATCATCGATTTAAGTGGATCACTCAAGGCCAAACATGCACTTCATTGTCATAAGCTTGTATCGAAATCGCATCTCCACCAAATAACATAAAACAAGACATAAATCAAGAGGACTTTATTAAGGGTTGTAATGTTAGGCTAGGGTTTAAGGTATGGAATGGGAATGTGAAAGTGGCGAAGTGCTTAGGAATCCGGAAAAGTCAATAAACAAACTAACACAAAAAACTATTTACATAAGTAACTCAAAGTCGGGCAATTTTGACCCGAACACAAAAGCTAAGAACAACTCTATATTTTTTTAGCTTTATCTTAGGTCTATGACCTCCAATAATGAGCTACAATTTTCAGCATTTTTTTTTTCTTTTTTGATTTTTGATTTTTTTTTTTTTTTTTACAATCTCATATGAATTTCTAGAATGGAGATTGAGTACTAGGAGAATCACACTTAATCACCTTTTTTTTTAAACTAAAAACAATACTTGATGTAAGTAACCAAAACAATATACACAAAGTCCTAAACTAATCCGGATTCTTCACACAAGGGTTAAAGAACAAAATAAAGGCTAATCAAAAGGCTAAATGGGTCAAAAAGTGGGAAAATCAAACGAGAAGGAAAAAGGCTCAACGGGTTTTCTAAGGGATAATGTTTTAGGGTAGGAAAATGATAAAATCAAAGAAAAAGGCTAAGTCAAAGGGGGTTAATCCTAATGCCTCTATCATTTCTATGCCCAATTTTAGTTCATGATCTCGACACGTATAAACAACACAAGTTCTAAAATGAAAGCGCATGATGGCATAACACTCAACCAAATGAAAGTGAGTAAATAATGTAACATATAATGCAATTTAGGCTCAAATATCTCACGGAAACGGATGGATAAAGGCTACCGATATGATGCAAGCTATCAATCCCCCATCCGATAGTTTCACTAAGTAAAGCATCCCATTTATTGATTTTATTTGAAAAAAAAACACTTGCTTGGAAATACTTTTTCAAGATACTCGAAGAAAAGGTTTTGACTAGAGACAAGCATCGTAAACACAGGCGAGCAAAACGTCACGAATTACATCAACGGGCCAACTTCCATGTGCAAAAAGACGGGCAAAAATCTCAATTTCAACTAAAAATAGGGGGATATGATAAGAAAATTTGAAAATTTTCACAATTTTAAGCAATTTCAGTTCAATTTACCCCCATCCCCACACTTAATTCGTACATTGTCCCCAATGTACGCTAAACAAAACAAAATAAAGGGGAAAGGGAACTGAAATACTCCCCTATCACTGTCATGTGCCAGTGTATGGATGCTGAAAAAAAAGAATCGAGCCAGCTCTTGACTGAACAGGTGCCAGAGCTGAATCCACAAATGCCAAAAATCCTCCACAATCAAAGTATGCATCATGAAACAGCTCTCGACGAACATGCCAGAACCGTCTCGCCAGAACAAACTATCATCCAAGCACAACCAAACCAAATAAATCACAAATATAAATCAATAAAGCATAAATATCTCGAGTTGTGTGTCAACAAATGAATGCAAAATGAAAAATACAACTCGGATAATAACTAAACCGGAGAATCAAGGCACTTGGTGGTCCCGTGGTGAATCTGGAAGAAAACAAAACCCAAAATGAAACCAACGCGATCGAATTGCAAAATTTGGCACTTTTAAAAGATATTTGAAAATTTTAGTTCTTGGACGACTGATCAAATGCGGGCCGTTTGTTGTGAATTATGAAGTGAACGGCCGGCATTTAACCAAAAGTCAACAGAGCTTACAACACAAACATGCAAACCGCCCGGAATGGAGATTGAGTACCAGACGATTCGCAATGTGTGCATCAAAAGACCTGCTATGCCAATTTGCAACCAAAAGCTCAGCAGCACCAACCAACATCAAATACCAACCCACAGAAAAGTAACATTTGATCAAAACAGATCGTTTGTTTGTCAATTATGAAGTGAACGGTCCACGTTGACCAAAAGTCAACCCCAAGAAAAACCCAGATACAGACCGTTGATTGTCATTTATGAAGTGACGGTCTCGTATCATCCAAACCTGCGTAAATTCATGAAAATACACTTTGCGAACCGTGGGAATGGAGATTGAGTACCCGACGGTTCACAAACTGTGAGTTACCTACCAACCCCATGAAGCAATACCAAAATGATAAGTCCATGCAATTCCAACAGTGGCATGCTTCATAACAACCTGCAAAACTTACACAACGCATAAAAGAGAAAAAGAAAAATAAACAAACACTAAAGTAAACAAACTAGCTAACAGTCAAAATAAACTACTAATAAGAAACATAACATGAAACAAGCAAAATAAAGTAAACAAGTACTCGGGTTGCCTCCCAGAAGCGCTGAATTTATTAACGAGTCGTCAGCCAGACTCGGCCCCACGATCTGGGCGACGGAACGTCTAACAACATAACAACCTCCTCACTCGCGTCAACCGGACCAGACAAGTAATGCTTCAACCTATGTCCGTTAACCTTGAACGAGGTACCATCAACGCCCTCAATCTCAACTGTCCCATAAGGAAATACATGTTTCACCACGTGGAGACCGGACCATCTAGACTTCAACTTAATTACCCGGGAATAATTTCAACCTCGAATTAAAAATAAGCACACGATCTCCCGGTTTGAAGTCTTTCTTCTTGATATGACTATCATGAATCCTCCTGGTCCTCTCTTCGTACAAACCCGAACTCTCGTACGCATGATCGCGCAACTCCTCTAACTCATGCAACTGAAAGAACCGTCCTCTAGTCGCCTCATCCAGATCTACATTGACGGCCTTCATGGCCCAATACGCGCGATGCTCGACCTCAACTGGTAAATGACACGCCTTTCCATAAATCATCCTAAACGGTGTAGTACCCATAGGTGTCTTGTAGGCTGTACGGAAGGCCCACAGTGCGTCATCCAGTTTCTCCGACCAATCCTTACGGTTCTTACCAACCGTTTTCTCCAAAATTCGCTTAATCCCGCGATTCGTGACCTCAACCAGCCCACTCGTCCGGGGATGATATGGTGTAGCCAATCTATGCGTAACCCCATAACGCTGCAACGCTTTCTCCATCCGAGCGTTGCAAAAGTGGGTGCCACGATCGCTAATCAGTGCCTTCGGCACTCCAAACCTCGCGAACAGTTTCCTCAAAAACCTCACAACAACTCTCGCATCATTAGTGGGGAGGGCTTGTGCCTCGACCCACTTTGAAACATAATCAACCGCAACGAGAATGTATTTGTTCCCGACTCGAACACCTTCTTCGCGGTGAAGAGGGCTGCATAGTGTCCACCAGTCGGACCCTCGTGACAATGTCTCAAAATCTGGCGTGCCTCACGTCCATGCACGCATCTTCGAATCACTGAATCAGCACCGATCCTATAAAGATAAGGATCCTCCCAAATGTAATGTTTCAAGTGAGAAAAGAACTTCTTCTTGTGCTGAAACCCGTACCCTTTCTTCATGATCCCACTCGACAAATAGTTTGCAAAATCTGCAAACCATGGACTCTCATCATCATCCCTCCCGCGTATATAATCGAGTAACTCATGGGGGAAATAGTCATTTATGGGCATCCCCTCGAGTTTCTCATCATCCGCGTTCTCCAAACGCGAGAGGTGATCGGCCGCCACATTCTCAGCTCCTTTCTTCTCACGGATCTCAATATCAAATTCTTGCAACAACAGGATCCATCGAATGAGTCTCGGCTTAGCATCCTGTTTGTTGAACAAATACTTAATAGCCGAATGATCCGTATACACAACGGCAAGCAACTCTTTCTCGGTAGTAGTGTAATTCTCCTGTGCATCATTAAGAGTTCGACTCGCATAGTAAATCGGATGGAAGTGTTTGTCCCTCCTCTGTCCCAAGACTGCCCCTACTGCGAAATCGCTCGCATCACACATCAACTCAAATGGTTGCGATCAATCGGGTGCAACCATAATCGGGGCGTTCACCAACTTGTCTTTAATCAAGTTGAACGCTGTCAAACACTCCTCAGAAAACACAAATGGGGCATCCTTCTCTAGGAGCTGTGTCATCGGCCTGGTGATTTTCGAAAAATCGCGTATGAATCGGCGGTAAAATCCCGCGTGGCCTAAGAAACTCCTAATCGCTCTAACAGAAGTGGGAGGCGGAAGTCTAGAAATAGTATCAACTTTGGCTCGATCAACCTCAAGCCCCGCATGGGAAATCTTGTGCCCAAGCACAATACCCTCACGAACCATGAAATGGCACTTCTCCCAATTAAGCACCAGGTTCGTCTCCTCACATCGAGCCAGCATCCGCGATAAGCTCGTCAAACACTGATCGAAGGAACTCCCAAAAACAGAAAAATCGTCCATGAAAACCTCCATGGAGTCCTCGATCATATCATGAAAAATCGCGACCATACAGCGCTGAAATGTCGCTGGAGCGTTACATAATCCAAACGGCATGCGTCGGTACGCGAATGTGCCAAATGGACATGTAAATGTGGTTTTCTCCTGATCCTCCGGTGCGATGGGAATCTGGAAATAACCTGAAAAGCTGTCAAGGAAACAATAATAACTGTGTCCGGCTAAACGCTCGAACATCTGATCAATGAACGGTAGGGGAAAATGATCTTTCCTCGTAGCATCGTTGAGTTTGCGATAGTCGATGCAAACTCTCCACCCCGTAACCGTGCGCGTAGGAATCATCTCATTCCTCTCATTCACGACAACTGTCATGCCCCCTTTCTTGGGCACAACCTGAACCGGACTAACCCAAGGTGAATCAGAGATAGGATAAATCAAACCAGCATCCAAAAGCTTCAAAACCTCTTTCTTCACCACATCCTGCATGTTCGGGTTCAGTCGTCTCTGTCTCTGCACAACAGGCTTAAACTCATCCTCCATCAAAATCTTATGCGTGCAGAAAGAAGGGCTAATCCCCTTAATGTCCATAATCTTCCACGCAATAGCCTGTTTGTGCTCTCGCAGCACATCTAACAACCTCGATTTCTCATCAATTTAGTCAAATCTGATGCAATGATCACAGGAAGTCTCGAATCCGTCTCCAGAAATGCATACTCTAAGTGAGATGGTAACTCCTTAAGCTCTAATGTCGGCAGATCCTCAACAGACGGTCTAGATTTGGCCCGCATAGTGTCAATGACCTCAAAAACCTCCGGGCTCAAATCTAAAGTACTAGTCACCTCACACGCAGCAGCAGCATACACACCAAGCTGCGGGTCAAGTCCACCCCAAAGCTGCGTATCTGAAACACCTGAATCACAGATGTCCTCAAACTGGTCACTCACGTGTGGAGTGACGGTGTCAACAAAGTAGAGTGTATCATCCTGACTCTGAGGGCGTCTCATCGAATCACGAATGTCAAGGGTCACCGTCTCGTCCTCGACGCGTAAAGTAAGCGTACCACTGAAAACATCAACCAAAGAACGTGCGGTAGCTAGAAATGGGCGACCTAAGATAAGAGCTGCACGTGCTCGTCCTCATCCATGTCGAGGATCACAAAATCAACCGGGAACACACATTTATCCACTTTAACCAACATGTTCTCCATAATACCCCTCGGATATTTGACCGAACGGTCAGCAAGCTGAATGCTCATGCGCGTGGGTGTCGGCTCACCTAGGTCTAGTCTCGCAAAAACAGAATATGGCATTAAGTTTATACTAGCACCTAGATCAGCAAGAGCATTGCTGACGGACAAGCTACCAATCAAACACGGGATAGTAAAACTCCCGGGATCCTTTATCTTCTGTGGCAGCTTGTTCTGAAGAACTGCTGAACACTCCTCGTTCAGTGTAATGGTCGACAACTCCTCAAGTTTCTTTTTGTTACTCAACAAATCTTTAAGAAACTTGGCATACTTAGGCATTTGTGCTAATGCCTCGATAAACGGGAGATTTATGTGAAGCTGTTTGAACAGGGCAAGAAATTTACTGTAATTCTCCTCAGCTCTATCCTGTCTCAAACGCTCGGGATATGGAACACGAGGTGTGTAGACTTTCGCGGGCTCCTTGGGGCGTGCTGTACTTGCTGGGCGTAGCCTAGTAGGGTGCACCTGCCCAGGAACCTCAGTCTCAACCTCAACATCTCTCTCCTCAGTAACCGGCTCAGCAGTGGCTGGCGGTACAGGATCCTGAGTGGTCTTGCCACTCCGAGTGGTAATCGCCTTTGCTGTTTGGCGCGGGTTTGTCTCGGTATTACCAGGCAAACCTCCCTGCTGGCGCTCTGACATAGATTTGGCAAGCTGGCCCATCTGCCTCTCAAGATTCTGCATATGAGTGCCCATGTTACTCATCTCCTGCTCATTTCTCGAAAAACACAACTCATTCTGCTGAGCAACCTTTTGAGTGTCAAGGGCTGCTTTCTGATTCTGCTGAAGCAACTGAGACACCATGTCGGTCAGGTTCTTCATACCCGAATCCTCTGTCTGAACCGGGATCTGTCTGTTGCCACCTAGGTTGTAAACACCCTGTTGTCTCTGTGGTGGTCGTGGCTGGAACCCCGGTGGGTTCGAACTGCTCGGCTCCTGCCTCCACCCCGAATTCTGGTTTGGTCTCCAAGTCTGATTGTAGTTATACTGGTTAGGTGGTGGGTGGCCCTGGCTAGCCATGTAATCGACCTGCTCTGGTAGCTCGGTGCTACCAACAATGGGACAACTCGTAATATCATGTGGACCAGCACATAACTGACAAAATTTCACATGCTGATGTGTCTCCTGTGGCTGGCTCATCTGCTCCTGACTCGTCTGCATCCCTTTCATCATCTGCGATAGGGCCTCGACCTGCGCTGAGAGAGCAGTAACGGGATCTACCTGATGAACCCCTCTAGTCTGGGGCTGTCTACTCGTACGCGTGGTAGACCACTGGTAGCCGTTCAACGCAAGCTCCTCAAGTAAATCACGCGCCTCCTCTGGCGTTTTGCTGCTCAGAGATCCACCGGCGGAACTGTCAACAGTCGGGCGCGTGAGGGCGTTCAGACCGCCATAGAAAATCTGCACCTGCTGATGCAACTCGATGCCATGGGATGGGCATTTCCTCAACAACTCCTTAAACCCCTCCCATGCCTCATACAAACTCTCGGTGTCCTCCTGCATGAACGAATAAATCTTATTTCGGAACATCGCGGCTTTCGATGGAGGAAAGTACTTGGAAACGAATTTCTGAGTCAAAGAATCCCAAGTAGTAATAGAACAAGGCGGGAGGGACTGAAGCCACGCCTTCGCTGCGCCGCGAAGGGAAAATGGGAAGAGTCTCAACTTAACGGCCTCCGATGTGACTCCATTGAGTTTGAACGTGTCGCAAACCTCAAGGAAATTTGAAATATGAGCCATCGGGTCATCGTTCGGAAATCCATCGAACTGAACAGAATTTAAGATCATGGAAATGGTCTGAGGCTGGATCTGGAAGTTGTTAGCTTCCACGGGTGGGCGTATGACACTGGGCTGTGCCCCCGCGATGTCGGGACGAGCGTAGTCGGCGAGCGTGCGTCTCGGCGGAAGTGCCATCGGAACTGGAACAACTAATGCCTCCAAACGTCGAAGTCTACGAAAAACCCTCTCAAGCACGGACAACGGTGAAAAAGGACTCCTTCGACGACGAATGCGCATAAACAGACGAAAAACGAAAAAGAAAACAGAAACAGAACATAAAGAAACTAGACTAAGCTAATAAACTAACTAACACGTAGGTAAACACATAAATAAGCAGACATACTAGAAACATGCAAATAAACAAGTAACGAAAGCAAGAAAATGGCTAAACTACTAGCTCCGAACTTTCTCGAAATCTGCGCGTCCCTGGCAACGGCGCCAAAAACTTGATGTGTCGGAATTGAACAAGAAAAACAGTCAAGTTAAAAATGGTAAATACTGAGTGACCAAACCACACACTAGGGCAAGCGTACCCGTCGTATGCAATATAGTATCAATAAGTACCGGATATCAATCCAAGGACGCGTAACAGGCTCTCGATACTGGAACTTTGCTAATATTTAGTCTAACATGATTTGATTTTCAACAACGGAAGGAAAACAGATAACAATGTAACTTAAATAGCTAAGAAACAAACCACGGGTACTAAGGTGAAATTCAAATGAGAGGAAGGGGTGCTACTTGGTAAGGAATCTTTTGGGCCGACGGTTGACTACTAGATTGACTACTTCATGTGAAACTATCCTCTAAAATCGATAACCTAGATAACTAAGACTATAGACACATCCAAGCAGTCTAGGAAATCCTAACATGAAGTCTGGATAGTAAAATGATACTTAATGCTAAAAGGTCTAATCACTTCGGTCAAAGCAGATCAAACACATATGAAACAGAAAGCCACTCGAGAGGTCTCTCTATATGGAATCTATCACACACTAGAATACTAAAATGGAATCTATAAAACCTAGGCAATGTCTAACACGTGCAACGGGTTAAAACATTAAGTTCTCAAGTATTCCAACCAGTCGACAAAGTCAAACAACCACCTAGTATGCTAAACGAATCGGTCAATTCTATCCAACACAAATATCATGCAATATAGGCCACAAGTTGCAATCACAAGATCATGTAGGAGGTCTCCGGATCATGCATTTAATTTAAACTAATAAAAGTTAAACCAAATAATAATTAAACCACTAATTAGGACAAAGTTCTTTGAACCTAAGTGATTTAATCACCTCAAGTAATCACAACAAAAGCCAAACATGCTAATATGACTATTTCATAGATCCAAATTAGATTCATAAGCAAAAAGATCACATCACATGAAGAAAATCAATCTAATAATCAAGTCGACCCAAATTCATCCAAAACCAAGAAACACACTAGATCTAGCCAAACATGATGTTTAATATCAATAAAAACACGATCTTTATCATCATCAAGAAATAAAAATAAAAGATAAAGAAATAAAACCGAGATGAAGTGACCACTCGATTTAGCTCCAAATCTTGAACCTTCACTCCTTAAGCTTGATCTTTAATCCCCTCTTCATTCCATGTATTTTTTATGGTGAAGTGAAAAAAATTAAAAATGGATAATTCCTGAAAATGGATGACGGCCGCTCTTCAAAAGAAAAATGGAATCCCCCTTTTTTTCTTGCGGCTGCTGCTCCTCGAGAATTTAGGGTCTCCTCATTTAATTCAACTGGGCTGCGATCCATGCTATTAATTCGAACTGGGCCTGCTCGTGTTGCTGTTTGGGCTGGCGCATGACAAAATATGGGAGAATTGAACTGGGTTGCACACCTATACTTCGCTGGGCCTGTGACAATTGAAAGGGATTTTAGGATGCTCATTAATCTCGTTGGGCTGCAGAAACAAAAGGGAAGTTGGCTGGATCTAAAGCAACAAATGAGAATTGGGCACCAATTCCATTTTGGCGACTGTGCTCAATCTCTTGTTATTTATTTATTTCTTTATTTTTTTTTCTTTTTTTTCTTCTTCAAATGTAAACTTTTAAACTTCTTTTCTTGACCGCTCCCGAGCTCGCATCAAGTCCCCAATTCATTCAAATTCACTCGAGACCACCAACTATCTAAAATTCAACAATTATACACCACAATAAATATCACAAATTAATAATTCTCAATCAAAGACCATTTTAAATGTGAAGTTTAGATATTTCTCAAATATTAAACTAAAACCCATTTAAAAATAAATATTTCAAATATTAATCAATAAAGTACCAATTTTGATAATTTTAGTTTAAAAGCTTATTTCAATGCGGGATTTTTATTTATTTATTTTATGCATTAGATGCTACGCATCAGTAATTGTATGTAATCTTGTTCCAGCGTACCATGCGGCATACCAGTTGGTACGCCGCTCCGTACCAACTGGTACGTTGATTAAGTTGGTACGCTGGCCAGTAGACTATAAATAGGTTGAGTTGTTTTGTCCAGAGTAGAAGAGTGAGTGTTGCTAGCTTAAGTGTGTGTATCTGCTGGTGTAACTCTCTCTGTTTTCTCTCTATGTACTCTCCTATTGAATCAATAAACCAAAAGCTTATTTACATCATGTTTGTCATCTCGAACTAATCATACAGTAGTAAGATCCCGTTCTCGCTCTTACAAGTGGTATCAGAGCTTTCTTCAGGTTGCTCTACTACTTTGATTCATTCGTTTTTGCACTTTCTAGAGAGAGAAAGTAGGTTTTTGGTTCAAATTTCATTATTTCTTCAAAATTACGAGTGTTTCTGATGGTAATTTGATTCCAAAATGTTCCTAGGGTGTTTTAGTTGAGTTCTGTATCAAATTCTAGTTCAAAAAATCCAAAAATTCAAAAAAGCAGTCAACTTGATCATGGTACGCTGCTGGTATGCCAGTTGAAGATCTTGGTACGCTGGTTGAAGATTCTGGTACACAAGGCAATCTCTAAGATTTGCTGGTACGCTATGTCTTGGTACACAAGGCCATCTTCATTGGTTGTACGCAACGGTTACTGGTTGGTACGCAAGCAGCTACGCCGTGCCAAGGTTGGTAGGCTGATTTCTTGGTACGCTAAGTTGGTGGTCCATTTGTTGGTACGTGAGAATCTACTAGTACATTGTTGGTCCTGGTGAAGGAGTTGGTACGGAGATCAATTGTTGGTACGGAGGTCGATAGTGTTGGTACGTTAGATCAGTTTTCAACAAATTTCGTCATGGATCCGTTTCAAGCGTTTGCTGCTATGTCAACTACTGTTCAAGCGTTACTCAACTACGATAATGAGATTGGGACTACACGAAAAGTTCCTAAGTTGACGAAGTTTGAAGATTTTCATAATTGGAAAACGCGCTACGAGTCGTATATCGGAGTGACGGATGTAAGTGTTTGGGGTCCAATGTTGGATGGTATGAGGCACCAAAAGCTAATGGTGAAGACTAACCACACGGTAAAATGAATGTCGAAGAAAGAGATGCTTTAAAAGTGGAAAGGAAGGCGTATGCTACTTTAACTATGGCATTACCAAAAGACATCCTTCATTAATTCAAACTGCATACGATGTCTAAAGCTTTGTGGGAAGCGTGTGTAACAGGTGTGAAGGTAATGCTCAGTACAAGAAGAGCAAGAAGAAGGTCTTAATGAGAGAATATGATAATTTTTGTCATGTTCAAAATGAAACAATTAATGATCTGATTTCGAGGCTTTCACATCTGGTGAGTGAACTTGACAATGTTGGAGTAAAGAAAGAACCAAATGAGTTGAAGGAAAAACAGCTAGATGCTTTACCAGCTAAATAGGAAGGTTATATCAAGTTGTTAACACATGATAATGGTTTTGATGCATTGTCTTCTGATGAATTAACAAGGAATCTGTTAACACGAGAGCTAGATATGCTTAGAGTCAAAACTTTACCAGCACAAGCTCAAAACCTGGATGTTTACTTCGGGGAGACTGCTTCTACCATGCATGCTAAGGCATCTAAAAGTTCATATCCAGCTCCTACTGCTTTGTATGTGGAAAAATCTTCAACTGGGTATTCAAATGTATCTAGGGACCATCAATGAATACTTATACTCAAAATGCTGTAGTGACTTATCCGGTTCATTCAAATCAATCTGCATTTGTTTCAAATCAAAGTCCTTTTTCTACAAAAACAACAAATGACTTTATGGCATTGTTCTCTGCTATGGTGTCATCTTATGATGGTATTATTGTTGTAGGAATTTATTTTTTCTGAGAAAAAGCTTGCAGAAGATACTGCTAAGATTTCAGAATTAAACATTGAAATTTTAGATCTTAAAAGGCAAATTGAGAATTTTATAACTTTAGCTTCCTTTATAAGTTATTTATGCAAAGATGAAACTCTCAAAGAAGTGTTTAAAGAGTCTGGATGCAATTCAGTTCCACCACCGATTGCTTATGGTTTAGGGCCAAATAAGACTGAAAGCAAACCATCCATTGTGTTTGATTATTCCAAGTTCACTGAGAACTTGATTGGATCATCAGATCGACACAAGGGAACTTATAAGAAAAAGCCAACAAAACATGGTTCCAAACTAATTCATGCTACAACCACACAATCAGAATCTAGTGACCCTGCGGTTAAAAAACCTGTCACTGAGATTAAGCCTAAAGGTGGTGTTAAACCAACACCTTTAGAAGCAACCATGAAAATTGTGGAAACTGAAAGAAAATGAAAGAATTTGAAAATGAAAATTTTTCAAAAGGTAGTGATTTATTTTATGAAAAAGATTCTGTAACTAAGAGTAATCAAGCAGGACCTGATGTTACCACAATTCCAGTTCCAATATCCTAATCTGTTAAGTTTAGTGGATAAAATGCTGAACATTCTAAGGTCAATCGGTAGAAATCTTATAAATTTCAGAACCATGACAAGAAAAGTGTCAATTCATTTGACACCAAATCTAGAAAATCTGATGATAAATTGAAAAGTAACTCTGAGATTGGTGAATCTTCCACCACTTAAAAAATCTATTGCTTAAAGGGTAGTGATACTATTTTTTCTGATGCAATGTTTCCTATGTGTTGCGTTGATCCAACACGTATTGCCAAAGTTTTCATTGTTGCACCAGGAGTGAAAATAGTATCTAATTGTGAAAGTGCTTCTCTACCCATGTTACATGCTATATCCAATGATCAGAAACCTAAATCCTGATCGAATTCACCAACTGATCATCGATCTAAACCAAGATCAAAATCACCAAGTGCTCATAGATTTAAGTCCAAATCACCAAACTACTCACCTAAGAGTTTTTATAACTCTGATGGTCAGTTTTCTTCAAAAACAAATTCATTTTGATTATGAGGCTTATGGTTTTTGTGATGACTATAATTTCTATGATGGTTTTGGAAAGTTTGAACAAAACAAATCTAAATTTGTGAAACCAAAAGGTTACTCTGAACACTGTGGTTCTGCTGAATATGGGTTTTATAATGAGCTTGGGTATATTGGTAAACTGTTTAAACCTCTTCCCATGAACAAATCAAGAGTGTTTAAGACCAAGGACCAAAAAGAAATCATTCAACCCATTTTTGGTGATGGTCCAATGGATGAATTTGGTAATTCTGTTATTTTTGGTTAAACTGATCGCCAAAGATGTTATTACTGTTATCAACGTGGTCACTTACGAAATAAGTGTCAAATGCTTGCTAAAAATAGAGCTTCCGCTGTTAGAAATGAAAAATCAGAAAATTCTGATTCTGATTCAAAATCTCAATCAAAAGGCAAGATGGTAGACGAGATGGTGGTTACCAAACATTATTTCAAACGTGAAAAGTTTTTCAAAAACAATACTTTTGGTAATTCATCGACCTATGCTTCCTGTTAGAGCATATTCCTATGCTACGTGTGTCTCGTGTATTGTATCTAATCTAGAGCGTCTGTGTGAGTCAAGATAGTTAACTGGACGTACCAGAGGGTCAGACGTACCAGATGGTACGTGCGTACCCAAATGGTACGTGGGTGGTACGCTGGCTGATGTGTTGCAAACACATCTCATTTCCGGGGTCTTTTAGTTAGATATTTGAGTCAGTTTGAGTCGGTTTTCCATTTTGTTTTAGTGTTTTCAGTTAAGTTTGAGTCGTTAGTTCTTTTTCATATTTTTATGTAAGTTTTGCAGTTTTGATGAAGTCCCGAGGCCTCGAGAGAAATTTGGAAGAATAGAAGAAAAATAAAGAAGTGCTGAACAAGTAGGTCCAGGCGTATCGCTTGGAACCTGATAAGTGGGACGCGATACGCGCATGAGGAAAGAGTCAACGGAAGCTTTAAGTCGGTTTGACCGACTATGTTGTCGCGGAGCAAGACCCAGGCGTATCGCATGGGAGTTTCTGGTCTGTAGGCGATACGCTTGGAGGTCCAAAACCCGCAAAAATTGCCAAGTCGATATAAAATCAAGTTTAGGGTTTGTTTTCGTCACTCTCGACTTCCAGACGAATTGCAGAGGTTCCAGAGGCGAATTCAAGAGTAGAGGAGGCTGAGAATCAAGGGGAATTCAACGGTGGATCGATTCTTCATCTTAAATCATTAACCGGTTCATTGATTCTTCTTTGTTTCTTAGATTTGATCATGCTAGGGTTTAAAGTTTTAATCTTTATTGTGAATTCTGTACTTGACATGATTCTTGGCTAAACTTGTCATGCCACCTAGACTCTTAGGATGACTATGATCTTTTGACGATTTCTATTCGGTTTTGACTTATTGATTGATGTTGCACTTTTATTAAATTCCAATGATTATCATGTTTGATGCATATGTGTGTTATGAGCATATTATTAGTTGATTGTTGATGCTTAATTTACCCGCGAATGTCTTTCGGTTTAGGTAAATTAGCTAAAGTCGTTGACTTTAAGGTTAATTCCTAGAGTGTAGTTAGGGTTTCCTTGACTATTGCATTGATAATTGATTGATAGCTTGATTGTAATGTGCTGCTAAACTGGAGACTTAAAAGGTACTAGTTTAACGGGTAGTTGGGTTGGTTAAAGTTCTAGGGTTGCATGATCTCAAAAGGATATGTCCTAGGGTTTTGTCTAGCTTGGTATTCCGTGTCATTCGTGGTAGTTATTGGTAGCTCCTGTTAGGTCTGAGGTGCCCGAGATTAGGTTCGGAGGTGGTTAGGTCTAATTGAGGTAGGAAGGACTTAAAAGGTGAACTCCTGTTCGAGCGTTAGAAGTGTAGCTAGGAAGGACTTAAAAGGTGAACTAGCCACCATCAGATTAGTCATAACCGAGTGAAGTTGTCATTAGTGATTAGGATTCCGAGTCTAGGTGGTGGCTCTTCTTGTTCCTGAAGGTTGTCTCTAGGTTTCCTGCTTTCGTTTGTTGGTTGAGTTGTTAGGTAATTTTAGTTAATCAAATTTCAAATCAAAACCCAAATTTCTCAGTATTTCCATTTCTTAGGTCCTAGGTTAGTTTTGTCTATAAAGTGTCCTTAGGGTTCGATATTCCCGGTCTTGCCTTAGCTATTCTACTATCCGATAGGTACACTTGCCTTAGGGTTCGGTTTAGTTTAGGTATTTTCGGTAAAATTAGGTGTGTCTAGGTCTAGGTTTAGGTCTAGGTTTTGATAGTATTTTTAGAGTCGTTCCGAGCACATCACTGGCCAGTTCATAAGTGACTATAAATAGTTCGTGTTAGAGATAGTTCAGTTAGTTCTGTAATTTCTACATCTCTTAACTGTGTGTAACTGAAGGTGTTTCTCTCTCTAGCTTGTATCTCTTTGTGAATCAATAAAGCGAAGCTTTATTTACTTCTCGTTGCTTACCGAATTTTCGAATCATGCAGTAGTAAGATCGTCCAGTGGTTTAACAAGTGGTATCAGAGCATTTGGTTGCTCTATTGCTGTGATTTTGGTAAATTTTTGAGTTCTAGAGTGAGAGGGTGTGGGTTTTCTTTGTGTTTCATCAAATTCTCGCAATTTCGAGTGTTTCAAAGATGAAAAATGATTTCTGAGTGTTTCTAGTGAGTTTTCGCAACTATCTGAAGCAAATTCCAGTCCAAATTGTCAAAATTCGTGAAAATCAGTCAATTTCAGCGTGGTACGCATCTGGTACGCTCCAAGAAATTCTGGTCCGCCGCTGGTACGCCGCTGGTCCGTTTCTGGTACGCAAGGCAATCTTTAAGTTGGTCCGTGGCGGTTATTTTCTGGTTCGTTGACAGTTACTCCGCACCATTTGGTTCGCCGTACCAGTTTCTGGTACGTGAGTTAAACT
>JBCNJP010000008.1:24922372-24975078 GCA_039602395.1 Deinandra increscens subsp. villosa
CGGAAACTGTCCCTCATGCTCATAGGGTTGGTCCGCACACCCTTTTAGCATCATCAGGTTAGTCAATTTCTTGGTTAAATTGAAGGTTTGAGTTCGGGTGTTAAATGTTTCGGCCGACGGTTCTCAAATCGATTAGGATTCTTATTGATTGTTTTGTTTGTTTGAATCACAGTTTCTGTCATCTAATCTTGTGATTAATCCAAACCTTCAAGCTTCTTTAAGGTAAAAATTCCTTTACACTCTCACGATTTTGAACCTTGAGCAGGGTAGGTTACGGTGATTGATTATGGGTTCATGATATCTCAATAAGGAATTTATTGGTTTCGAATAACACATTGTGCTTGAATCCAGTCTAATTAATCTGATTTCATTCACAAGTTATTGGACCTCACTTTGAGATTTTTGTCATGATCAGGGCCGAAGATCCTCAATAAATTGAGAGTTTTATTTTTCAAATGTGTGTTTGTTTGGAATCTATACTGGTTTGAGAATGTTAACTGTGATGCAAACTCGTAGATTGATTGAAACCTATTGCTTGCTTTATGCTAAGTAGGTTGTGTTTGATCTTGAAGTTTTATTCTTGAATAATTCATTGTTTGAACACTCAAATTGGTAAAATTCCAAACTGAGAATAAGATGAGTTTGTTATGGAAGTCCTAAAACAACAATGCGTTGCATTTGGATGCTTCTAAATGCAATACGGGTCTTAAGGCTTCAAAATTGGGAACAAAATTGGATTTTGTCCAAGTTTGACCCGTCAAGGAAATAACTTGAATTTTGGAATAATCCATGCCAAAATTTTATATATATATTTTTTTTTGAAAAAGAAACAAAATGATAAGTTTAGCGAATAAATTAAGCCTTATATGAGATGAATTTGATGTAAATCTCATGCTTTGGTCCAAATGGTAAATTTTTACCAAGTTTATCCGAATGACCAATTTTAGACTTTATAAGGTCTAAACTCAATCCAATAAGAGTCTTTTGATTCAAATAACTTGAGTAATGAAATCGTTGATGTAAGATGGTATTATTTGTTGCGTTATGTTGCTTTAAGAATAAAATTGACCTAAATAATGCAACACAAAGGCTACTGATGACCATTTTATTGGGTTTCTCATTCTCAATTGAAATTCACCGGATATGCAACCTAACTTGTTAAAATAAGTCAAGCTGAGGATTTCAAATTGTCTAACATAGGTTTGAACTTAATTTAGGACAAATCTGCAATGTTTAACTTGTCTTGATTTAGTTTTTGATGAATGTTTGCATAGTTGACTTTTTAAGTCAAGTCTGGTGTATTTCACTCCTGTTTAATGATTCTGACCCTATTTTGGCTGTGTGTGGCTTCAAATCAATTGTTTAACGAATTTTGCCTGATTTAATAACAGATTCTGTCCTGAAACACCACAAGATCTTCTTGTGACTCACATTGATCTTAGCTCAATTTAGATCATCAAAGAGGTATGTTTCATGATTTCTCGGCAATATTTGAGATGCAATTATTGAGCTACACAGGGGCAATTCATTAAACTTCTTCAATCAACCTGAATTACCTTAGTCAAATTCCTAATCAGTGTATGATTAATCACAAACAGGATCAAGCTTTGAACCTGTTGATTTCCTGATATTTCTCAATTAGATCTTAACAAAATTTAGATCTTCCTTGAGGTATGTCTTCTGATCTCTAACAAAGTGTTGGATATTTGAATTCTGACCATTCAGGTGGATTGTTCTACTTATTATGCAATAACTCAATAAATTTCATGAAATATGACTTAGCATGCTAAATTTCTGCAATTCTGAGTTAGGATATAACTATCCTTGATGTAATGAAATGACATGCATATTTGTCACTGTTTTGTGAGTCTTTATCCTTTAATCAAAATAAATTGTTAGGTTAGGAACTTTTGAAGCTCATATCACTCTCATAAGGAAATAAATGCTGACAAGGTTAGAATTTAGGGCTGATTGATCCTATGTGTTTCTGACCTTGAAGTTGATGCTCATGTTTGATATTGAATGCTTCTTGTTCTTTACTTGACTTTAAATTGACTTTGGCTAATGTGAGTCAAGCATGTAAGAACTTCATACATGTATTCTGTTTCATCATTTGACTTCTTATGAATGCATAAGTAGTTAAATAGAATATATGTGTTTGTAAGTGTCTCAAACTGCTCAAATCATACTGAAATAAGGAAATATGATACAAGAATTCTGTTTGATCCCAAAATCAATAACTTCAAATTGTGAAAAGCACAAGTTTAGGGGGAATCACTTCTTGATTTCTTCTTAAGCTTGTTGAGTCTTTTGAGTCAAATTGTGACCATTTAACAAGAGTCCACTCATTTGAGTAAACTTTTACACAAAGTTCTCAAAATTCTATCATAATTTGCCATTACTTGTGTTTTTCATCAAATAAATATCAAGCGGAATTTTTGGGTCAAAATCATTCACCAAAGTCATCTCTTACAATAAAAATTTAAAATCTCAAGGGAAATTACTGGAATTTGGGTAAACTCTACTGATATCTTCTGTTACGCCAAATTGATTAATTTTGAAGAAATTTGAGCCTATGCCTTAAGTAAATTTCCTTTATATCTTTGTAAGTAAATTGAAAAGCTCTGTCACTATCACGAATTTAGTGTGACACGACATTCACTTGACTTGTCAAATTTGATATGATCATGTTATTTCTTATGTGCAGATGCCTCCCAGACCGGAAAGAGCAGCCAATGCCCCTCTGGATTTCTCAAAGTCACATAATCAATTCTGTGAAATTAACAGAAACTGGACAGATGCTGGTCGTTATGAACAGGCCTTCAGAATCCTAGAGAACTCAAATTGGATCACTGGCATTCAACTTGAGCCTGTCATCAGCTCGGGTATAATAAATGATTTTTGGAACAATGCAAGCACATTCGTTGCTGATAATGGTTCCAAATCCATTAGATCAAGAATTCAAAATGTGTATGTTGAAATAAATGAAGAAAGAGTCCGAGAAGTGCTGCAGCTAAATGATGCACTCTGCCCTGATTCTTTTCCAAAGAACGAATGGCAAGACACAATCCTTATGATGGGGTATCAAGGAAATCTCTCCATGGCTACAAATCATAAGATAAAGAAGACATTGTTCCCAGAAAACTGGAGGTGCATCATCACTTTCTTCATTTCTGCTTTCACTCAAAGAAAGTCTGGAACTGATGACTTTGTGGAAGAGACTGCCTGGGCACTACATGGTTTAGCATCCGGTGCGGGTTTCAACCTCTCAAGGCAAATAATTAGCTGGATGAATTACAATTTGCATCCAACAAGGAAATCAGAGAAGTTCTTGATGTACCCGAGATTCATTCAAGCCATCCTTGATCGCTTCTACCCGAACTTGCAAAAGACAGAACCATACTTGGTTCCTAGGAGAATGATGTCCGGTTCTTACACCCGCTACCAGATAGGTCATTACAATGGACCTGAGATACCATTTTTCCCAAACATGATTGAGGGAATTGATGTCGATGAAGACATGGATGAAGATCAAGAAAATAATAATGCTGATGCTGATATGGCAGATGTCAATGCTGCTGAACCTGAGAATAATGAAGCAAATCTAGAAGATGATCATCCAATCAACTCTCCAATTCATGATGATCCCGTGCACTCAGAACCAGAAAACAGGGCATCTTCCAGAGATTCAGCTGGTTCAGATAATTCAGAAGATGAAGAGGAAGGATCTGATAGTGAAGCAGATAAGTCTGGAAATGATGGTGAAAATAAATCTAATAACTCTGTATCCAAACCTGAATCTGGGTCAAGATTCCAACCTGGATCAGAATCTGGTTCCGACTCCACCAGTTCTGATGCTAGGGGTCCCAAAAAGAAGAAACCCAGAATTCAAATCCCTGATGACTGGATAATGATGCATCCACCACGATTTAGAGATTTGTATTTGCTGAATATGAATTCCAAGGTCTCGTCTGCGGCTCCTGTGACATGTCTGATTTCCAAAGCAACGGAAAAAGACTCTATTATGTGGCATCGCCGTATGGGAGACATCAATTACCGGAAGATGAATTACTTGGTTAATCATAATCTGGTTGAAGGTGTTACAAAGAATCATTTTACATGTCCTGATGTGTGCGTTCCGTGCAAAAAAGGAAAGCAACAGAAGAAATCGCATCCATCCAAACGAATCAATACGATTGTTACACCATTGGAGCTACTTCATATGGATCTTTTGGTCTTGTGAATGTTCGTAGCATTGATGGTAAATATTATTGTTTGGTGATCACGGATGATTTTTCCCGTTTCTCATGGGTGGCGTTAATGAATACGAAAGATGAAACTCCTGATTTAATTCAGAAATTGTTGTCAAAGTTTGAGTCTACTTACAAGAGAAGAATCTGTTGCATTCGGAGTGACAATGGAATCGAATTCAAAAATGCTCGTATGACAGCATTCTGTGAGGCTCATGGCATTATTCAAGAGTTTAGTGCTCCGTATACTCCTCAACAAAATGGAGTGGCTGAGAGAAAGAATAAAACATTGATTGAAACAGCACGAATATTGTTAGCCGATGCATAATTGCCAATTAATTTTTGGACTGAAGTTGTTTCCATGGCTTATTATGTGCCTAATCGTGTTCTTATTGTCAAACGCTTAGATAAAACACATTATCATTTGATTAAAGGTCAAGGAAGCTAATAAGTTTGATCAAAAGGTGTTTGAAGGTATTTTTGTTGGATATACACATCCGATGAAAAGAGTTTATAATCCTACAACTAGAACTATTGAGAATTGTCTTAATGTTGATTGTCAACGACACACCTTCATACCAGCAAAAATTGGTTATGTTCGGGGTTTTCATTATGATGCTCTCTATGACTCTTTCTCTTCAACAAGCACAGTTCTAATGCTGAGATTTCTAAGGATGAGTTACTGGCTGTTGTGTTACAAACGGTCTATCAATAAGGGTCAAATATTCCGAAGCTTCCTAGTACTCCTGTTACTTCTTCATCTAGTCCGAATGTTTCTAATTTGGAAACTGTTAGTTCGTCTGATAATGATGAAAGTACTTTCCATGAGTCTGAATCGGCACCGTTTGTTGATCTATGTTTGTTACCGAGCACTAGTTCTTCTGTTCTAAGTACATTACAAATTGATTAACCGTCAAGCTCGGAGGGTGCAGATGAGAAATTCACTAATCTTGAAGAAAATGTTGTGGTTCCTGATACTACTACTCTTTGGATTCATAACATACATTCTCAGGATAACATCATTGGTGATCCTACTTCTGCCATTCGCACACGTCATCAATTATCCAGTTCAGTCAACGCTTTGATTGCAGAGATTCGTGATTCAGGGGTTCAAGATGAAGTTTTCTATTCTTTTTTTTATCTCAAGTTGAGCCGGCAGCTGTCGAGCAAGCACTGAAAGACGGCTCTTAGGTTGAGGCTATGTAGGAGGAGTTGCAGCAATTTCAGAAATTGGGTGTATGGCATCTCGTTGATTTACCTAAGAATTCAAAAGAACCTTGCGGGACATGCTGGGTGTTTAAATGTAAGAAAGACGATCGAGACATCATCGTTAGAAATAAAGTTCGATTAGTGGTTCAAGGCTTTTCTCAAAAAGAAGGGATAGACTTCAATGAAGTTTATGCTCCCGTTGCCAGCATTGAGGCACTTAGAATTTTTCTGGCGTTTGCTGCTTTCAAGGGCCTTAAAGTGTAGAAAATGGATGTCAAAAGTGCATTTTTAAATTGGTTGATTCGTGAGGAGGTTTATGTTAAGCAACCACCTGGTTTTATGATCCCGATTTTCCTGAGCGTGTGTACAAGTTGCATAAAGCCTTATACGGTCTTCATCAAGCTCCATGGGCTTGGTATGAGACTTTATCTACAAATTTTCTTTAAAATGGTTTCAAACGCGGGAAGGTGGATTGTACTTTATTCACAAAGAATTTTGGCGCAGATCTTTTATTGGTTCAAGTCTATGTTGATGATATTATCCTCGGTAACACAAATGACAAGCTATGTAAAGAATTTGAGCTCGTAATGCAAACTAAATTTGAGATGAGTTCGATGGGGGATATGAATTTCTTTCTGGGCCTCCAAGAATTTGAGCTCGTAATGCATTTTCTTACATCAATCTAAATATGTTCACTATGTCTTGACCAAATTCAAAATTGGAGATTTCGCATTCCCAGTACCCCCATTCGGGTTAATCATGGGCTTGCACCAGATGAGTCTGTTGACAATGTTGATCCAACATTGTATCGAGCCATGATTAGTTCTCTCATATATCTTATTGCTTCTAGACCTGACATTATGTTTGTTGTATGTATGTGTGCTAGGTACCAGGCAGAACCCAAGGCTTCTCATTTGCTAATAGTAAACAAGATTTTTGCTTATTTGAAGGGTTGTCCGGATCTTGGCATCTGGTACCCTAATGATAATAAGTTTGAATTATCTGCTTACTCAGATTCCGATTATGGTGGGTCTAAAATCAACTCCAAATCCACTACTGCTGGTTGCCAATTTTTGGGGGAGAGACTCTTGGCAATGCAAGAAACAGACCTCATTTGCGACGTCTACTATGGACGCGGAATGTGTTGCTGCTTCCAGTTGATGTTCACATTCTGTGGATTCAACAGTAGTTGCGCGATTACAGTTTGAATTTTCTGACTACCCCTATCTTTATAGATAATTCTGATGCCATATGCATCACGAAAAACCTGGTGCAACATTCCAAAACCAAACACATTGACATCCGATACCATTTCATTCGCGATTGCTTTGAGAAAAAGTTAATTGATTTGCAGAAAATTCACATGGATTTTCAAAGAGCTGATTTGTTTACGAAAGCTTCTGATAAAACACGCTTTCACTTTCTATTGTAAATCAATGGTGTTACTTGCTTAAAAGCCAAGTAATCTGTTTTAGTTGATCATTTTGCTTTTTATTTTCGTTTTTCATTGTTTTTCTGCTTTTTAGGGGAGAATATATGAAAAATACAAAAAGATTGTGATTTTCTTGTTAACAAAATGAAAAAGCATAAAAAGAATTGAAAAATCGAAAAAGTATAAAAAAAAATGAAATGAAAAATTCAAAATTGAGAAATGTGATCCAACCGTTGTGAGAAATGATAGTACATCAGTATATGATATCGACCAAGGATAAAGTAGGAAGAAAGGCTGTAAGTACTTGTATGTGTCATTGAATGTGCTAACAAATCTAATATATGCAAACATGATATAAAGATTATGTTAGCCTAAAATCTATGGTGAAACACTATTCTTGTCTTTGTATAATACCGACGCTATCTGATAAAATACAAAAATAGAATAAGAGGTGGTTCTAGTGTATGCATGCTTTCTTTTGAAAGATTTAAACTTGTTTGATTTTCTTTATTTTCTCAAACGATCGGACTTTCTCTGCGTGTCCACAAGATCGGACTTTCTCTGCGTATATGGGAGTATCGACCTGATTACTGTTGAATTATACAATTTTAACTTGTTTTCTCTTTCTTATTTTGTTATATCTGAGGCCTTATCTGCGTATCAAAAGATCGACCTTAAGGTAGACGATTTAATATTCTGATTTCTTTTTGCATGACACACTATGAATTGATTGTCTCTGTACATACATTATGTGCTTGATAAATGAAAACCTAATGCATATCAGAAAGCTATAGAAATATAATAAGTCAGGTTATCAGTTTCTTGAATATGTGGGTACCATGATTTATGTGTTTGATAAATGAAAACCTAATGCATATCAGAAAGCTATAGAAATTGATTTGATTTAGCTGAAATAAACATGAAAATGTTGTATTCGTGCACATCTTGGCCTGCATGCTGATTAATCTGAAATTGTAGTGTGTTTGGTACATATCACTGATATGATCTCATGTTGCGATCTTTCTCACAAAATATAACTTATTGCATTTAATAGTTGAGTTGTTTTGGGTTTATTGCTTTATGGAAAAATCAAAAAGATTTTGGTGTGTTTTGATATAAAATTGATAAAATTTAAAAAGATTTTGCTTCTGTTTTATTTTCGATCAACCGAATACGGAAAATGGCAATTTCTATTTTCCGAACCGCAATCGAAGCATAAATCAACTCATCATCATTAAAATGATTAAAAATGGAAAAATCTGATTTTCGGGTGAAAACTGTCAAAACTGAAAAGTTTGGGGTTGAAATTGAGCATTCTGATGGTACGCCCGTACCAGGTGGTACGCTGGGCCGGACCATCGGGCGTATAAAAGGGTTTCATCTGGTATGCATCTCTTATTTCCACCTTTCAATCTGTGGAGAGCGAAACCCTAATCACCCGAACTTGTTTTTACTCAATTACTCACTCGTTACTGAACCTTTGATCTTGATTTTTGTTGCTACAGGTCGAGATTTGAATTGCGCAGACATTGGTGGTCTTGATTTACTTTGTGGTTTCCTAAATCGCATGATTTTTTAGATTAAACTCTCAGTTTTTTGCAAAGTTTAACTTTTTCTGGTTCACCAAGTTTTAAAACATGAAAATGGGTTCTGTATACACCGGTAGGATCGGTTTTTAGTGTAGAATCAAACTGTGATAACTGATTTTTCATACCGTGTTGATTTCTAAAATTTCAAGTGGAAAACTCTTCGGTGACTATTCTTCCATCGTACCAGTTGGTACGCTCGCCCATACCAACATGGTACACATGCCCTTTGTGGTACGGAGGATGGCACGTACCAAGGTGGTACGTTTGACCAAAAGTGGTCCGATCAACAAGCTTAATTTGAATGGTACCCCCGTACCAATGTGGTACGGATGACCATGTGGTATGGATATTGGTACGTCGACTAGGTTTTTGTCAAAGTTAAGAGTTTAAACGTTTCGAGTCAAATTTGAGTCAATTGATTAGCGTTTTTTATTATTCAACATAAATTTTACGTTACTTGCTTTTATGAACTTTCAGAAATGGCTGATGTATTATCGTCTAATGACGAGCACAACATTTGTGCACATCTTGGTGCTTCTAACAAATGGATATCTCATTATGGAAATATTTTTGAGTTCGTGCGACGGTCAAGGATTTACTATGCAGCAACACATGAGTGCACACCATACATAGATGTTTTGAACACTTTCTGGAATGTAGCTCAGGTTGATTGTACTGTTGCTCCACCGGTGATCAGATCAAGAGTTCATGAAACAAACATTGTTATAATTGAAGATGATGTTCGTTAGGTACTCCAGTTCAATGATAATGCTGAGTTTCCTGTAGAGTTTGACGACGCAGATTTGATTGGATTGTTAAGAAGAATCAAGTACAATGGGAATTTGTCTGTGAAGTGGTTTGCCAAGTCAAATCTTTCTCCACCTTACAAGTATCTGATGCATGTGATTATAAGGCGGTTTGGAAATAGGTTGCGAGGTCACGAAGAGTTTGACATGAAGATTTTGTCATTCTTTACAGCTCTTGTGATGAATAGAGAATTCAATTTCTCTGGATGGGTGTTCGCTTATATGAAAGATAATATATTGGTAAAGCAAAAAAAAGAGCCTAATGTATCCAAGATTCATCCTAATGATTCTTGTGTTTCATATCCTCAACTTCCAAAGAATTAGAATTTTTTTTGACACTAAAGCACATGAACCAAGTGTCTGTAAACAAGCTGCCAGTCTATCAGAAAAGAAAAGGAGCAAATATACTTCCACCAGTGAAAAAGTTTAGTGGTCACCTTGCCAAGCCTGACTATGTGGCTCCTGAAAATTGTGCTCCAAGACATTTTGATAGTTCCGATGATGAATTAGAATATGATGAAAATGGTGATCCAAGAGAAGTTGTTGAAGACCAAGCTGCAGATGAACCAGTGAATCAAGAACTGATTGTGCAAGCTCAATCTATTCAAGAACCTGTCAATTTATTCAAGAACCGATTATTCAGGATGAGAGGGTGGAACCTGAAGCTGTGAATGCTCAGGATGATGAGTTGATGAGTGAAGCTGATGTTTCTGATAAAGATGATGATGATGCTAGTAGTTCGTCTAATTCATATTCTGGTGATTACGGTGCGATCTTTCATAATGCCAGAGGTGTTCTCGTGAAGAAAGGTTCAAAGAAGCATATTGCTTGTCTGAAGTCATAGAACAAAGATACTTCTAAGTATGAAAAGCAAAGAGCTCAAGCTGATGATTTTGATATTGAGTCTGATCCATTATATGCTCTAGAATGGGACTAATCATGTTCAAAAGCTGATGCTTCTGGAAAAGGAAAAGGAAAAGCTCCGATGCAAGATTCGGGTAAAGTGCATGTGTCAAGGCAAAAGATGGTCGTCAAATGTGGTACGTTTCTTGCAGATTCAAGGAAAGATTTACTGAACAATCCACCAAGTAAGAAGCAAAAGACTACAAATTTTCAGTCTTCAGTTCCAAAGACAACCACACCACAAACCACTGTTGTGAAATCTCCAAAGTCTACAAATCCACCTTTTAAGACTAGAAAGATCATTATCAAACCTCCTGTTACTTCAACTACTTCTTCTTCTGCTACATGTGTTTCAGTTGACAGCCAGCTTGCTTTACTTCAAAGTCAACTTGCTTCATTATAAGAAACAGATCGTCAACGAGCTTTAGAAGTTAGTGACTTATGAGAAACTATGAAAGTTTTAAAAGTAAGAGATGTTTCCAAAGATTGGGAAATTGGTCGTTTATTGCATATTTCTAAATCCCTGGGTGAGCAGTTAAAATTGGTGTTACAATCTTTGCCTGCTCAGGGGGAGAGGAATCCGAATCCCGATGATACTTGCAAGGAAGATGATGGTATGGAATTTTTAAATGATGAAGAAGATCCTGAAGGAGGTGTTGGTGGAACCGGTACTAGTGGGTTTGGTACGTCGGGTGCTTCCACTGCAGCTGGTACTTCTACAGCTGATACATCTTAGGGGAAGAATGTCGCAGGGGGAGATGAGTATGATGTGATCCCGATATCCAAGACAATTATTGAAGAGGGAGAGTTTATTCACAGATATTCAAAGGAACAACTTGATGCGATATATGCTTTAAATGTAGATAAAGTTGATGGCGTTCCTCTTGCTGAGCCATATAAAGAAAATGAATCAAATAATGATACGTAATTTGAAAAAGAACATGTTGATGTAGAAGATATGACAGCCGAGGAGTATCTAGATGATCCAAAAATGTATGAAAATTTCACTGACAATGATACTTCTGATGGATTTTAATTTCTTTGGAAGGATGATGATGAGGAGTTTGAGAAAGAAGTGAAAAAGAAAGAAGCTGATAAAAAGACAAAAGAAGCTGAAAAACAACCTGAAAAGACTGAAGCTGAGAGTTTTTTAGAAAAAACAAGAGAAAAGGAGGTTGTATGATTAGTGGATGAAAGAGCAATGGGCAAAGAAAGTTCCTTCGGTGAAGCCTGTCAATCAAAAGCGTTATTTTGACAAGAAAGGTGAAGCTATTGGAAAAATTATCAATTGGATGTATGACTCCCAACTCAAGTGTTATGCAATTAAGGAGTTCAGGATTATCTACTTGAGAGGTGCAAGAAGATTTGATACATTGCCTGTTTGTTATGTGCGAGAGTTGACTAGGAAACCGTTCCTGAATTATGATAAAAATGTTCTTGCTGAGGTTTTCAAGAACAAATTACATGAAGAATGCCAAGGAAGGTTCAGGTTCTTGAAACCACAAAGGCCAAAGTATGAAGATCATCCGACTGAAATTCATCCAAGAACTGGAAAGGCACGTGTTGTATTGAAATACAAAAAGCCGATTCAGCTTAAGAAGATTCCTTTGAAGAAGCTCGAGCAGAATTTCATCCAAACATTGAAGTGGTGGTACTACAATGAAAGAATAGGTTAGGCGGTGATAGTGATCAGGGAGGATAATAAGGTGGTGAGGATCTTTGATCCTATGTGGTTAATCAATCTATCCGAGGCTGATATAGACAAGCTTTATCACAACAACATTTTGTATCAAGTCGAGGATGTAGAGCAAGCTTTAAAGTTTCAGAAAGTGATAAGGATTTGTTATGCCTTCGGGATTCATTCTGGAAACAATCGTCAGAGATTTTGGAAGAAGACTGAAGAAAAAGCTTCGGAAGACTAGCATAAGACAAGGGGGAGTTTGTTAGAACAAGTTTTGTGTCTAGCGTACCATGGGGCGGACCAGTTGGTACGTTGGCCAGTAGACTATAAATAGGTTAAGTTGTTTTGTCTAGAGTAGAAGAGTGAGTGCTGCTAGCTTAAGTGTGTGTATCTGTTGGTGTAACTCTCTCTGTTTTCTCTCTGTGTACTCTCCTATTGAATCAATAAACCGAAAGCTTATTTACATCGTGTTTGTCATCTCGGACTAATCATGAAGTACTATGATCCCTTTCTTGATCTTACATGTCACACCCCCAAAAATCCACGCGCGGAATACCACCGCATGGAGCATGAAAAACCAAGATCGCCGTCAATTAGTTACACCAAACGACAAATAATTAATAAAAAAGTTTTATATTTAATTAAAATATAATTACAGAGTTTTACAAATGCGGAAGCGTAAACACAATTAAAGTATTTATGTAAAACATCATCACCCAATGTGACATGGCTTATTCAAAGACACTTAAAGTGTTTCAAAGTCTCATGCATGCATACTCGTGATACTCGAACATCCGCAACCTGAGAAATAACATGCTAAAAGTGTCAACACAAAGGTTGGTGAGTCCACAGGTTTATCAGTTCAAAAGTAGTTCAAGTTAATGTAGATTGACTATTCAACAACAGTCCCAGTTCAGTGTAAAACAACTATTCACCGACAGTTCCAGTTTAAGTTCAAGGTTGACTATTCAACAACAGTTCAAGTTTAGTCTAAAATCAAGATAATATATCAATAGCTAGCTAGGCTATTTTCAAGAAATCAATGCATGTTTGACTAGATAAACTAGCTATCCAGTTACTGAAGCTCGACAAGTTCAATTGTGCCTCGTTAAGACTAAGAAGTATATTACACCCGTTCGATATCCGATCATGTCAGCGCGACTGACCCGGGTGGGGCTGTCAAACTTAGTAGATCTACCAAATAAGTTCCTATTGATGTCACATTGACAGTAACTCTAAAAGTGAGGACTTTATCATAAGTGTGCCACTATCATTCAGGTGATATAATTATCCAACAGTTCAAGTGTTTGCATGTTAATCTCCCCCAATAGGATTAGAATAGGTAAAAAGGGGCCGTGAAACTCACCTTTGGGTGCGCAACTAGCTTAAACCAACAGCTAAGAAAATGAAGACCCGATATGCAACCTAGGTTCATAAAGGTCTATAAGTAAAACCATCCCAAAGGTTTCCTAAAACCCTTGTATCCAAACAATACCAATCTTTGATCTAATTTGACTTTCTTTTCAACAAAAGTTAACCAAGTTGACAAAAGGTTTAATCAAGTTTGACCCAAAGACTCATTGGTGGCTCATTATGTGAAAATATGTTATTTATGATCATGCAAAACATTCAATCCATCCAAAGTTCATGTTCATGTGTATGTACAGTTCATTTTGCATGCGCGTTCCTAATAAAGTTTCATAAACATGAAACGTTGTAAAACACAGAGACGAATCTTACTAATGCATGATCACGATCGATTCTGTAATACACGAGGTAAATAACGTTCCGTTTGATTGATAACAAGCTCAAGATTACAGAGAGAGAGAACAGAGAGTAAAACACCAAAGATTACACACAGTTAAGACCTCAACTCTCACAACTACTCTGAAACACAAGAGCTAAAACTATTTACATGGTTCTGCCCGGCGTACCAATTAACCCACGTACCAGATGGTCCGTGGCTACGTACCATCTGGTCCGTCCACTAGTACGCTGGGACCAGAACTTACAAAACGACTAATACAATGACAAAACACCTAGACATAGCATTAGACATCATAACATTTTCTAACAAACTCCCCCTTGTCTCATGCTAGTCTTCAGAAGCTTTTGTCTTCGTCTCATTCTAATACTGTCTTCGGTTATTTCCAGCATGAATCCAAAAAGCATAGAAAACTCTGATCACTCTTTGAAACTGCAAGGCTTGCTCAGCATCTTCAGCCTTATAGAGAATTTTGTTGTGATAGAGCTTGTCTATATCTGCTTCAGACAGGTTAATCAACCACATCGGATCGAAGATTCTAACCACCTAGTTCTCTTCGTTGACAACAATCACTACTTCTCCAGTATACTCATCATAGTACCACCATCTTAAAGTCTTAATAAAATTATGCTCTAGCCTTTTCAAAGGTATCTTCTTAAGTAGAATAGGCTTCTTGTACTTTAATACCACAACTGCTCTTCCAGTTTTCGGATGAATATATGTTGGATGATCAATGTACTTCGGCCTTTGAGGATTTAGAAATCTGAATCGCTTTTGACATTCTTCAATAACTTGTTTTTGAAGAATTCGGCCGAAGGATGTTCACCATAATTCAAGAATGGCTTTCTGGATAACTCCCTCACATCGCAGACAGGCAAAGTATCAAATCTTTTTGCATTCTTCAAGTAGATAATGCCAAATTCTTTCTTGACAGCATAACACTTGAGCTGCGAGTCAAACATCCAACTGATAAAATTACCAGTGGCTACACCTCTGTTTTCAAAGAATTTCTTCTGATCAACAGATTTTGTAGGTTTCACCACAGGTATTTTCTTTGACCTTTGTTCCTTAATCCACTCATCAAACAACCTTCTTTTCCCTTGTTCTTCAGAAAAAGTATCAGATTCAGTAGTTTTAGCAGTTTCAGGTTGTTTCTCAGTTTCTTTCTTCTTTAACTCCTTTTCAACTTCTTCCTCATCATCTCTTGCAAAGAAATTGAATCCTCCAGACTGATCATTATCGGTAAAATTCCCATAGACTTTCAGATCATCTGGATATTCTTCTGCAGTCATATCTTCAACCTCTACATGTTCCTCTTCATACACAAACTCATCATCCAAATCTTCTTCTTTGTGAGGCTCTACGAAAGGAACTTTATCAACATCCTCAATAGAGCATATATCACAGCAAGTTGCTCTTTTGAATATTGATGTAGAAACTATCCTCTTCAATAGCAACTCTTGTAATTGGAGTCACATCATATACATTTTTACCCGATGACTCCCCCTGAGATGCAGTACCAGCAGCAGCAAATGTTCCAGCTGTGCCAGCAACATCAGAACCATCTCCACCAACACCTCTTTCTGGGTCATCCGTATCATTCAACTACCTTGACACATCATCGTCTTCCCTACAAGCTTCTTCAGGATTTGGTCTCATCTCCCCCTGAGCAGGTAAAGCTTTTAACAAACGGTTTAGTTGCTCACCCAGAGAAGGAGAGATTTATTGTAGTCGAGCAATCTCACGATCCATTGACTGATCACGAGATATCAACTCTTTAACAGTATTCTTTAATCCTTGAATTTCATTAGCTTGCTGACGATTTGTAGACTCTAATTCGTCAAGTCTAGTTTGATGAAGTGCAAGCTTTAAGTCAGTAGACGAGATTGTTGATGTTGTAGGAAAAGCAGTAGTTCAAGCCGAAGCAGAACTCGAAGAATTTCTGACATTTAACCTTCTAACAGGTGGACCACCAGAACTTTGAACATTTGCAGTGGTAGTGGTTGGTTGACTTGGAATAGAAGACTTTGTAGCAACCTTTTGCTTCTTGCTAGGTGGAAAACTACCGGCCTTTCTAGCATCAGCAAGGAACGAGCCCGATTTCACCATCATCTTTGGCCTAGACATATGCTTCACACGCTTGCCAGTAGAAACCATCAGGGCTTTTCCTTCATCAGCAGTCACTGTCGGTCTTGCTGATTCCTCCATAGATGGAGTATAAGATGGATCAGCATCATCATCTTTTCTATCAGCAGATCGTTTTGACAGATGCTCAAATCTAGAAATATCTTCATTTCTTGAAGTCAGATAAGCAAGATGAGCTTTAGAACCTTTCTTCACCCTAATACCTCTGGAATTATGCAATATTTCCACATATTCACCAGAATCAGAACTTGTATCAGAAGAACTTTCATCATCATCATCTTCAGAAACAACTTTTGAACCAGCTACATCATCATCTCTTTCAGGAATAATTGGATCTTGTTGAACTTGCTCAGGTTGTTGTTGTTGCTGTTGCATAGGTACAGAAGCAACAGGTTGCTTTTCTACTGGTTGTTGAATTGGCACATCTTGGTCATCTTCTTCATTTTCATCTTCCTCGACTGGGTTACCATTTTCATCATATTCCAGTTCATCATCAGTACTATCAGGATGTTTTGTAGCACCATCAGCCGGAGCCACATAGTTAGGTTTTGCCAAATGGCCAATCAATCCTTTAACCGGAGGAGCCACATTTGCTCATTTTCTTTTCTGATAAACTGGCAACTTCCCCACAACAACTTCATTCATGTGCTTCAATAGTAAGACAGCATCTGGATTCTTTGGAAGATTAGGATGCAGATCATTTAAGATCATTTGAAGAAACCTGGGATACATAACACTCTTGTTTTGCTTCGACATAATGTTCTCCTTCATGTAGTCGAGTATCCAACCAGAAAAGTTGAACTCACGGTTTATCACCAAAGCAGTAAAGAAAGACAAAACCTTCATGTCAAATTCTTTATGTCCCCTCAGTCGATTACCAAAACACCTGATTATCACGTGCATAAGATATTTATACGGTGGACTCAGATTCGCTTTAGGAAACCAGGAAGCATATAGATTGCCATCATACTTCACCTTTCTCAGCAAAGCAACCATGTCAATCTGATCAAACTCTTTTGGAAATGTTGGTTGATCATTGAATCTCAACACTCTTTTAACATCGTCTTCAGACACAACAACATCGGTTTGAAGAATCCTTGCACGAATCACGAAAGGTACCACCGAACAGTCCACTTGGGCAGAAGTCCAAAACATGGTGAGTAAATCTTTGTATGGTGTACATTCGTGAGTAGCAGCATAATACACTCTCGATCGTTGCAAAAAGTCAAATATGCCTCCAAAATGAGATCGCCATTTTGCAGATGCCCCGAGATAAGCACAAATGTTGTGTTCATCATTAGGCTTTAACGCTGCCATTTCTGTAACATTCACAAACAACAATTATCATTAAATCACGAGATAGAATCAAAACCGCTTACAATCGAATCTAATTTCACTTGAAATGCTCAAACGATGAACTTTTGAAAAACTTGTCAACGGACCACGTCACGGACCACTTTGGTCAGACGGACCACATCTCGTACGGGACAGACCAGAAATGTTGACCACGTACTAGAAATTCAAACGTACCAGATACGGACCAGTTTGGACCACGTATCAGATCTGGTACGCCGCGTACCATATGGTACGGCGGTAGAACAGTTCACCCGAAGAGTCAATTGCGATTTTTGACGCCCGCTCCCAGACTTGGCACCAGGAGGGTCACGAATCGGATTTACTCATGAACACAAGGTATCAACAGAGATATTTAGCAGCGGAAATTTAAAACCTTTATTTATATAAGCCAAGTATTACAGTAAGTGAGATATTATACATAATTATAACTAACTATAATAAGGAAATCTATAACTAAGCCAGCTTGCCAGAAACTCTTCCTTGATAGCTTTCTCGATTATCCCGTCCTCTAACGATACGTGCCTTTACTTCTAAACGTCTCTGCAGAACCTAGCATACATACTTTTAAAAGTCAGCTTACGCTGGTGAGTTCTACCGTTTAGTTCAAAACCGTTTAAGTGTTTACCTGGTTTTCACAACACATTTATAAGTCACATATAAATCCTAACACGTATACACTATGATAATATATCCTATTATCTTAACCATGACCCTAGGCTAAACTTCTAGGTCACTATATATAACCAACTATTTTGGTTCTCCATGAAGAGTCCTCTCGCCACTGCACACTCCGTCCCATCTCGAAGGATAGTTATTACAACGGCCCAATGCAGCTCCGTCCGTACACGGTTCCCTAAGCCACCACTATGGGGAAGGAGCGTCTCTTCATTCTTCATCTCCTTCGAAAGGTTCGCCCGCCATTGCAATCGTCATCATATCTTGTCGTAAGATAGCTATTGCGATGTCCGACTATCGCTCCGTCCATACACGGTTCCCTAAGCCACCACTATAGGGAAGCAACGACCCTTCGTCTTCAGTAGAAACACATGCTCTAACTCTAATAAGTCATATTAGCAACTCATGCTTCAACTCTATTAGGTTCTAGTAGCAATTCATGCTTTAACTCTATTTGGTCATTTTCTCATCTTAATGACTTAATTCTCTGATCATGCATACTACTTACCCCTAGTTAAATAGCCAGATGTTTTAGGTTTGTTATTAAACAGTGATAAGGCATTCATATAATGCAACAAATGGACATCCCCCTATTTACCTAGGTGTATGTATACAGGATGTACCAGCGGCGTATCCTCCAAACTTTCAATATACAGGGTAACTTATATTACTATGTATATATATAGGATGTACCAGCGGCGTATCCACCACATATTAATACAAGCAAATGCATCATCTGTTCTCATATAATCATACATATTCACTAAAAGTTTACTAACAACTCTCTAGTCACTTGGCCACCTAATTTCAAGCAAGTATATACACATCACATTATAATCAACATATTTGCATAACATGTATAAGCAATTTAACAATAATTTCATCATATAACACGTATATATCAAGTCACAATTATCTTGAATATATTTTCACAAGTATTGAATGTATACTAGCCCGAAAATATTTAAAAACATTTAAAACTTGTAAAGTGGGCTTGTAGAAACTCACCTGATATCTTTAATCAGTTATTCAGACAGAATCTCCGTTATGGTCCATATTTAACCTAATCGTGTATCGGATCGCATTAATGCAAGGTTATTATAAATAATAACTACTTTTATTTATATCTTATTATCCTAAGAATACTTTATTAGGGTTTATCTCTCTTAGGGTCAAAATGACCAAAATGCCCTTATAGGCATAATAACCTTTTTATTGATAATTATGAAGAGGCACATTCCTATAAGTAAACGCTCACTCCGGGATCGCCCAGTGAGGTATGCCAGTTCCCAGTTGGGATTTATGCGACACCCCCGCTTTGCCAGAAACCCCAGTGTATAGGCGCCTACCCTTCCGGTCCGCACGAACTTCTAAATATCCGATTAACTCGGTATCTTTAATACTTAACTATTTATCAAATTTAAACTCATATATACTTATTATATATACAAAAATGTTATAAGACCAAAAATCAAGTCCCCATACCCTCCGGATTAGTTTATATTAATTATCTATATTTAGAAAACCCAGAATCTTCATCGATCAATTGCGAGCTGCTCAAGAGGAGTTAGAGTCTGAATTTCTGCATTCAAGCACTATTAGGTACGTTCTAAAATAACCTCTTTCAGTTTTGGCTAATTCTATTTCTAAGTATGGTTTCTAGAAATGATCCAAAATTAGGGTTCTTGAGCTTGTTTTGATAATATCGGGTGATTGGGTGGGAATTAGGGTCTGAATTTTTGTAGGTAATCATAAAATGATGTATTTTAAGAAAGCCCTAAGTTTATTTCACAATTGGAAAAGGTTTGGTAAAGGTTTTGTTAACGGGTCAAAATTAGGGTTTACATAACGTTGTTCTGCCCAAATTGAGTAAACGGTGTTGAATTAAGCTTTGACATTTTAAAGGATATTATAAAATATTATAATGAATAATATCCTAAGTTGGTTTGAAATTAAAATGAGTTTTGATAATAAAATGAGAAATTTATGAAATAAAATGTTAGAAATATGTCCCATAATGTTTTGGTACATAAAATGATAAAAGGTTAAAAGTATAGGGGGCTAGAGTGCACCAAACCAAACCACAAGGGCTATAAATGCCAAAAACCAAAGTCTGGTCGGAAGACCATGGCCTCGCGTATCACGAGCCATGAAGCCCTCCCTTGCGCGATACGCGAGGAGGGTGTTTCTGTAGAAATTGTTTCTAGTTCGTTTTTACCCTCAAAGTCTGGTCGGAAGACCATGGCCTTGTTTATCGCGAGCCATGAAGCCCTCCCTTGCGCGATACACGAGGAGGGTGTTTCTGCAGAAATTGTTTCTGGTTCGTTTTTACCCTCAAAATTGTGTTTGTTTTGAAATCGAGCAACAAGGTGTCAATCTATAGCAAAAACCGACTTAGTACATGTGTTCAAAACCCATTGAGATATTCTCTAACCCCGTTAACCAAACTCGGGTTCGGTTTCGCAAAAAATCGAATCTTTAAATCCAAAAATCAGGAGATTAAGATCATTAAAATGCAATCTAAGACCATGAGCAGATGCGCCATCCTCGTACCTACCTGTAGCAACAAAAATTTCTAGCAGAGGTTCGTTATACAGTGAGAAATCGAACAAAAACAGTGTCGGGTGATTTAGGGTTCGCAGAGAGCTTTTGAATGTGGTACGCAAGTAATGCAGAAGACGTACCACATTTTCCCTTTTATATGCGAAGTGGTCCGCCGGGTGTACCACATGGTACTTCCGGACCACATTTCAGGAAAAATTACCATTTTTACCCTTGCTCTTTGAAATTTGACATTTTACACCCAAAAATCCAATCTTTTTCAAATTAAAACATGATGAGTTGTTTCAAACTTCGATCCCGTATTCAGTTGATAAAAAATAAAGCAGAAATAAAATCTTTTTGAATTTTAGCAACTGTATATCAAAACACACTAAAATCTTTTTGATTTTTCAAATTTATGCTAAAACACACCTAAAATCTTTTTTAGATTTTCTAAAAACACTGAATCAACAGAAAACAGATATATAAATGCAATAATTTATATTTTTGTGAGGAAGATCGCAACATGAGATCATAGCAGTGAGATGCACTTAACACATTTCAGTTTCAACCTAATCAGCATGCAAGCCAAGTAGTCCACGAATACAACATTTTCATGTTTATTTCAGTCAACTCAAATCAATTTTTACTGCTTTCTGATATGAATTAGTTATAATTTTCAAGCAAAGAAATCATGGTACCTACAAATTCAAGTAATTGAGAATCTGACTTATTATATTTTTGATTTTTCCTTTATTCATCATAGAATATTTACAGATATAAGTAGTTCATAGTGTTTCATGCAAAAAGAAATCAGAACCCTAAACAAACAACAATCAGGTCGGCCTTGTGAGCACGCAAAGAAAGTTTGATTGTTTAGGAAATAAGAAAGCAAAACAAGTTGAAAATTGCATAAATCAACAACAATCAGGTCAGTACTCACGTACACACAGAGAAAGTTCGATGAGTTATACGAAACACCAAATAAAATAAAGCAGAACGTCAAAAGAACAACAATCAGGTCGATCTTTCAATACGCAGAGAAACTCCGATCGTTTGACAAAATAAAGAAAATCAAACAAGTTTAAATCTTTCAAAAGAAAGCATGCATACAATAGAACACTTATTTATTCTATTTTTTTATTTTTCAGCTAATATCAAGATTACACAACCACGAGAATCATGTTACACCACAGATTTCAGGCAAGCATTATGCTTATATCATACTAGCAAGTATCAGATATTGATTGACACATTCAATGAAACAAACAAGAACCTACAACCTTTCAATCTATTTTATCCATGGTCAGTAACATTCACTGATGTACTATCATTTCTCATGAGGTTGGATCACATTTCTCAATTTTTTTAATTTTTCAATTTTTTTAATTTTTCAATTTTTTTATGCTTTTTTCATTTTTGAATACAAGAAAATACACTATTTTTGTATTTTTTCTATGGTTCTCCCTTAAAAAGCAGAAACAAAAGAAACAAAATAAAATTAAAAAAATGATTAACTGAACCAGTTTACTTGGAATTCAACCGAGTAATACCATTGATTTGTAATAAAAATTGAAAGCGAGTTTTATCAAACGCTTTTGTGAATAAATCAGCTCGTTGAAAATCCGTGTGAATTTTCTGCAAATCAATTAGTTTCTTCTCATAGCAATCACGGATAAAGTGATATCTTATGTCAATGTGCTTACTTTTTGAATGTTGAACATGATTTTTCGTGATGGAAATAGCAGCCGAGTTATCAATGTAAATAGGAGTAGTCAGAAAATTCAAACCATAGTCGCGTAACTGTTGTTGTATCCATAGAACCTGCGAACAGGAACTAGAAGCAACCACATACTCCGCCTCCGCAGTAGATGTTGCAACCGAAGTTTGTTTCTTGCATTGCCATGACACGAGTCTTTCCCCAAAAAGCTGACATCCAGCGGTAGTCGACTTGAAATTGATTTTACAACCGGCATAATCCGAGTCAGAATAAGCTGATAACTCGAACTTATTATCATTAGGGTACCAGATACCAAGATCCGGATTACCCTTCAAATAAGCAAAGACCCATTTTACTGCTAACATATGTGAAACCTTGGGAGATGCCTAGTACCTAGCACACAAGCACACATCAAACATAATATCAGGACGAGATGTAGTTAAGTACATAAGGGAACCAATCATGGCACGAAACAATGTCGGATCAACATTATCACCAGATTCATCTGGTTCAAGGCCATGTGAAACCTGGATAGGTGTACTTGGAATCCGGACATCTCCAATCTTAAAACGAGCCAAAATATCAAACACATATTTTGTTTGATGCAAAAATATGCCTTTGGCAGATTGATGAACTTGAAGACCCAGAAAGAAACCCATCTCCCCCGTAGAACTCATCTCGAACTTCGTTTGCATGTCACGTTCAAATTCTTTGCATAATTTGTCATTGGTGCTTCCAAAGATAATATCATCCACATAAACTTGGACAAGCAGCAGATCCTTCCCAAACTTCTTTGAAAACAGTGTGCAATCCACTTTGCCATGTTGAAACCCATTTTCAAGCAGGTGTGTGGATAGTGTCTCATACCAAGCCCGTGGAGCCTGATGAAGACCATATAAAGCTTTGTCTAGCTTATACACCCGTTCAGGATTATATGGATCATAAAACACAGGCGGTTGCTTCACATAAACTTCTTCATGAATTTTCATATTGAGAAAAGCACTCTTGACGTCCATCTGATATACTATAAATCCATGATGTGCCACGAACGCCAGAAAGATCCTAATATCCTCAATTCTTGCTATAGGAGCATATACTTCATTGAAATCAATGCCTTCAATCTGAGAAAAACCTTGAACCACTAATTGAGCCTTGTTTCTGAAGATGAGACCGCGATCGTCGTTTTTGCATTTGAAAACCCATTTAGTTCCACAAGGTTCTTTCGAATTAGCGGGTAAATCCATGAGATGCCAAACGCCTAATTTCTAAAATTGCTACAACTCTTCCTGCATCGCTTCTACCCAAGAAGCATCTTCCAAAGCTTGATCAACATTGGTAGGCTCAACTTGAGATAGAAAACACGAGTGAAATATTTCATTCTGAACCCCTGAATCCCTAATTTCAACAATTAAAGCATCAACAAAATCAGACAATTGATGTCGTGTGCGCACTCCAGAATTCGAATCTTCAATAATATTCTCTTGAGGATGTATATTATGAATCCGAAGTGTGGTTGAATCAGGAACCTCAATATTGTCTGCAAGATTATTCAAATTTGCATCTGCTTCCTCTGAGCTGGAAAGATCACCAATCGATAAAGAAACCGGCACTGAAGAACTTGTACTTGGTAAGCTTATTGGCTCATCAACTGGTGTGGATTTAGCTTCATTGAAAATGCGTGAGCGGTAGATCGTCTACTTAGTCGTAATGAAATCAATGTAAAATACGAAAGAAGACAAGGAGTAAATACAATAGACTTGTATTAACCACAGAGTACACAGTAGAACGATATGACCAAGAAGCTATTGTACTGAATACAAGAAACCCTATATATACTAGCTGAATTCGCGACTGGCCGAACCTCCAGTTCGGACAAGTTCGGACTTGTCCGAACCTTGAGTTCGCCAGGAGTTCGGACCTTAGCAAACTTGTGAAACTTCGTCTTGTATTCGATACTTCACATGACGATCAGGAACCATGTATCAACAAACTCCCCCTCGGCATGTGCAATATCATCTTCCATCTACAACTTGTCTTTTATATCTTCAATCAAACTCTTCCTCAATCTTGACGATGAGTTCAATCTTGAATACTTAATATTGCATCGTGTGTAATCTCTTTATCAACATACTTCAGAAGACTTGAAGTTGTGATGTTCTCTTTCCACGTAGAAACCTGCCAACATAAATAATCTTGTCGCAAAACATCTCTTCGAGAATCCAAGATATTTTGATTTTGAAAATAGATTTCGTATTCCGTGTTGATCAATCGAAAACAAATAAAAAGCAAAATCTTTTTGGCTTTTAGAAACTTTATATCAAAACACACCTAAAATCTTTTTGGTATTTTCTGATAATGAAAAGTAAATGCAGTACATAATCAGACTCTATTTTGTTCTTTTGTGAGAAAGATCACGACTTGGGATCATATTGAACATAACATGCTGAACTACACTTCAATTTCGATTATTGTAGCACATAAGCCATGTCGACTGCAGATATAATTTGTCCAACTTTAAACTCAGACAGAATCATACTCATAACATCTGGATATGTTAAGGTATTGATTATATTTGCATTGACCAGTGTACCCTACTCTATCAGACCTACTCAGATATGTTTTTGCTTATCACAATTTTGTGATTTCATTTATGATTTTGTTTTGTGATTTAATCACATAATGATTGTATCCATGATATAGTCAACTGTGTTCCATGCAAAAAGAAATAAGAACGTTAAATCGTCTACCTTAAGGTTAATCTTTCGACACGCAGATAAGGCCTCGGATTTAACAAAATAAGAAAATAAAACAAGTTGAAATTGTATAACTCAACAACAATCAGGTCAGTCTTGTGGACACGCAGAGAAAGTTCGATGAGTTATACGAAACACCAAAGAAAATAAAGCAGATCAAACGTCAAACGAACAACAATCAGGTCGTCCTTGTGAGCACGCAGAGAAAGTCCAGTCGTTTAACAAAATAAAAAAATCAAACAAGTTTATATCTTTGCAAAATGAACACATGTATACACAGTGACTTCTCATTTTATATTCGCATATCTTTTTCTTGATATATCGAGAAATATGCATCAAGATGTTATCCACTAGGTCAAGCATCAGATTTAGTGTATATCATATTTGAGTACTTTCTGATTTGCCGAGCCTACCTTACACATCGATCAAATGGTCTTATGGCTTTTTCATCTATTTTATCCATGAGTCAGACGATGTAAGCCAATGTACCATCATTTCCCATTCATGTCGGATACAATTTCTCATTTTTCAATGTTTTTGTCTTTTTCAAATTTCTCCCCCTAAAAATGACAACTCTATTTGTAGATTTTCATTTTTAACACTTTGAAAAACAACACACTATTTTTGTATTTTTGCAAAAACAAACTCCCCCTCATGATGAGACGGAGTGAAAAAAAACCAGAAATTGATCAACCAACACGAATACTTTCAGATAAGCATTTTTTAAAAGCAGTTTGATTTTGAAAGTCAGATTAAGTTAGCACAGATATATCACAATCAGCAATTTCTAAATCACCGATAGGTCTTCCTGAAATACCTGTGTGACACCAAATAAAACATTAGTTGCTTTGGGATCGACCCGATTCAACAGCGACGAGTCGCCCTGTGTCTTCCACATAGTCGTTGTTGGCCTTGAAAACAACTTTTGGTTTCCAGATTTGTAAAGATTTTAATTTTTTATCAGAACCTGAATCAAATTCAACCGGCGTACTTGGTTTAGACCATGACGACTTACGAGTTGATCTGATCTCTGGAGACCATGGTTCATCAAAAATTCGACCTTTGTTATCCACATATTTTGCAGTATTGTGGATATAGGCAGTCGTTGGACAATCAACAGCAAGATGTCCTGGTTGACGACATGCACAACAAAGTTGTTCTCGAAGAATATTGGAAAAATACTTTGAATTTGAAAAATCAGACGAATGTTCAGAATCAAAAGTATCAAAGAAACCATCAGAAGAATCATACCTAGGAGATGGACTACTTGAAGATGATGACCTTCCAGAATAATAAGAATCCTTCTAAGGAGATGATTTCTTTTGAACTTGAACTCTTGAAACTTTTTCAGCTTTTTCTGGTTTCTTTGCTTGAACAGATGCTTTTTTCACTTCATAACCCAAGCCTTTGTGCTTTAAACCTGAGGTCTTTGAAGAACTTGAAGAACCAGTAACTTCTCTCGCCTTAGCTTCACTATTTTGAATTTTGCTTTGATATCTTTTAGCTTGTTCTTCTCAACTAAAGCTTTTTCTTCTTCGGTTCCAGATGAAGAACTTGACGCAACCTTATCAAACACCTTTTCATTCTCCAGAAAAACAGACTTTGAGATAAATTTTGGCGCATCACCCGAAGGCTTTTCTTTCTTCTTAGACTTTGAGTTCTTCTTCTTGGATGGAGTAGCAAATTTTGAATAATCATGCAATTCACCTTTAGGATCAAGCGGAGCAGATGTTACTTCAATCAAGCCACTGGTTGAGGAACCATGTGAATATCATCTTTCATAGAATTCTCCTCACTCTTATCCTGTTTGTATAAGAAATTCAGTAATGTCGGTGACAGATTGCAATTCTTTACTTGCCGTTTTAACTCCAAAATTTCCAATTGTAATTCATTAATCTTCTATTGAGCCTCAAACATTTCCTCTTGTGACTTGATGAATTTTGCATTGAGATCATCATATTCATATGCTTGTAATTTCCTGATCTCACATTCCGCAAACAACTCTTCAAGCACACTTTCTCTCTTCTTTTTATATATTTCAACATCTTTCGTCTTCTTGTCAAGATAAAGAACATTTTCATCTTAAAGCATTGAAATTTTGTTTTGAAGTTTCTCAACAGTCGCATCAGTTTCAACAATAAGAGCATTAGCCTTTTCATACTTTTGTTGAATCGGATAACTCTTCTCAAATAGATCTTCTACTTAGTCATAATGAAATCAATGTAAAATACTGAAGAACACAAGGAGTAAATACAATAGACGTGTATTAACCACAGAGACCACAGAGTACACAGTAGAAAGATATGACCAAGAAGCTATTGAACTAAATACAAGACAACCTATATATAGTAGCTAAATTTGTGACTGGCCGAACCTCCAGTTCGGACAAGTTCGGACTTGTCCGAACCTGGAGTTTGCCAGAAGTTCGGACATTAGCAAACTTGTGAAAATTCGTCTTGTATTTGATACTTCACATGACGATCAGGAACCATGTATCAACATTCATGAAAAGTACTCTCATCATCATCAGACGAACTCATTGTTTCTAAGTTAGAAACATTCTGACTAGATAAAGCAGCATTAGAAACACTTGGAAGCTTCGGAATCCATGATCCGGGACTAAGTATTGAATGTAACATAGCAGCAGCTAGAAGTTCTTTAGAATGCTCATCAGCAGAATCATTATGCGCAGCCGAGAAAGAATCAAATGAAGTCTTGTATTCAAAAGCAGGAATATCAACCGATTTGGGTGTCAGAAAAGTGTGTCTTCGATAATCCACATTGAAATGACTCTCAATTGTTTTTGAAGAAGGAAAGTAAACTCGTTTCATTGGATACTGATACCCAACAAAAATGCCTTTAACAACTTTAGCTTCAAACTGCCCACCTTCCTTGAGAACCGTGCATAAACCCCCAAATGGCTCTAAGGAGTGTAAATTCGGCTTACGACCCTTAATTGATAGCTTGTCTTGTTAAACCGCTTGACAATCAGAACACGATTAAGCACATGACATGCAGTGTGAACTGCTTCAGACCAAAACTTGATCGGTAAATGTGCATCAGACAGCATAGTTCGTGCCGTCTCAATCAATGTTCGATTCTTTCTTTCAGCAACTCCATTTTGTTGTGGAGTATACGGCGCACTATAATCATGTACAATTCCAAGAGAATTACAAAAAGCTGTAATTTTAGCATTCTTAAATTCAGTACCATTATCAGTACGAATACGACAGATTTTGTTTATACACCGATCCAAACTTGGATAACAACTTCTTAATACTATCTTGAGTTTCATCCTTTGAATGCATCGACGCCACCCATGAGAAACGGGAAAAATTATCCGTAATCACCAAACAATAGAAACTACCATCAACACTTCGAACATTCATAGGACCAAAGAGATCCATATGAAGCAGCTCTAACGGGGTTACAATCGAATTAAGACGTTTGGATGGATGAGACTTCTTCCGTTGTTTTCCTTTCTTACAGGAAACACACACATCATTTATTGAAAACCTATTCTTCAAAACGCCATCTACCAGATTATGATTAACTAAGTTGTTCATCTTGCGGTAGTTGATGTGTCCCATACGGCGATGCCATAAAATTGAGTCTTTTTGCGTGGCCTTTGAGTTGAAACAAGTAGCCGATACAGCAGAGGAGGTTTAATTCATGTTCAGCACACATACAAATCATGAAATATTGGCGCACGCATCATAATCCAATCATCAGGAATCTAAATTCCAGGTTTCAGAATCAGGCATTCAGAATTTGTGAAAGCAGCAGGTTGTGTTGCAGTTCTTCCATAAATTGAACTTTATCAACTGTGACCTTCTCGTTACCCATCTTTCCTTCTCCGGTTATTCTTCCACCTTTATTGCCAGCAAAGGTAACATTCCCACCGTTAATTGGTTTGACGTCTGAAAGCAGGGAAATATTACCCGTCATGTGCCTGGATGCTCCACTATCAACTACCCAGAAGTTGTTGACAACTGGCTTTCGAGCACCCTGCACATATTAGCAAATAATTAGTGAGTATCTGGACTCAAGCTTTTAGCTTTGGGTCGACCAGTATCTTCAGAAAAGTCTTCAATGGCTTTTGAGGATAATTTTGGCAGCCACTTTTGCCTTAACATCGGGATACATGTATCAGTGGTGGAATCACCCGAAGATGAACTTCCAAAAGACTTTTGAGTTTTGAAAATTTTTTCTCATTTGAGAAACTGTTTTGTTACCACCTTGCCATCTATCTCTTTTGTCTCAGAAACTGAATCAGATTTATCTTTACTAACAGCGGAAGCTCGTTTCTTTGCCAAAATCGGACATCTATTTCTGAGATAACCTTATTGAAAACAATGATAACACTGCCTACGATCAACAAAGACCATAGGAAAACTATTTCCTGAATCAGTTGAGGTGTTATCATTAGTCATTTGCTTAACAACTCTTCTTGGTGCCTTAGCATTAAACCTTCAAGATTTGTGTTTGGAAGAGGTTTAAGCAAAGGGGTAATATACCCAAATTGATTATAAAAACCATATTCATCAACTCCACATTGATCAGCATAACCTTTTTGTTTGATCCTTTTGGCTTTGTTTTGTTCAAATTTACCAAAATCAACATAGAAATTATAATCATCACAAAAACCATAGGATTTATAATCAAAATCATTTGTTTTTATGGTAAACTGACCATCAGAGTTGTAAAAACTCTTTGGTGAGTATTTGGACGTTTTTGGCTTTGAAACAAATTTCTGATCGTTTGGAGTGTATGACTTTTGAGAATCCTGATCATTTGAATCAGGCACACATTGCCCTTCTGACTCAGGATAAAACACCTTAGCAACCCGTTTTGGATCAACACAGCATAATGGGAACATCTCATCAGAAAAAATGGTATTACTACTGATGTGCTCGGAACGACTCTAAAAATACTATCAAAACCTAGACCTAAACCTAGACCTAGACACACCTAATTTTACCGAATATACCTAAACTAAACCGAACCCTAAGGCAAGTGTACCTATCGGATAGTAAAATAGCTAAGGCAAGACCGGGAATATCGAACCCTAGAGACACTCTATAGACAAAACTAACCTAGGACCTAAGAAATGGAAATACTGAGTAAATTTGGGTTTTTTAAATTGAGATTTGATTAACTAAAATTAACTAATCAACGAACAAACAGACGGGAGCAGGAAACTTCGGAGAAATTCAGATGAGAGAGAAATATACCACCTAGACCTAGACTTGCAACTGATGCTTAACTTCTACCTCGGTTCTAACTAGTCTGATGGTGGCTAGTTCACCTTTTAAGTCCTTCCTAGACAACGATTCTAACGCTCGAACAGGAGTTCACCTTTTAAGTCCTTCCTACCTCAATTAGACCTAACCACCTCTGAACCTAATCTCGGGAACCTTAAACCTAACAGGAGCTACCAATAGTTACCATGAATGACACGGAATAGCAAGCTAGACAAAACCCTAGGACACTTCCTTTTGAGATAATGCAACCCTAGGACTTTAACCAACCCAACTACCCATTAAACCTGTACCTTTTAAGTCTTCAGTTTAGCACCACATTACAAGTAAATTACCAATCAATTATCAATGCAATAGTCAAGGAAACCCTCACTACACTTTAGCAATTAACCCTAAAGTCAACTACTTTAGCTAATCTACCTAAACCGAAAGACATTCGCGGGTAAATTAAGCATTAATGATCAATCAATAATCTGCTCATAACACACACATGCATCGAACATGGCAATCATTGGAGTTTAATAAAATTGTAGCATCAATCAACTAGTTAAGAACCGAGAATATAGGCAAAACATTAATTACTCATCAACATGGTCTAGATGGCATATGTAGTTTAGCCTACAATCATGTTCTGAACACTAAACATAACAAAGTCTGAAACTTGATCCAAATACATGATAGCAAGTAACGAAAACGAAGAAATCGAAAGAACCTGATAGCGTAGTGTGATGGAATCTTGGTCTCCCGATGCTTCGCCTTGATCCCAGCTCCTTTCTCCTCTGTAAATCGCCCTTAGTCGCTCTAGAATTCGTCTGGAAGTCGAAGTATATCAATTGAAACCCTAAAACTTGAATTTATATCGAATTCATTAAGTTTCCGGATAACCCACCTCCAAGCGTATCGCTTGGAGGTCCTGGACTTGGGCGCGATACGCGCGGACCCGCTAGGCGACAAATTAGTCGGGCATCGCCGCCTTTGACTTTTGTTGACCTTCAATCCCCAAGCGTATCGCTTGGGGCTCTGTCTTCCCTAGGCCATACGCCTAGGACTTGTTGTTCAGCACTTTCTTTGTCTTTTCTTCAATTTCTTCCATCTTTCACTCGTAGCCTCGGGATTTGTCAATTACCTATAAAACTTGTAAAAAAACATAAATAAAGACTCAAGGACTCAAACTTAACTAAAAACACAATAATTGACTCAAAGTGGACTAAAAACCAACTCAAATAATATACGAAAGACCCTGAAAAAGGGATGTGTTTGCAACACATCAACTACCTTTAAGACAATACATTCTCAATTTCTGAGATGATTCACCGGTCTCAAGTTTACCTTTCAATTTCTTGTCATTTTTCTGAATTATCTGAGATTTCTTTTGATTGACCTCAGATTTTTCAGAAACTGATCCAAAACCAACACCCCTAAATTTGACAGACTTTGGAGGAGCAACTGGAAATGCATTAACATCAGGTATGGTTGTGTTGCTAGCTGTTACTAAGTCCTTTTCATAAAAGAGATCTTGACCTTTGGCAAAATTTTCATTTTCAAAAGTTTTCATTTTCTTCTCAGTTTCTTTTATCTTAATGGCCTGCTCCAAATGTGTCAGCTTTACAGAACCAGTTGTCTCAGTGTTAGGTTTTTCACCCAAAGAATCACTAGACTCATTTTGTTTTGCAGCATCATGGTTTGACTTGGACACATGTTTGCCAGGCTTCTGTTTATAAGTGCCTTTGTGTTCGTCAGAAGTACCAATCAAGTTCTCAGTGAACTTTGAATAATCAGACACAATTGATGGTTTGGTTTCAGTGTCAGTCGGTTCCAAACCATGCACAATCGGGGGTGGAACTGAATTGCATTTCGATTCTTTGAACACCTCTTTCAAAGTTTTATCTTTGCAAAGAAAACTTGCAAAGGAAGCTGAATTTTTAAATTTTCAAGTTGTCTTTGAAGATCTAGAATTTCTATGTTTAAATCAAAAATCTTAGCATTAGCTTATGCAAGCTTCTTTTCACAAAAAATGTAATCTTCATTTTTGTTATTTAATTCAGTTTTGGTGCTCAAAGTCGATGCATGTTCACTTTTTAGTTCAGCCTTAACGGCCTCTGATGTAATTGCCTATTAATTCTGAATTGGATGCTTTGAATGATCATATATGCATTGTTAGCTTCTATTTGAATCATATGATGTGGGTAATTTGATGTGGTTTGAAGAACTTCAACCAAATTGTTAAATTCCTCATTGTTAATCTTAGACTTTTATAGTTTTAGGTTAATGCATGATCCGATGACCATCTACATGATTGTATGATTTAGATTTGGGGCTGATCTTGTATGTATTTGTGTTGAAATTGAGTTGACCGATTCGTTTTGCACATTAGGTGGTTGCTAGACATTGATTGGTTGGTTAGAATGCTTATAACCATAAGGTTTTGACTTGTTATTTCGTGTTTAGCATTGCCTAAGTTCTTAGGGTCTTGATTCAGATTTATTCACGTTATAGGGCCTACTTAGGAAGACATTCCTTGTGTGATCCTTGTTTCGTGTGTGGTTGGTTAGCTTTGACCGAAGCAACTAGGCAATTAGGCAGTTTCATTCAGTTTTCTACCTGGACTTTTATTTGGAATTACCTTGGTAACTAGGATGTGTCTATAGTCTAGGTTGCCTTGGTAGTTATCATTCGCGGGGTAGTTGTCATATTGATTAGTCAGATTGGAGGTTAAAGTCATGCTTAGAGGATTCTTATCCGAGTGATATCTGTCTCATTACTGATTTTCATTCCTAAATTCTGTTGCTTTGTTCTTTAGTTGTTTCTAGTTACTTGCTATTCTATTTCTTTGTTTATTTGAAAACTAAAATATTTTAGGTTAAATATTAGCAAAGTTCGCATATCGAGAGCCTGCATTGCGTCCTTGGATTTGACATCCGGGTATTTACCGATACTATTCTGTATACGATGGGTACACTGCCCTACACGTGTGTTTAGTCACTCGGGATTTCCCCTTTTTGACTTGACCAATTTTTGATAGACACTTCAGCATACGTCAAGTTTTTGGCGCCGTTGCCGGGGACGCGCAGATTTCGAGAAAGTTCGGAGCTAGTAGTTTAGCCCTTTTCTTGCTTTCGTTACTTGTTTATTTGCATGTTTCTAGTATGTCTGCTTATTTCTGTGTTTACCTACGTGTTAGTTAGTTTATTAGCTTAGTCTGGTTTCTGTATGTTCTGTTTCTGTTTTCTTTTTCGTTTTTCGTCTGTTTATGCGCATTCGTCGTCGGAGGAGTCCTTTTTCACCATTGTCCGAGCCTGAGAGGGTTTTTCATAGACTTTGACGTTTGGAGGCGTTAGTTGTTCCTGTTCCGATGGCACTTCCGCCGAGACGCACGCTCGCCGACTACGCTCGTCCCGACATCGCGGGGGCGCAGCCCAGTGTCATACGACCACCCGTGGAATCTAACAACTTCCAGATCCAGCCTCAGACCATTTCCATGATCTTAAATTCTGTTCAGTTCGATGGATTTCCGAACGATGACCCGATGGCTCATATTTCAAATTTCCTTGAGGTTTGTGACACATTCAAACTCAATGGAGTCACATCGGAGGCCGTTAAGTTGAGACTCTTCCCATTTTCCCTTCGCGGCGCAGCGAAGGCGTGGCTTCAGTCCCTTCCGCCTGGTTCTATTACTACTTGGGATGCTTTGACCCAGAAATTCGTTTCCAAGTATTTTCCTCCGTCGAAAGCCGCGATGTTCCGAAACAAAATCTATTCGTTCGTGCAGGAGGACACCGAGAGTTTATATGAGGCATGGGAGAGGTTTAAGGAGTTGTTGAGGAAATGCCCATCTCATGGCATTGAGTTGCATCAGCAGGTGCAGATTTTCTATGGTGGCCTGAACGCCCTCACGCGCCCGACTGTTGACAGTTCCGCCGGTGGATCTCTGAGCAACAAAACGCCGGAGGAGGCGCGTGATTTACTCGAGGAGCTTGCCTTGAACGGCTACCAGTGGTCTACCACGCGGAGTAGACAGCCCCAGGCTAGAGGGGTTCATCAGGTAGATCCCGTTACAGCTCTTTCAGCGCAGGTCGAGGCGTTATCGCAGATGATGAAAGGGATGCAGACGAGTCAGACACAGATGAGCCAGCCACAGGCGACTCAGCAGCATGTGAAATTCTGTCAGTTATGTGCTGGTCCTCATGATATTACCAGTTGTCCCATTGTTGGTAGCACCGAGCTACCTGAGCAGGTCGATTATATGGCTAGCCATGGCCCGCCCACCGCCCAACCAGTATAGTTACAATCAGGCTTGGAGACCAAACCAGAATTCGAGGTGGAGGCAAGAGCCGAGCAGTTCGAACCCACCGGGGTTTGAACCACGACCGCCACAGAGACAGCAGGGTTTCTATAACCCTAACCCTGAGAGCACTAGGCAAATCCCGATTCAATCTGAGGATACGGGTATGAAGAATCTTACTGACATGATGGCTCAGATGATGCAGCAGAACCAGCAATCTGCTTTGGATATTCAGAAAGTTGCCCAGCAGAATGGATTGCGTTTGTCTAAAAACGAGCAGGATATCTCCACTGTTGTGAAAGAAATGGGAAACATGGGCACTCATATGCAAAATCTTGAGAGACAGATGGGCCAGCTTGCCAAATCTATGTCAGAGCGTCAGCACGGAGGTTTACCAGGTAACACTGAAATAAACCCAAAACAAAATGTGAGTGCAATCTTTTCTATGAGTGGCAAAACCACTCCAGATCCAGAGCCGGCAGTCGCTGCTGAGCCGGTTGATGAGGATAGTGATGATGAGATTGACGAGGAGATTGAGGTTGAGGCTCCTGGGCAGGTGCAATCTAGGCTAAGCCTAGCAAGTACAGCACGTCCCATGGAACCGATTAGAGCTTACGTTCCACGCATTCCATATCCGGAGAGACTAATGCAAGTTGAAGTAGAGCAGCATAGGAAATTCATTGATATGTTAAAGCAGTTGCATATCAACATTCCATTGGTTGAGGCACTCAGGCACATGCCGAAATACTTGAAGTTTCTAAGAGACATGTTGAGTAGCAAGAAGAAAATTCCAAATGTTCCACAGGTTACACTCAGCGAGGAGTGTTCATTGGTCATCCAGAACAAACTGCCACCGAAGCTGACTGATCCAGGGAGTTTCACTGTCCCTTGTATGTTAGGCAGTTTGTCTGTTAGGAATGCTCTTGCTGATTTAGGTGCTAGCATAAATTTGATGCCATATTCTCTATTTAAACAGCTAGACCTAGGTGAGCCAAAGCCGACTCGCATGCGCATTCAGTTTGCCGATAGATCCGTTAAGTTTCCACGCGGGATGATAGAGAATGTTTTGGTGAAGATCGATAAATTTGTGTTTCCTGTGGATTTTGTCATTCTGGATATGATCGAGGACACCAATGTACCATTCATTTTAGGACGCCCTTTCTTAGCTACAGCTGGTGCATTGGTGGATGTGCAGAAAGGCACATTAACATTGAGAGTGGATGATGAGGCTGTGACATTCAATGTCGCCGGTTCTACACAGCACGTGAAACATCAACAGGCCGTTGTGCATCAGATTGAGGCTACAGATCCAGCCCAGCATGATACATTTGATGATCAGATGTTTGAGGAATTTGGAGATGATTGGCTGGCTGTGCCACTCGTGGTTGAGAATGCTGATACTTTTGATCCAGATAGTGATCTCGAGGAGCTAGAGGCCATGCTATATGGAGGGCGTGGTATGGAAATTAACGAAGAATCATCACATGAGGATAAATTAGCTGAGAGCATGTTTATTGGAGCCACAAATACTTTCCCCGATCCACTTATGGCTGGTTCGAAGACTTCTAAAATCTTGCACAGCACGGCAAAGAAGAAGTGTGGGGAGAAGGCGGGTGTTAAAGTGAAGCAGAAAAAGCCGCCTGATGTGAAGAAAAAGGCTTTAGTGAGTGAAAGGCCGTGGGCAGCTGACGTGTACGCCATGTATCTGTGTGATCGACATAAGGGAGTTGAGCCCTTGTTTAAGGAATGGCGCGTGCACGAGTTTGATGAGAGCAGATTTGGTAGTGAGGGAGGCCTCGTCCATGACCCCGGTTGACTTAATCGCAGGGTCGAGTCTGGCTGACGACTCGTAAATAACTTCAGCGCTTGCGGGAGGCAACCCGATTAGGTTTTTATTTTACTTAGTTCTATTGTGGTTATTTTGGTAATTTTTAGCTTAGTTTGACTTTTTGGAAGTCCACTTTGACTTTTGCTTGATTTTTAGTTAAATTAGTTACAATTTTGTTTTCTTTTTCCATTTTACGCTTGGTTTTAAGTTTTGCAGGTTTGGTATAACATCCGGGACAGAATTCAGATTCATTTGGATGTCTTTTTCATGGAAATGCATGTTAAGTTGAAGACTTTGCAAAATATGGGTATTTTTGGAATTTTGGAGATGTTTCGGGTAAAGAACGAGCAAAACAGGTTTGTGATATCATTTTTGAGTCCTGAGAAGTCCCAGGTATGTTTTAATGATGTTTGGTGATGATTGGAATTGTCGGAAATTGATTTAATTTGGTTTTGGCCATTTAAGAAAATTTTGGTTGCTGGTGCACAGGTCATGCGGGCCACTTGCCTAAACATAAATACACTTCAGATGGCCCGCATGAGTTCATAAATCAAGATTTCTTTTAAATTCTCCCCCAAATCAATTTTAACCTAATTCCATCTCTCCCTCTCTATTACACCCACGACCACCACTCCCGTCACCCTCTCGCCACAGCAACCAACCACCCCCGACCACCGCTCGCCGGCATTACCGCCGCCTCTCTCACCTAAAAAAAAAAACAAAAAAAAAAACAAAAGAAAAAAATCAAAAATATTTTTAATCCTTTAGGGTTTTTAGTTTCAACTTTAAATTTTTTTTTCTTTTTTTTCTCTCTCTTCGTTTAGGTTCTCTTTTAGGTTTTTATTTAATTTTCTTGTTTTGAAGGTTCGTTACTTTAGGATTTACGTTCTTGTTTGTTATGTTTTCTTACTTATTTTAGCTATTTTAGTTTTTTTTTCTCAAAATCTCATTCTGGTTACTCGTTTATGCATGTCTGATCTGCCTTTCTCTGATATTGATTGATTGGAACACCCAAAGTTGGGTGTTGGTTTGTCCGAAAAACGAACGGGTCATGCCCGATTTTTCTGAAAATCTTACCGTAATGCGGGCCGTTGGTACTCAATCTCCATTCCAACGGTCCGTAGGACGGTATTTTTGGGGCTTGTTTGGAATTCGAGTTTGCGGAACGTCACTTCATAATTTTTAAACAAACGTCCGCACACTCGTTTTCTAAACATCTTTGACCGTTTCACGTGAACCGTCAACTTCATAAACGACAATTAGGCGGTTCGTGTGAGGGTTTCATTCAGGCGTTGTTGGTTTTGGTCAAATGCAAGTTGTTGGGTACTCAATCTCCATTCCCGTCGTTTGTATCTGACCAAATTTCATTATTTTGCAAAATATTTAAGCAATTGCCTGTTTGAAACCCGATTTCCACTTTTCTCATGATTTTCATTATGCTTACTTGTGTTGTTGAGAAATATGAAGGATATGCCGTTCCCAGTCGATGGCGAGCCAATTTCAGCAGAGATCAACGCATACGAGCCGCTCCATTCCCGGAGTCCGCTTGCTACCACCATCAGGCCCACAGCCTTGATCAGATCCGGTTGTACCCTTATCCGAGTTGTACTTTTGATTTTCTTGTATTCATCATTTACAAACTCGGGTTATTTTGTGTATAAGGGTTGGGTGCTTACATTCTGACACACTTTATTATCTATATTTCTGTATATTATCTGTTATGGTTGATGCCTTGTTTTGTGTGCTTGTCTTAGTGATATGCGGAGGCAGTTCTGGCATTCGTCAAGAGCTGTTTTCTATATTTTTACATTTTGGAGCATCATCAGGACGCATTTCTGGCACCTGTGGTCGAGATCTGTGGTTCCTGCCATTTCAGAGATTTTTGGCCCCTCACGACTCATTCAGGCAGTTCTGGCATTCGTCGAGAGCTGCACATCTTCGTTCAGGGGAGTTTTCAGTTTCCTTCGCCCTTATTCTTATTTTTTGTCATTCACGTACATTCGGGACGATGTACGATTCAAGTGTGGGGAGGGAAACGGTTGAAGAAAACATGAAATTGTGTAATTTGCGCTTAAATTTCAAAATTTTCAAAAATGTCATTGATTTTTTCTGCAACAAAATGAGAAATGATAGGTAAAACCGGAGTTTTGATACTTTTTTGTAAATAAATAAATAAATAAATAAAGTTGAAAGCGTGCCTAATTTGTGATGTGCTGGTAGGCCCAGCTGATTTCTAAAAGCTTAAAAATCCTGATTTCGCTATTTAAATAACCTTAATAATAAATATTGTGGGTTCCCGCCTTTAGCATAGTAGCAAAGCCGAAACTGTTGAATAGGCTGATAGGTACCTCTTTTGAATAAAATGTTTATGATATGGAGATAACCTGGCACACTATGATCTTTTTATGAAAATAAATCCGAGAAATAGTGGCGCCCCATCCATCCATCCATCTTGAGCTTGTTTTGAATTTTATTTATGCAAAAAAAAAAGAGAGAGAGAGAAAAAAAGAAAAAAAAATCGAATAAAGTGCATAAAATTCGCTGATCCTACGTTCTACCTCTAGGGATAGTGACTCCGGAGATGATCTATTGGGGTGATGTGGTTTTATGTGCGAGGGTCAAAGCCTGCTTACTACCTCTCAGGATAGGGACTCAGGAGATGTAATGTCAGGTGGACTCTCGCCCTAGTTTTAGGATCAAATAAATAAATTCAATTCAAGCTTGCCCTTCATTCCATCCATACACTTTCCATAATCTCCAAATCATAAATATTGTATTCAATTGCGGTGGGAAAAGCCCTAATCCAGTTTGACCCGTGCTGATTCACGCTTTGAGACGGGATTAGGCCTAGTTGCGAAACTGTAAGTGTGGGACCCATAATTGGTAAATATTCTGAATAAAGCATGTTCAGGGGCTTTGGTTTTCGGCGTTTGGGTTTAGTCGGACCGAAATACCGGTAATCACTTTTAGCGCGTGAGTATCTAGTTTAGAATAAATTAGAAGGTCGATTCTCCGGTTATGATCTCATTGCGGACTTTTTCAGGGGCGAAAAAGGTTCAAGTGTGGGGATATTTGATGCATAGCATCTTGTTTGTTAATTTTGATGAATAAATCCCTCATATTGATTATATTTTGGTTATGTTTTGGTTGGATTCGATGCTTAATTGTTATATATGTGGATTTAAGGTGTTGGCTGGGGTCGTGTGGTCATTGTGGATGAAAACGAGGCACTTTGGAGTTGGATTGGCATCCGGAGGTGAAGATAGAAGAAAATAGAGATATTTGAGATTCTGATGGACATGCGGGCCATTGGCCCATTTCCTATGTTTTTCAGATGGGCTGCATGGTCTGGTCAAAGCTGCAGTCAACAGGGCCATGCAGGCAGCATTGCCTGCTACACAGACACTCAGATGGCCTGCATGCAGGCTGGGCGGATTTTTGAGGAACACTTTATGCGGGCCACTTGCACCATTTATTCACACCCAGATGGCCCGCATCGACCATCAGACGTGAAAAACCCTTGAAAACCCTTATAAAGAGATGGGAGGCCATCTTTCTCCACACACTCTCCCCCATTTCGACTAGTTTACATAATTTTAGGGTTCTGAGATCGATTTTGGAGATATCAAGGCCAAAGGAGCAAGGATTTTGGAAGGAAAAGCTTGGAAAAGTGAAGATTTCGGTTTGGGTTTCATCATTCTTCCTTGTTTTCTTCCTAGATCTTATTTGTTTTGACATGTTTACATCAGATCTGAGTTGTTTCATGTTTAGATTCATGATGTTAGGCTAGATTTCCTTTTATCACTTGGATTTGATGATTTTAAGCATGTTTTGACTTTTCGGTTAGACTTTTCATTATGACTTGATGTAATTGCCTATTAATTCTGAATTGGATGCTTTGAATGATCATATATGCATTGTTAGCTTCTATTTGAATCATATGATGTGGGTAATTTGATGTGGTTTGAAGAACTTCAACCAAATTGTTAAATTCCTCATTGTTAATCTTAGACTTTTATAGTTTTAGGTTAATGCATGATCCGATGACCATCTACATGATTGTATGATTTAGATTTGGGGCTGATCTTGTATGTATTTGTGTTGAAATTGAGTTGACCGATTCGTTTTGCACATTAGGTGGTTGCTAGACATTGATTGGTTGGTTAGAATGCTTATAACCGTAAGGTTTTGACTTGTTATTTCGTGTTTAGCATTGCCTATGGTTATAAGCATTCTAACCAACCAATCAATGTCTAGCAACCACCTAATGTGCAAAACGAATCGGTCAACTCAATTTCAACACAAATACATACAAGATCAGCCCCAAATCTAAATCATACAATCATGTAGATGGTCATCGGATCATGCATTAACCTAAAACTATAAAAGTCTAAGATTAACAATGAGGAATTTAACAATTTGGTTGAAGTTCTTCAAACCACATCAAATTACCCACATCATATGATTCAAATAGAAGCTAACAATGCATATATGATCATTCAAAGCATCCAATTCAGAATTAATAGGCAATTACATCAAGTCATAATGAATAGTCAAACCGAAAAGTCAAAACATGCTTAAAATCATCAAATCCATGTGATAAAAGGAAATCTAGCCTAACATCATGAATCTAAACATGAAACAACTCAGATCTGATGTAAACATGTCAAAACAAACAAGATCTAGGAAGAAAACAAGGAAGAATGATGAAACCCAAACCGAAATCTTCACTTTTCCAAGCTTTTCCTTCCAAAATCCTTGCTCCTTTGGCCTTGATATCTCCAAAATCGATCTCAGAACCCTAAAATTATGTAAACTAGTCAAAATGGGGGAGAGTGTGTGGAGAAAGACGGCCTCCCATCTTTTTATAAGGGTTTTCAAGGGTTTTTCACGTCTGATGGTCGATGCGGGCCATCTGGGTGTGAATAAATGGTGCAAGTGGCCCGCATAAAGTGTTCCTCAAAAATCCGCCCAGCCTGCATGCAGGCCATCTGAGTGTCTGTGTAGCAGGCATGCTGCCTGCATGGCCCTGTTGACTGCAGCTTTGACCAGACCATGCAGCCCATCTGAAAAACATAGGAAATGGGCAGATGGCCCGCATGTCCATCAGAATCTCAAAAATCTCTATTTTCTTCTATCTTCACCTCCGGATGCCAATCCAACTCCAAAGTGCCTCGTTTCCATCCACAATGACCACACGACCCCAGCCAACACCTTAAATCCACATATATAACAATTAAGCATCGAATCCAACCAAAACATAACCAAAATATAATCAATATGAGGGATTTATTCATCAAAATTAACAAACAAGATGCTATGCATCAGCCTCCCACCTTTTTTTGTAATTTTTTGTGTTCTCTTCTGCCAACATGTACTTGTCATAATACATCACTTTCTCATCAGAAAGTTCCTTCAGTTTGTGTAAGGAATATTTCACTTAGGAGATTTCCGGCTGAAATCTTGTTTTGTTAAGTTCCGGCTGAAGTTGAAGTTGAAGCGGAACTCTCAACTTCAAGCGGAAGAAGCAATTTTGTTAGCTAGCGAATATTTCGGGTGAACTCGATTATCCACCAGATAATGAGTTCAATCGGACTTTTCCTGAGATGTCTTTTCAGCTAGTCCAATCCTGCAAAAGCTTCTCGTTTGCTTCTAAATCTACCCAAGCCGCTCTCCAAAAGTAGTATGATGCTGATCACACGCAAGTTATTCCAATTGTCGAAGTTTATGCTTTTGGTAGTTTGTATTTGACTTTGTATTAAACGGTTTAGATTAGATTGTTTGAGATTAATGGTTGTCATTGATCTCATCTGCACTATATAGAGCATAGTTAGCTCTTAGTTTTACACACGGTTCTCGATCACCTTGTAATAGTGTAACTTTGAGTTAATGCAAATAGTGCCAAGTATTTCTTACTTCGTTGTTACTATACTTATGCAAATCAGACACTACCTAATACAAGAGAACTATATCTGCTAGAGTAAAGTGAAGTATAACTCAATTCCGCGGGGTTATATTTACAAGTAGAGAGTTATTGTTTTAGTTAAATCATAACTATTAACGATCCTACAAGTGGTATCAGAGTTTTGGCTCTTACTTTGAAGACTTTAAGTGCTTCAAAGTTGATACTCTACTTGCCTACTTTACAAGCTTTGTTGTTATTTTCTTTCTAAAAGTTTTCAAAATGAGTGACTTAAGTTTAGGATCTTCAAACGGCAGTGCCAACAAACCACCAATGTTCACTCCTATTGACTTTGGTACCTGCTCAGGATGGAAGGGTTTGTTAGGATTTTAGACTGTCGTATTTGGAAATCTTTTACTGAAGGACCTTACTCACCCATGGTTTCATCTGCTAATGATGCAGAAGTCAAAATACCTAAACCTGTAGAAAAATAAGTGATTCTGACTATGCTGCTCTCGAATTTGACTATAAGGCATATTGGACTCTACACGCTGCACTTCCTAATTCCATTTTAAGTGGGTTTAAAGGATACAAAACTGTATTTGACCTGTGGAATGCCTTAAGTGAAATGTATGAAAGAACCAGTGAAGTAAGAGAAAACAAGAAAGATGTCTTAAAACAGAAATAAAAAGTGGTGAATCAATGACAAACCAGTACCTAAGATTTGTTTCCCTACTTGACGAACTGCAAAAGGTAGATGTAAAACTAGAACAAGTAGATGTAAACAGAAAATTTCTACGTTCCTTGCCTTCTGTATGGACAGTTTACACTGTTAGCATCAGGGAATGTAAAAATTTGAAAAAAGATGAGACTTAGTGAACTTCATGGCATACTCAGTACTTATGAAATGGAACTAAACCTTAAACAAAACTCATCTTCTGAGTCAACTCAGTTGTTTTTAACTGCACTAGTAACTACCGATTTTCATAATCAACGATCTTCAAACTCATCATCATACCAGTCACCTATTGTCAGTTTCCCTGAGACACCAAGGTGTCAAGAGAGTTTTTCAAACATGTTTGACAACTCTCACAATGCTCATGTAGCAACGGACTCATACCAAGGTTTCATTCATGACGACCTTGAGTGTATAGGTGCTAATGATTTGGAAGAAATGGATATCTTGACTCAACTTGCTATGGTGTCTGTCAGGGCTCAAAGGTTTTACAAAAGAACTGGTAGAACCTACAAAGGATCAAAAGGTGCTCACATAGGCCTAGACAAGAGTAAGGTAAACTGCTATAACTGTCACCAACTTTGTTATTTTGCTAGAGAATGCCCACAGCCAAGAAGAGAAGGACAGAACCAGGGTCATGTCCAAATGAAAAATCATGGTGGAAACAATTCTAACAACAACAATTCTGGTCACAACTCAGGTCATCAACCCACCCCACCGAAACCAGCCGGAAGTCAAAACCACAAGAATGTGGTTGCTGCTGTTGCCAATCAAACCTCATGTGTTTAATGGGAAGATTTCATTGCTGAGTTTGAGCCAATAAATCATGCTTTGATGGCCAAACAAGACTCTACTTCAGATATGGTAAATTCTATTCCTGAAAAAGTTTTAGAAAACCTATGCAGCCCTGCTTGCATTGAACAAGTGGCAAAATACAGAAATCATAACACTGATTTGATTGATGAAGTTTCAAACCTAAATGAGTTAAAGGAATGTTTTAAGAAAACTGAATCATCTTACATTTCAAAAATTGAAAATTTAACCAAAGAGTATGAACAGTTAAAACAAACCAACTCAGTTCTTGAAACACAGCTTGATGATTTGTTGTCCAAACTTGAGAAATCAAGAAATGACACCAAAGATGCTAAGGCTGAGGTTGATGTTCTTGAAATCAAGTTAAAAGATGCTTTGTTCACTTGTGACAAATTTCAAACTGCAAATAGAAAGGCTGAGAAGTTACGGTTGGGTGGAATGTATGGTAATACTGGTATTGGGTACAACAATGTCGAACTACCAATTGAATACTCACCAGTAATCAAACCAATTAAAGCTTTGAAAACAGACTGTAAAGTTAGTCTTAATGTTGATGACACCTCATCACATTCAAGTTTTGAAAACACTGTTGAGTCAAAGAAAACTGAAGTCACTGATGCAAGCACTTCTGCATCAGCGGACCAATCAAACATTTTGAAACCTTCAATTGCTGTCCTACCACCAACTATTTATGAACCCAAAGATTCAAAAGTTGGAGGAAAGCAACCCGAGCAACCAAAGGGGAGTCAAACTCAAAGGCTTGGTCTACTCACTTTCAAACAAGTGACCAAACATGAGTCTCCCAAGAAATTTGAAACCATGATTGTTGAATGTATGTGCTGTGGTGAACAAGGTCACCTAGCTGCTGTGTGTCAGTTCAACCCACTAAGCAAAGTCAAACCATTTTTGAAACCAAAACCTGTTTTGAAACCAAAGGCTGATTTTCAAAAGAAACTCATAGGAAGAATTTCACCTGTGAAAAACCACACAATGAAGCATTTTGAATCCAACAGGGTTTTAATTGGTAACGAAAGAAATGGAAGTTTTTCTGTTCTAAAACAAAATCGTTTTCTGGCTGAAGTTCAAACGGAACACTCTTCCGCTCAAACTCAAGTTTAACCGGAAAAAAAATTCAACCCAGATCAGCAACTGCTCCTAAGCAGATACCACATGTACACTTTGCTGATGGGTTTGAACATTTTGAAGCTCAAGGGAGAAGAAATCTCTCTAGAGGAAATACCACCTCTAGAGAAAAATTTTCAAGAAGCAAAAAGCCCTACCTATCTGAAATTGAATTTGCTACTAGTTCAAGTGGAAGTCACACTGTTCCACTTCAGGGGGAGAGTTCAAACCAAAACAAATACTTTCCTCAAAGATTTTCAAAATCACCTGAAAGAACTAAGTTGGTCAATCAAGGTTATGAAAAGACTAAGAAAATAACCAACAAGCAAAGAAAATTCAAGGAATATAGGGAAAGAAAATTTGCTGAAAGGAAAAACACCAAAGGTGAAAGATTTAGTCAAACAAGTACTCAGTATGAAAACTTAAGTTTTGACAATGATGATCTGCTCACTGAGGCTCCAGTAGTAAATACTTTAGTACTCAAGGTGTACAAGTATAATGATGCTTATGGCAGACCCAAGACTACTCAGGCTTGGGTCCCCTATAGAAACTGATCAATTCTGATATGTGCAGGTGCAGAATAAAGACAAAATAGCCTATGGATAGTAGACAGTCGATGCACTTGCCATATGACAGGGAATAAGCATATTCTGGAAAATACAAAAAGAATAAATGGAGGACCAGTTGCCTTTGGAAGCACTAAAGGCCATATCTCAGCACAAGGAGATGTGAGCAATGGACTGGTAAAATTTGATAAGGTCAATTTTGTTGATACATTAAATTTCAATTTACTTAGTGTCTCACAAATGTGTGACAAGAATTTGAATTTAATGTTTAATGAGAAAGAGGCTATAGTTCTCAAACCTGGTATCAAAATTCCTGATGAATTAATTATGTTTAAGGCACCCAGGAGAGATGGATTATACATTTTGGACATGTCAGTTGCTGCACCCTCATGTGGCACTGCATGTTTCATATCCAAAGCCTCTGTTGATGAATCTGATCTGTGGCACAGGAGGTTAGGTCATGTAAATTACAAGAACATGAACAGAATTGTAAATCTTGGCTTGGTTAAGGGTCTTACTAACAAGCATTTTGCATGTTCTGAGAACTGTGTACCTTGTCTCAAGGGAAAGCAACACGATACCTCCTTTAAGCCAAAAGTTGAGTCTTCTATTTCAAAACCTCTAGAGCTGTTGCACATGGATCTTTTTGGTCCAACTAGAGTAATGAGTTTGGGGAAAGGGTCATACTATTTTGTAATAATTGATGATTTTTCTAGATACACTTGGGTTTTCTTTCTTAAAACAAAAGATGAAACTGCTGAATTGTTGAAAACACTTGTGGTCAATTTAGAAAATCATTCCAACCTTAAAGTCAAAACAATCAGGTGGGACAATGGCACAGAATTCAAAAATCATGTTTTCATTTCATTTTGTGAGGAAAAGGGAATTATGAGACATTTTAGTGCTCCTAGAACTCCACAGCAAAACGGTGTTGCTGAAAGGAGAAATAGGACATTAATTGAGCTATTGCCTAAATTTGCAGAAAAGGCAGATGAATGTTATTTTGTTGGATATTCTGGTGTGTCAAAAGCATACAGAGTATAAAACAAGAGAACCAAAATTGTTGAAGAAACAATAAATGTGTCTTTCAATGAAAAATCTCCCAACAATTTTGTGTCTCAGCCCAGTTGGTTATTTGATATTGATGCACTAACCACCGCTTTTAACATAAATGTTGATAAGCCTGTGAGTTCCTTAGTGCAGGAACAGAACTTTTACAGGTCTGCTGATGAGCGTTGGAAGAGCAACCAAACAGCAATCAAAAAGCCAATTTTCTTCTCTTCAATGAGCATCAAACCTCTCTTGCCGGACAATGGAAAGAAACCATCTGAAATAATTCAAATTGAAGAAGAAATAGTTCCGGTTGAAGTCCAAGCGGAACCAGTTTCTCCGGTTCAAGTTCAACCGGAAAACCAAATTTCAGAAACTGAAGAGAATACTGAATCAGGGTCAAATGAAGCTGAAAACTCAAATGATAGCACATAAAATGAGCTTAATTTAGAGCATCTATCCTACAATTCAGATACAAGTTCTCATGAATCAGTTGGAGTTTCAAATCCTATGTCACAATTTGGAAATGTTGAGCTTGAGCTTGATCACATACTTCCTCGGCTCAACATACCCTCAAATGGAAGAAGTCATGAGTTCCCCCATGCACATAGATAGAAGAATCAACAAGGATCATCCTATGAAGAATGTTATTGGAGATGTGAAAGCACCTGTGTTGACAAGAAGTAAATATGCTGATGCAAACATTTGTTTGCATGCTGCATTTTTGTCTCAAGAAGTACCCAAGAAAGTAGTTGAAGCTTTGGAAGATAGTAGTTGGGTAGAGGCAATGCAAGAAGAATTATTTCAAATCAACAAGCAGAAAGTTTGGGAATTGGTAGATCTGCCTGATGGAGCAGAACCAATTGGCACAAAGTGGGTATTCAGAAACAAGAAAGATGACAGGGGAATAGTTGTCAAAAACAAAGAAAGGCTAGTTGTGCAAGGCTATGCACAGGAAGAAGGCATAGATTATGATGAAGTGTTTGCACCTGTAGCTAGATTGGAAGCAATTAGAATTTTTCTAGCCTATCTGCCTTCAAAGACTTCCAAGTGTTTCAGATGGATGTCAAAAGTGCCTTCCTGTACGGTATGCTGGAACAAGAAGTTTTTGTCAAACAACCTCCTGGTTTTGAGGACCCTCATCATCCAAACAGGGTATGCAAATTGATCAAAGCCCTGTATGGTCTCAAACAAGCTCCTAGAACCTGGTATGAAACTCTTTCTAACTATCTTCTAGAGAATGGCTACAGGAGAGGGGCAATTGACAAAACTCTCTTTGTTAAATGTGTTGGTAAGGATATGATGATGGTTCAAATTTATGTAGATGATATTATTTTTGGTTCATCTAACACTGCTTTGTGCAAAGATTTTGAAACTTTGATGCAATCTAAATTTGAAATAAGCTCCATGGGAGAACTAACCTTCTTCTTGTGCTTACAAGTGAAGCAAACTGCAACTGGGATTTTTCTGAATCATTCAAAGTATATCCAAGATATGCTGAAGAGATTTAACATGCTGACATGCTCTAGTGCTAAAACTCCTACATCTACTTCCCACAAGTTAACAAGTGACTTAAGTGGCAAGTCAGTAGATGTACAAATGTATAGAGCCATGATAGGATCACTGATGTATCTCACAGCAAGTAGACCTGACATCATGTTCAGTATTTGCTTATGTGCAAGATATCAGTCCTCACCAAAGGAATCACACATGGTAGCAGTCAAAAGAATTTTCAGGTATGTGAAGGGGCAACCCAAGTTGGGGTTGTGTATCCTAAGAATTTTGATTTCTCCTTCAAGGCATTTACAGACAGTGATTATGGAGGATGTGACATTGACATGAAATCAACATCAGGAGGATGTCAATTCTTGGGTGAAAGGCTTGTATCTAGGCAATGTAAGAAAAAGACATGTGTGTTCCACATCAACAGCTGAAGCTGAATACATTGCTGCATCAAGCTGCTATAGTCAAGTCCTTTGGATCCAAAAGCAAATTCTTGATTATGGGATCACCTTCATGGAAACTCCCATCTTTGCAGACAACAGTGCCATATCCATCACCAACTGTCACACCCCGGTCAACGGTTTCGAGTGTGATGAGAATGGAATCATAGTCGAGGATACATAGAACAACTTCTAATAAATTAAAACTTCATAAAACATTACTTCATTTCATTGCAGCGGAAAAGATAGTGGAAACGATAATGTCTTACAATTTGAAAACATAAAGTCTTAAATTAATATTAAAAGCATAAATCGGTTTATTTGGATAGTCGGGACTATGACTCCGAAAGCAGGTCCGATAGCGTACATAAGCCCCCATTTGCATGTCTTCATGAGTTGCGTCAATTACCTAAGAAATCATGAGTTTAAAAGGTCAACATAAAGTTGGTGAGGTTCACAGGTTTAAGACTCACAATTTAATCATTGTAAAACAGTTTTCAGTATACTTAAATATTACGAAGGTTTATTGTCGTGGATGTATGATCTCGCCTGAACCTTGATTTCAAATACTAACGGTTTACCCACCCAGCATCTCTTGCCCAGAGATGTTAAACAGAGCAGAATAACTGACGTGTACCCCCAGACAATCCGGAGTCAGAACTGGAGCTACCAGTTAGGGTAGGGTTGTCAACCCAAATAGATCTATTCACTAGCTATCGTTTCGTACAAAACTAATTGAAATCAATTAATGGTGGGATTACGGTTGTACAAACGTTTATAACGATAATGTACCAAGTTGGGCAATCAGTAAGAGAACAAGTAGTCATACGGCTAACAGATAAACCATAATATTGAGTAAAAAGCATTTATCAGGTTTCATGAATTCTCCCCCAAGTATAAAACAGTTAAAAGGAAAAGGGGCCGTGAAACTCACTGATTCAGCAGGTAAGTGATATGAAAGCGGTGAAGGGACGGTAGCACGTAACGTCCTAAATCATTTAATAAGCATATACATGAGGTCAAAGATCAATTGAGTAACGTAAGTCACCCAAGTGATACCGGTCAAGTCTTGACGTTTTTGATCCGTTTAAATATGTTTGAAAACCCCGTTTAACTTGTATTTATTAAATAATCACGTCCGGGGACGATTTATATTTATGTTAAATAAATATAACCAAGTCTTGAATATTGAGTTTAAAATAATAATAATGTTTATTATTACCCTCACAAGTTCGTATAATTATTTTAAGTAAATAATTACTCATTTGATTTGTTAATCTTGCAAGTTATAATTATATTAAATAATTATAATTAACAATTCTTTGGTGAACAAAACATAGTTTATATCATTTGCAAATAATTATTTGTCGAAATAATTATTAAACGTTTGCTCTATTTTAAAACGTAAATCTTTTAAAGAAAACATTTAAAGTCTTTATCATTTAATCATTCATGTTTCGAAAGCGTTTAATATTTCATTTGCATGAAATATATAGTTTTATCAAAAGTATTTTCAAAACATTGTAACCACACTTGGATTTATATAAATTTGTCTTTTATAGAAACTTGATTTTTATTTAAAATCCCCAATAAATGTAAGTCCATTTTTGGTTACTTTGATTTCATAAAAATTCATAGAAACATTTAAAGTCAAAAGCTTGCCTTTGATTTATTTTTATAAAATCCTTATAAAAATATTTAGTTTTCACAAGTGACATTTTTATAGAATAATCCATTTATCTCCAAAGTTTTAGAAAGGTTAAAACTTGTAATAAATCCAAGTATTTATGTCAAATTAATCATTTGACATAAATATTATTCTTACCGTTTTTAGTAATAAACTTTATGTTTATTCTTTTTGTCTTGAACTTTTTATAACACATATTTAATGTGTTACTTTTACTAAAACAAGTAACATTCCTTTTGTTTTAGTCATAGGTTACATATGTAACATTTATTTAGTTTCCTTGATTTAAATAAGTCCATGATCATGTTTATTATATTCTTTCATTTTCTAGCATTTTTATAACATAATCATAAGTTCATATCTACTAACACTTTGTGTTAGGACCAATGATTTATATAAATGCAATCACTAACACATTTGTGTTAGGACAAGAAAATAAATAACAATCACTAACACATTTGTGTTAGGACAAGGAAATATAAATAACAATCACTAACACATTTGTGTTAGGACAAATAAATGTAAATAACAATCACTAACACATTTGTGTTAGGACAAATAAATGTAAATAACAATCACTAACACATTTGTGTTAGGACAAATAAATATAAACATGTATAGATTGTTAGTTAACATTTTTAAATTTATATGAAGAGGCTTGAGGTCTTGTTAAAATCAACTAACTTATGAAATCAAGATTTCATATATGCAAGATTCTTGGTGCACACTCATTACTTTCTTTCGATTTCACAAGTGTGTTTCACCACACCCCTTGGTTATTTTAAGTCTCAAAGACACCAAGAAAGGGTGCTTGATCTTGGGAGAAAAGGAGGTTAAAGAGAGAGTTGTTGTTAGTTGATCATAACAAGATGCAAGCATTCAAGGGTTTTTGGTTGTTTGTTGTCAAGACTTGAGGGTTCTTATGGGTGAAAAGAGATGGAGAATGAGTTAGAAAAACTCACAAAAAGAAGAAGAGGAGAGAAATCGGATGGTGGTGGTGGTTTTCCGGTGGCCGGCGGCGGTGGTTCTCGGCGGCAGAGGCGGCGGCAGCCGGCGGTGGGTGGTGGTTGGCGGTGGTGATCGGCCGAACCAAGAGAGGGAGAGGGAGGGTGTTTGGTGTTTGCTTGCTATGGGACAAGGGAACAAGTAGGAGACTTGTCTCCTACTTATACTAAAAAGTTGGATTAATACCCATTGGGTAATTTAGTGTTGTCAAGCTCTCCTTAATCCCAACTAATCAAGAATAGGTTGTTTAGTTTTTATAAATTTTATAAAGGTTTAGAAGCTTTTATGAAATAAAAGGTGGTTAGGAGTTTATAAAAAAAACAACTTTCTAAAATATAATCCAATTATATTTTATCCAATTGAAAGGTGGTTTTTATTTTTATAAACATTGTTAATCCAAGTTTTATAAAAATATTAGTGGATTGATAGGTTGGTTAAGTTTTATAAAGTTTATAAAACTTAGTGGGCTTTAAACAAATTTATTAATTTGTTTTTAATTGGGCCGAAGCCCAATCGGGTTAAAAAGGAGAATGGGCCGAAGCCCATTCGGTTTTCATGAGTGAGGAGGGCCGAAACCCAAGGGACAAGTGGGCTGGGCCGGCCTCGGGTTGGGCCGTGGATAGGCGGGCCGCGAGAAAAAAAGGAAATGGATTTGGGCCGGTTCGGCCCAATGCGATACGGGCCGCGGGTCGTGTATCTGGGTTGGGGGTTTTACTCGTTTAGTCGAGATGAACCTTCGGTTAAGTTTTCGAGTCAATCCGGACATTTTTGGGGTTATTGGGCTTACCGGGCCCAATAGAGTCATCGGGTTACACGTTTGGCTAAGTCTTGACAAAGTAACACTTTTCATAACATTTTAAGTTCGTAAATCGTTTTAATAGTTTGAATCAGTTTGATAGAATATAAAATGTCAAATTTTATATTTAATTTCTTATTATTAAAATTCCATTAATAATAATATGAAACATTCATAATTCACAGTTTTTCAACGCGAATTTCATATCAGTTAATCGTTTATTTAATCGCAGTTAATCATGCTGTTTTAGAACGATAAATCACGTAATTATCACATAATAAAAGTCAACAAAAGTCAACGGAGAGAGAGAGTTGACCTGATTTTTGGTCCGGTTGTCACATTCTCCCCCAGTTAGAAGAATTTCGTCCCGAAATTCAGCTTTGGTTACTGGTGGATGCGACGTTTTCAAACAGACGTGGATACTTTCGGCGCATTTGATCCTCGCGTTCCCACGTGTACTCTGGTCCTCGCCTAGAGTTCCATCGTACCTTGACTATGGGAATGCGGCTATGCTTCAGCTTCTTAATTTCTCGGTCAAGTATCTCCACGGGTTCTTCAACGAAGTGTAGGGTCTCGTCCACTTGAATCTCATCAAGAGGAACGATGAGCGTTTCATCAGATAGGCATTTCTTAAGGTTACAGACATGAAAGACATTGTGAACGCTACTTAGCTCGGCGGGCAGATTTAAACGGTAAGCTACTGGTCTGATGGTTTCGGTGATATCGAAAGGACCAATGTAACGAGGGTTGAGCTTTCCTCGTTTGCCGAACCGGATGACACATTTCCAAGGTGACACTCTTAGCATGACGCGATCACCCACTTTAAAGGACAGGGGTTTGCGTCGGTTGTCGGCGTAGCTCTTCTGTCTGTCCCTGGCAGCTTTCAGACG
>JBCNJP010000008.1:24975578-25088695 GCA_039602395.1 Deinandra increscens subsp. villosa
CATAAAGGAAAACAAATGTGTTTTGCAACACATCAACCGTCCTAACCAGAATCAAAATCAGAACCAGAAGCAGAATAATGAAGGCCCTAGGGGGTGTTATGAGTGTGGAAAGCCAAGGCACCTAAAGAGGGACTGCCCGCAACTTCGAAAGAATAACAACAATGCTGGAAACAACAACAACCACCGTAACAACAATAGCAATGGTGGTGATGGTGGTAGGAACGGTGGAGATGGCGCCAAAGGGCGAGCTTTTGTTATGGGTTCAGGTGAAGCGAGAAACGATGCCAACGTCATTACCGGTAAGTTTCTCCTTAATAACTACTTCGCAAATGTCTTATTTGATACGCGTGCTGAGAAATTTTTTATTTCTACTAAATTTTGTAAGTTGATTAAGGCTACCCAAACTCCACTAAAAGCTTGGTACACAGTTGAATTAGCAAATGGTAAGCTTCTTGATACCACTCACTTAGTTGAGGACTGTACGTTATGTTGGTGAGTTACTTGTTTGGCTTGTCCACTCGACACGATTCCTGCAATGCAGTCGTTCGACTCTTCACATACAAACACTTGATTAGAAAATCACTTCCCATAGTTTCGTATTGAAATCCTTTTCGAAATCCTTAAAACATTCGACATCTCCTCGTCATGTGGTACACACTCCTAAACACAATGTCCATTACTCCTTTCGAGGTGGAGAACCTAAATTCCTTTGATATGTACTGTGATTTGTTGATGATTTAAATTTCGGGACGAAATTTCCTTTCAACTTGGGGATGATGTCATAACTAGAAATTTTCTTTTCGCTTTTCCATCATTCCAGCCAACTGGTCAGCATTACCTTAATTTTCGGGACGAAAATTCTTTCAACTTGGGGATGATGTGACAACTGGTACTTTCCAGGTTAACTCTGTTAGTAACTGGTGTTACTTTTCAATAACGTCCGTTACCTCAGTTAACTATAATAGTTATGAGCACTGCACATGAGTCTAGACGCAAGTTAACTAACTTGAATAATTATATTTTATGATTTTATGTAAATCATATTCTATGATTTCATGCGAACATTTTGTCATTTCATGTGACGAATACAATTATGATTTTATGTGTTATACACACACACACTACATTTCATATTTCATGTGGCAATATGTCACATAGCCACATACGATTTTACGACTAAAACATCGTTGGAATTACACAAAGGTAATCTATGATTTTATGTGAATTGCATTTCATGATTTTATGTGACTCATGTACTTATGATCTTATAAGTTCAATTATAAAATTTAGGGTATTTACATAAATAAAAATATATCATATATTTTATAAAAATAAATGGCTTTTCGTGTGTGGGTATTTTTTAGAGTTATGTCGGTTAGTTGTGGGTTAAGTATTTCAAACTTTGAGGGACCAATCCCGCCTTTCCTTAAACTTAAATTATGTTACTTAAACCTGGAGGGACTGCTTTTGTTATTTCAAAAATCTGACTCCCTTGTGTGTAAAAGTCTGAGGGGTAATTCTTGCCAATAAGGCAAAGTCACTTTGGAAACCATGGAACCGACGACTTTATTTCTTTTCCGGCAACCGATCGATCCGATTTCCACCAGTTACACTTTTAATTCAAAGCTGAGTGTTATTGCAATCATTTCATACAACTCAAACACCCTCATTCGGTAGCATCCATAGATCAAACCATCGTAACTTTCAAACTCTCGTGAACCACTGCTTGAAAAAAAACCCACTTCGGTTCCGATCAAGTCTGTCTCCGGCGACATCTGCGGTGAACCAGCCACTGTTAAGTTGATGGGCATCGCCATTTAATCACGATCACAGCCACGCTTGGAACATCACAGGAACATTCCCGGCACGGGTTCAGGTTTTCGATTCGGGTTAACATGTTGTTCATGGAGTTCGTCGCTTTCATCCGCGAGTATTTGATTTCATCTCCATTTGAGGTATGTAGGCTTCTGTTCACGTTGTTATGATTCATAGTCGAGCTTCTGTGAAACTTTCATGTAAATCTATGGAGGTCGGGTACACGTAGTGATTTATGTGGGGAAGATGACTCGTGATCTGAACCATTCATATATTACTTTTTCTGTATGAAACACAAAGGCAGAGACTGTCCCAGTGGTTTAAGTTCTGCAATCGACTGCTAAAGGTCTCGAGTCCGAGACCTATCAGCCCCATTTTATTAATTACTTTTTTTTTTTGTTTAGCGGATTTCAGATTTCTTCAATATGGTTTACTTTAAAAATGTCCCAGCCGATTTCAAACCAATAACTGCTTTTGTCCTAATGGTTGGAGTGCTTGTTGGTGAGTCTGAGGTCACGGGTTTCGCCCGTATGACCTATAAACATTTTTTTTACTCATTTTCTAAATCTTGTTGTTTTGAATCCAATTGCCATGTAAACGATCCCAATTCTCCTCGAATGTGTTCCAAACCGCGTACTACTATATATTTCGTCATAAGACCAAATCCCGTGTGGTGAAACTTTTAAATCTAATATTTTAATCTGGTTTTTGGTTCGTTAAAAGTTGCTTAAAAATGTGATATCTAATACGTTCAAAAATATATGTGAATATACCGTTTTGGGTCAAATATCGTTAATTGGAATTTTGCCATTGGATTTAATTTACCGACACCTCTTATCACTTAGAACCGAAAATACTTATATATGTGTATATATATATATATATTTTGTGCGGATGTGGTTTTAGCAATTGTGGTAGTTTGGAATTTCTATTGGTATGGATGATTTAGTATTTTGCCATGAAACTTCGTGGTGTCTATATATATATATATTCACGTCAATACGATACATATATTTGCATATATTTCACTTCTCAAATCTCTATAGAAAAATATAAATTGAACCTTAACGGATTTCTAAACTGTTGGAGTAAACGCTTTTGTGATTTGGATAAACGTCATTGACAATTTGTTTTGAATAGACGATTTTTATCACGTGTTGAAAATTATCACACACGTCACATTTGGATTTACTTGATATCAAACCGTCTTCTAGGCTATGTTACTCATGTTCGGATACACACTTACGAATGTACACTCGATAGATGCTCGGTAGTTACACAAGACCCGGTGTCTTATTGAATTGTAGCAGCGCACCCTAAGGTGAGTATCACAACTCTGTTTACGTTACATCCGGTTTGAGATGATAACGCGCATTGATAAACTGTTTGCGTTAAGATTAAAGATAATGCCACTATATATCGCATGTTCACTATAATGTTACACCAACTTAAGTCCTTACAAATCGAACCGTTAATAGTGAATAACAAGGTGATATTGAGTAGTACTACTGGGGTTTGACAAACCCCACTCAGCGGGCACGAGATGCACCACCCGGCTAGCAGTCGGACTGAGAACAATGTCAACCTAAACATACCGTTGCTCTGGGGGGCACGGGGAAGGCAAAACACGTGGGTTAATCCTACGTGCATTAGTCAGCTTCGGTTACGAGCCATTTAGTGTCATGAAAATAGGTTAGCTACCCACGCTATGAATTATGCTTTAAATCTTACATTACTATTTACGAACAATAACTGTCGTGTTCGTATGACATTACTATTTACGGATAAAGACTGTCGTATCCGTGGAACATTACTATACACTTGTGTATACTTTACTTACGTGAACTCACCAACCTTTGGTTGACACTTCCTCTTTAAACGTGTTTCTCTCAGGTCGCAGGTGTTCGAGTATCACGAGTATGCGTGCATTAGCTTTTAAAACCCTGTTATGGTTTTCTATACAAGTTACGTTATTTCGAATGAGATGGTTTTATGTAAATACTAAATCTTTTGTTTGTGCTTCCGCATTTGTAAAACTCTGAGTTATATTACATTTTTAATATAATGAATTTTTTTTTGATATTTAATGGTTGTTTGGTGTAACTAATGGACTGGGATCGTGGTTTTGTTCACACCCCACACGGTAAAATTCCGTTAGTGGAAATTGGGGGTGTGACATTCAGGGATCCAGTTACTATTCCAAGATTGATTTAAGGTCTGGGTACCACCAACTTCGAGTCCGCGAGGAAGATATAGAAAAGACAGCTTTCAGAACACGCTACGGTCATTACGAATTCTTGGTCATGCCTTTCGGGCTGACAAATGCACCAGCCGTGTTCATGGATCTCATGAACCGTGTGTGCAAGCCCTACCTGGATAAATTCGTCATGTGTTTATTGACGACATCATCATCTACTCCAAGACAAAAGAAGAATACGAGGAATATCTGCGGTTAATCTTAGAATTGTTAAAGAAAGAACAATTCTACGTAAAGTTCTCTAAGTGCAATTTCTGGATCCGAGAGGTTCAATTTCTGGGTCACATCGTCAACGAAAAAGGTATCCACGTTGACCCAGCCAAGGTCGAAGCCATTAAAAATTGGTCTACCCCTAGTGCACCTACGAACGTTCATCAATTCCTAGGTATAACGGGTTACTACCGTCGTTTCATAAAGGGATTTTCTCAGTTAGCTCAACCATTGACCGCTCTTACGCACAAAGGGGTTCAATACAGATGGGGTGACAAGGAAGAGACAAACTTCCAAACCTTGAAAGAGAAACTCTATACCGCACCTATATTATCTTTACCTGATGAGATTGATGACTTCGAGGTCTATTGTGACGCATCAATCCAGGGACTCGGATGTGTATCAATGCAAAGATAAAGTCATCGCATACGGGTCAAGGCAACTAAAATCCCATGAGAAGAATTACACAACTCACGACCTAGAGCCTCCAGCACATATTTGAACAAAAGGAAGTCAACATGAGGCAACATAGGTGGGTCGTATTACTAAACGACTACGACCTTGCGATAAAGTATCATCCAGGCAAGGCCAACATGGTGGCCGATGCCTTGAGTAGAAAGGAGCATGTTAAGCCTAGAAGGGTTCGAGCTCTCCAATTAACGATTCATATGGGGCTACCGGATAGACTCCGGGATGCTCAGAAAGAGGCCCTAAAGGAGGAAAATTTTGGGTCTGAATCATTACGTGACATAGATGGAACTTCTGAATTTAAGTCTGATGGACTTCGTTATTATAATGACCGTATATGGGTACCTTTCTATGGAAATCTTAGAGAACTGGTGATGGACGATGCCCACAAGTCCCGTTATTTGATCCATACAGGTTCAGACAAAATGTATTACGACTTAAAGGGGCTATATTGGTGGCCCAATATGAAAGCTGATATCGCTAGATATGTTAGCAAGTGCTTGACGTGCGCAATGGTCAAAACGGAACATCAAAAGCCAGCAGGATTACTGCAACAACCTAAAATTCTTGAATGGAAATGGGAAGAAATCTCGATGGATTTCATCACGAGATTGCCCCGTTCTTCTGGCGGTTGCGATATGATTTGGGTTATCATTGACCGGTTAAAAAAATTCGCCCATTTCCTAGCTATCAAGGAAAGTGACAAAACAGAAAAACTTGCAAAAATTTACCTCAAGGAGATTTTCAAGCTTCACGGAGTGCCTTTATCTATTATCTCTGACCGAGACCCTAGATTTGCTTCAAAATTTTGGGGATCCTTACAAGCGGCGATGGGCACTCGCTTAGATATGAGTACTGCGTATCATCCTCAAACAGATGGACAGACTGAACGTACCATCCAAATTCTCGAGGATATGCTTAGAGCATGTGTGCTCGATTTCGGTAAGAATTGGGAGACTCATTTACCACTGATAGAATTCTCCTACAACAACAGCTACCATACCAGTATTGGAGCCGCTCCATTTGAGGCTCTTTATGGACGAAAATGTAGATCGCCCATCTGCTGGGCCGAGGTCGGTGAGAGCCAACTCAATGGACCTGGACTAGTGCACGAGACCATGGAGAGAATCGTGCAGATCAGAAACCGCATGAAAGCGGCAAGAGATAGACAAAAGAGTTATGTAGATAAACGTCGAAGGCCGTTAGAATTTGAAGTCGGCGACAAGTACTATTGAAAGTCTTGCCTTGGAAAGGCGTCGTACGCTTTGGAAAGAGCGAGAAGTTAAATCCCCGATATATAGGACCATTCGAGATCATCGAGAGAATTGGTCTGGTGGCTTACCGTTTAAATCTACATCCTGAATTGGATGGAGTACACAACGTGTTTCACGTTTCAAACTTAAGGAAGTGTTTAGCTGATGACATTCTCATAGTCCCATTAGAAGAACTGCAAATTGATGAACAATTGCGATTCATCGAACAACCCGTGGAAATCATGGGACGTGAGGAGAAAACACTGAAACGAAGTAAAATACCCATCGTCAAAGTGAGATGGCAATCTAAACGTGGACCGGAGTTCACGTTGGAACGAGAGGATCAGATGAGAAAGAAATATCCTCACCTATTTGATCAAGCCTCAACATTTAATTAAGGTATGAGTTAATTTTGGAACAAAATTTCCTTAACAAGGGGATGATGTGGCAACCCTAAAATTTTTCTTTTCCTTCCGCAGAAACCGAAGCAACTTAATAAGGGGATGATGTGACAACCGGAAAATTCTTAAGTTAACCCCGTTAATAACTTGTGTTATATTTCGATAATATCTGATACCAACAGTTAACTAGAATAGTTACACGAACATTGCACATGAGTCTAGACGTCGGTTAACTTACTTCATCCATACTGCTTCCTGGGCAGCTTCTGAGGCGACTATGTATTCAGATTCAGTAGTGGAATCAGCCACTACTGGCTGTTTGGAACTACACCACGAAACAACACCTCCATTGAGGGTGAATACGTATTCGGACTGCGAGCGAGAGTCATCTCGGTTAGTCTGAAAACTAGCTTCGATGTAACACTTTACAACGAGCTCATCAGTTCCTCCATATACCAAAAACATCTCACTTGTATTTCTCAGGTATTTCAGGATGTTCTTTACAGCAGTCCAGTGAGCTAGACCGGGACTCTATTGGTATCGACTTGTTAGGCTCAATGCAAACGAGATATCAAGTCGAGTGTAGAGCATGACATACATAATTGTGCCTATAGCAGAAGCAAATGGGATCGAAGCCATTTGGTTGATCTCCTTCTCTGTTTGAGGAGATTAAGATTTATTCAAGACAGCACCCTTTGTCATATGGACGACTCCTTTCTTGGAGTTGCTCATGTTGAACTGTGCTAAAATCTTATCAATGTATGTATTTTGACTGAGACCAGAAGCCACTTCAATCGATCTCTGTGAATCTTAATTCCCATAATAAAAGCGGCTTCCCCAAGATCCTTCATAGCGAAACAAGATGATAGCCATACCTTAACCTCATTAAGCATGAGGATGTTGTTCCCTATGATCAGTATATCATCCACATTCAAGATGAGGAATGATATAGCGCTCCCACTTTCCTTTCTATAAACACACGGCTCATCTTCGTTTTGAGCAAAGCCAAACTCCTTGACTTTCTGGTCAAAGCGAAGATTCCACCTTGAGATGCTTGTTTAAGTCCATAAATGGACATGTTCAGCTTGCAAACCCTATTGGGATATTTTGGATCGACAAAACCATCGGGCTGAACCATATAGACATCCTCAGTGAGTTGTCCATTCAGGAACGCGGTTTTGACATCCATTTGCCATATCTGTGACAACCGACAATTTCCCAGGTTAACCCCGTTAATAACTTGTGTTATATTTCGATAACGTCCATTACCACAGTTAGCTAAAATAGTTACACGAACATTACACACGAGTCTAGACGTCGGTTAACTTATTTGAATATATATATATATATATATATATATATATATATAATTTATAATCATATTTTATGATTTCATGAAAACATTTTGTCATTTTATGTGACAATCATATCTATGATTTCATGTGATAAATGAGTATATATGTATACACATTATATTTCATGATTGTGACGATGTGTTACGTAAATTACACGAAGCGTTTCTATATTTTTATAGGAATTTAAAATGTATAATTATTGAGTTATAACTATGATTTTATGCAAAGCATATATAGATTATATTTTCATAAAATTTCGTTCGTTAAATGGCATACACTCGAGTATTCACCGTCAAGTTACCTCCGTTTACTCCGTTATAGTGTCGTCAGACGTTTCTAAATTTTGAGGGGCCTAATTCGTAATTTTCTAAACTTATATCCCACTTGAACCAAACCTGGAGGGACCTAGTTTGTAAATATCCAAACCTGGCCTTTTATTATGTAAAATATCCAGGGACCAGTTATGCCATATTAGCAAAGTCAAATTAAATGACTTTCATGGCAGGCGACGGTTTGCACACCGGAAACGAAAAACCCAATCACACATTCAAATCGAACATCGGTTACGGAATCTCAACCAGAAAGATATCAATTACAATTACCAAGTCATCATTCGATCCACGTTCTCCTTCCCTCTGAAAACATCACCACCTCCTCCCCTCTCGTTTACTGTCTCCGTCAAACAAACATCACCCGAGGAATCCCGGCGAAGCAATGCAAATCCGGCCACCTTCAAACACTCGGCCGATCACCACTACTGTACCATCAACCGTCCCGCATCACCACTGGAGTTCAACGTCATACAACCACGAACGTAGGAGGAGCAGAGAGTGCAGACCCGTCTCGGATTCAAGTCTCGGTTCAAAGTTCATCACATCCATCGGTTCCGTTTCCTTCTTTGAGGTAATCCTAAACCCATTTTAGTCGATTTAAATACCCCCGTAACCACCCCGATCACTTTTGTGAATCACTGTAAAAATATATATATATATATATATATATATTACTATATATAATACATATTGCTCTAAAGGGCATTTTCGTCATGAAAAATGCTTAATCCTTAAGACGCGTACAAACATTTATGCAAAATGTACAAGTGTTTCAAGCATGAGAAAAAAACCATCAATCTTTAATAACAACCTGCAGTTCAAAAAAGAGGGTTAGATGAGGAATTTAACATCAAAGCACGCCTGGTAACCCGCCCAGTTGCAGCTCTCCTCGAATTGATCCACAACCTCCTTTGAAAACATCGCTTCTCCTTCCTCTCTCCCTTCAATTGGTCATCGATTATCAAGAGATATAATTAATCTTGGAAGACGGTACATCCTTTAAAAACCCTAATTCACGCTCACGCTTCTCATTTGAGATTTTGAATTCAGCTGAACCTCCATCTCTCTGCTCATCAAAGACGCCACCATGGATCGATCTCGATGATTTCCTCTCCGAACGTGATCCTTCCAAATTTGCTATGGATGGCGACGCTGCTTCCATTGGCGGAATCTGGTGAGTTTTTTTTTCCCGGTTTTTGTTGTTGGTGTATTCACTTATGACGGAATCGCTGTTAGGGGCAGGAATCAAGGTTATTCATGGTATGGCGTCGTGATTAGGAACTTCTGTATATGTTCAATTGCAGTCAGGCTGATAATAGAACGATGTACCTAATTCACAACCGTAAATATCATCTGGGTTTGTTTTAAAGTTTTGTTTCACCTTTAAAGTATACAAGGTATCCTTTATCTTTGCAGATATTTGCTAAATGATTGGATCCATATGGTCGTCTTGATGGCTGCAAGAGCCTCTAGAGTGGAAAACCAAGGTGTGGTAGATGCTGCTATGATAGGGAGTTATCTACATCATTCAAAGTCTAGTTCATGTGTTTTTATGTGTTTTTTGTTTTTTTCAGCTATACACCTGAATTGTGGGTTGGAAACACAGATGGCTTGACCTAAAATGCGTCAGAAACGACTACACTTCTAATGAAAATGAACATGATATTGTAGAACATGCGAAACAACTTCAGGTATTTTCTTCTAGAACTGGTGTCTTAATAACGTTCCTTCATTTGTTATGATTTTGATTTTATAACATTCTTCGATGGTAAAATGAAGCGGTAATCTGAATTTTTTATGATATGAACATTTCCTCATGTTGTCTTAGTATAGGTGCACCAATAAGATTTGTATCCTGGATGGGGGTGATCGAGAGGGAAATTCTAATGTTACTGCAAAGGTTTAGGTGAGGTTTTAGATCTTTTTTCGCAAACTCATCCTTATTTAAATTCTACTCTCAGTAATAATAACATCACTAGACATCACTTTTCAGTCAAGTACCTTTCTTTAGCAAAAGGTTTTTGGGTCGAATAATCGATATCAGGTATGCTTCTGGATAATCCTTTTTCTTCATATGTTGATTATAAAGAAATGGACATTATGTTGCAGCTGATTTCTAAGAGCACGAATTCTTATGGGGATTATAGTTCTCCTGAGGTAAAATTCCTTTAATCGATTTCACAACAGTTCATAGTTTGCTAAAAAGGTTATTTGATTCTCAATTTGAATTCTAAATTACTTCAGGTTCAGTCATGGTAGCTACAAAGTTTTTAAATTGTTGAGTATGTGTGCATTATCTTCGTTTTATGTCAGTGTTTTTAGTTTCCTTGTTGAGACTAATTGGATTGTTTTACTAGGTTGGTATAGTATCCAAAAGTGTCACTTCTTAAAAAGACTTTCTTGATGGGCAGATATCCACCACATGGACCAAGGGCCAGGAAAGAGCGGGGTGACATAGGGTCGGCTAACGGAAGCTCATGATTATAATTCACCCCATGATTTTCATATTTCAACATGCGTAAATGAATTGAGACCAAATAATCACAATGAGGTTTAATAGAGAAGAAACAAACAGTTCCCTTGTCGTATGTTCTTGCTCTACACACACTCCTGTAGATGAAAGAATGAAGTTTTTCACATAGCATTTCAGAAAAAATGTTTGGATGTGCTTTGAGTTTTAGAAGTTGTGTGACGTGAAGTCATATCGAGTGATTTAGTTATGATTATAATTACCTGATCACTAAATAATCAGGTTCATAGAGCAAAATTGGTTATTTTTAGCTTTTAAAGTATACATGATTTTTTTTCAAAGTTATGTTACAAGTAGTTTATTGAAGTTTTCTTAAAAGATGATTAAAAGTAATGTCTGTTACTTTGTTTGGACCATTTTATCTATCAGTTTCTAAAATAGCTAGAATTTGTTAAACACTGTTAAATGAACTCTAATTATTACAGTTGAATCCCAATAGTGTTTTCTATCTATATTGTGTCTGTTTGGGGAGCGGAAACGATCTTGAAGTGCCATCACTGGAAGATAAAGATAGCGACAATAACCCAGTTCCATTTAAGGTATGTAATTATGTTTTCATCAAACGTCGTAATTTTCCTTAAAAGATGTTTTCCTAACCATCTATATATGACTTTAATTGAACCGTGTATGTCTGCAATTGGAACAGGCAAAGGCATTGAACGTTCATTGCGACATTTGAAGGGTTTAAGGTTCATACATACGCCTCTTTTCAAGGTCAACTGTTTACACTAATTCCATTGATTTATGTATGACTGCGAATAATTCTTTTGATATTGCCCATTAAAAGTTATTGATGTTTTTTAAAAAAAAATGCAATATAACTGCTTCTTTCATGAAAGTATCTCAAGTATATAGGTGAATGTACCCAGTTTGAATATCCTTTAAAAATAATGACTACTGGGCTGTTTTTAGGTGATTGTACTGAGTTTGAATATCTTATGTATAAAACTTTGTAGCTAATAACTCGGTTTGAATATTAATTTGATTTTAAATTCAGTTTTAATCTAAACACTTAAGTCAGCTGTAATGTGAATTGCAAGACCAGCTTTGTAGGCAATCTCAGTTTGACACGTTAGTCAGCTGTAAAGTGGGTTGAGTCAAAATTAGTAGAAAAGAAGTTGTTGTAATGTTTGTTTCAGCTTTTGATTGTGAACAACGAAAACATTTAAAATAATTTGTTCGCGATTTTTAAACTATATTTATTATGGAACAGTGAAAACTTGATAGAGGTTACATTATGGGAGGAGATCGCGTTCTCATATGTTAGTACTTCTGCAGTTGGCAAAATCATGTCCATCGCATCAATGAAAGTCAACGGATATGGAGGTATACGTTCCAATTTCTGAGTTTTAACTAATAACAAAAAAAAAAGTTGGGTTTTGTTTTGTGTCTGATTTCAGGTTTCTAAAAGTCATAATTGACTTTAGGCTCCATTGGTTTCATATCAAATTATGTGTCCGGATCACAAGCGGATATACCTTTAATCAAGTTGCATCACAGCCTGCCTGGCTCAAAGCGTAAACGGTTTAATCAAGTTGCAGCACAGCCCACTTGTGCTTATATACTTTACAGTTACATGAATTTATTGTGTTCTTACGATTATTTGATTGTGTTTTTGCAGAATATTATCATGGAAGGAGGGATCAGTTAGAGTTGTTCATATATCTCACATTATTGGGAACAATTTCGGATGGTTGGTGTAGTCGATGGCATTTATGGATCAAACACCGATCCCATGAAATATCAGGTAGCCCCGACTTATAGTTTCCTTGAATTATTTTTAAGTTGAACAGATTTTCGTGTGTTTGTAACATTTTTTAAAATCTTAATGTGTTTGATTGTTTACAAATATATTTCCAAGCTCTCGCCTCATGGTGCCTCGCGCCTCATGGTGCCTCGCTCCTTTGTATGCCATAATGTTTTCTGGGGCCAACAGCTACATATGGTGACTGAATACTTATTGCAGACCTTTGTTGGGGTTGCAGATGATCTTGATGCTATTGTTATAGCATTTAGAAGCAACCAAGAAACCATTTGAATGATTAAACATGTCATTAAAAAACTAGGATATAAAAAACTGATGATATTTTTTTTGTCAAAAGCTATTGTTCTTCCTGTCTTTGTCATGATCAAAAAGTTTGTTGTTATCATTAAAAAGTTTGCTGTTATACTAGCTACGGCTTTTATTTATTTATTTATTTTCTAATGATGGTATTTGCTATATTTTGACGGTAGTTGCTCTATTTTAAGAGGTTGTATTCTTAAAAAAAGACGGCTGACTTTAAATCCGTTTGATCCATAATTTGACCCACTTTAGATAAAATATACCTTAACGTGACTTATTTATTGGTTAACAGATCAAAATCACCACTAATAATAATATCTTAATTGCATTTACTCCACATACTAATCTAATGTTATGGAGTTTCAGCTTGAAAAGCAGGATATAGAGAGGTCGAGGCTTGATAAGGAAGAGGTAGAAAAGTGAAGAAAAGAAGGTACATTTAGGATTGTGTTTATTAAGATTAGCTATTTTTTGTGGGTTATTGTATTATTATTTTATGAACGATTTTGGTGTTTGGGATGATGATCTTGAGATATCACATAGCTTGAACCATCAAACTTTGTCTTTAGTTGAGGCTTTCTTTGTTGGCACGTCACTCGGACTGATGAACAGGAATGTTAACACTGACCCATCTTTGTTGCTTTTCTGCAGGGTTTGGCCTTCATAGTTTCAACTAATTGATGATGTCCTAGATTTCACAAGTGTTGTGATATTGTCGGTATCAAAAGGCCTAAACAATAAATGTTAGAGACTCTGTTTTCTTTAACTTGAGATTGCTCTCTATGAAGATAGAGCTCTTGCTGATTGTGACATCCGAGAATTCCAAGGTTAACTTCCGTTAGACAATCTCCGTTAGTTACGTCATAAGTGTTAACTTAAGTAACTAATGCATAACTAGGCCGAATACGTCCACGACCTTTGGTTGATCACCGAACCCGCCCATATGTGCTATGTGTTCATTTATTGTTGTCATTATATGCAATGTGATTTAAATGCATGATTTAATAGTAGGAATAGCATGACAAACTGTAAATCCTTGATTTTGTGAAAATTGTCTAAGTTTTGCAGCCACCGAAACTAACGGGCGAAACTATAGTGTCGCCCGGTAGTCAGCTGAGCTACTCGATAACACGTGACCAGAGCTAGTTTCGCCTGACCAGCGAAACTGCCAGCGAAACTAGCCTCTGATATAAATAATCTTAATAAACCCTAGTTCTCCTATTTGCCTCATTTACACAAAAACACACACATTCTTCTCTGGAAATCTGGTCAGCCGAAAACCATCAAGAGAAACCAAGATCTCAGCCTCAAGTCAACATCCATTCGATTCCTTGATCGAATCGTGAGTCCCAAAACCTTCCTTTATGCCATTTTTATGTGTTTTCTATGTATTTCTTCTTAAAGCATGCTTAAACCTTCATGATAACATTAGATCTTCTGTAGGAATGCTTAGGAATGCTAGATCTACCATAAAGTTGATAACTTTACGTGTAAAACTGATCCATGATAAAGATTTGTGCCATTTTAGTCATTTTAGGGTTTTAAATGTATTTTGGAGATTTGAGGATAAAAATGCATGTTTAAGGTGTTAAAGCTTACTGATTTATGTTGGTAAATGCCTATGTATGCTAAACAATGAATTGCATGTAAAATGGAAGCTGTTAGGTTGATTTTTAGGCTGATCCGTATGTTTTTCGCGACCAGCGAAACTGTCTTGTTCTCTGGGCGAAACTGTCCAGCGAAACTATGTATATCTTCATCCAGCGACACTATGCAGCGAAACTGCAGTGTCGCCGGGTAAACCAACCAGACCAGCTCGAGCGAATCTACCGAGCGAAATTCCCTGAACGAAAGTTCAAACCAGTTTCGGGCGAAACTAGGCTAGCGAAACTGTGCCAACAGTTTCGAGCGAAACTAGCCTAGCGAAACTGTGTCATCGGGTACTGCCTAGCGAAAGTCCTGCCCGTGCACACAGCGAAACTAACTAGCGAAACTGCTAGCGAAACTGAGACCAGAATCCAAACTTATACAATTTGCTTGAATGATATGCCATGACTTACATGATTATGCCATGATGATACATGCTTTGATTTCTGATTTATGTGAACCCTTGTTTATGATCAACCATCGGTGCCGTGTGTCTGTATGTCGAGTCATAAGTTCCAACGTGCTATGTTATGGGCCATAGTGACGTTAAGTAAATATTAGACACAAAACTAATACTTAAGACCTAAACGTGTTCATAGGTCTTCGTTAAGCAAACTTGGATTATATAGCAAGTGTAGCAGTGCAACCAAAGGTGAGTGTCACTAACCCGATTACCGTGAACCCGATTGGGTCACACCGAATACCTAAAAGTAAATCAATGCTGACAACTCGAGAGTGCTAGGCACCTCCCTGATAAACTTGAAAACTTGGAGTGCTCGGCACCCATTTGATGAACTTGAAGTGCTTTATGGGAAGCACTTGCGAAATTACCAAAACAACGATTTCTAAAACGAAACTGAAAACACTTTTGAGATTCATGAGAATCCAGTAAACCGTTTTAATATGGCTAGTGTAGGTTAAAGTCTAAACCACATGATATCACATGATTTCTAAGGATGCCTTGAAAACTTAAAAGTCCTCAACTAAATTGTACCATTAATTGTAAAGCGAGGGGATGTTGGGTAGATCTACTGGAGTTTGACAAACTCCGCCCCGTGGCACGGGGAGTGCACGGAGGTACAATATCAGCCTATTTGACCGTGATCCCGAGAGGACACGGGGGAGGCAAAACCGCGATGACGTAGGTCCGCAGTACTAGATGGCACGGCCACTACAATAATTTATAGTCAGCTTTGGTGCAAACTTCCTTAGTGCATGGAACAACGGATTAGCTACCCGCGATATCGGTTGAGCACTTTAACTTTACAAAACTAGTTCATACCCGATGACGTAGGTCACGGACATTTCCTTTATAAACTGAGACATAACATTTAACATTGCTTTACACAAACGAATACTATGTAAGTATACCTTGATACAAATTATGATCATGAGACCGGGCCAATGCATGACAAGCCCACTGTGAACTCACCAACCGTTAGGTTGACACTTGCGTGGTTTAAACTTTTGCAGATCGCTAAGGAGTATCCGGAGCGGGTTGGCATGGCACATGAAGACTTTTATCTTAATTAAACTAAATTGGGGATTTAATACACTGATTTGTAAAGCACGTGGTTAGTGCTAAAGACAATACTTATTCCGCTGCGTTTGTATTTGAAACTTTATTTTATAACTGATTTTTGAACTAACTTTGATTCATTTAGTATTTGTAACTAATGGTTGTGGATCCTGGTCTAGCCGACTTTCGATGATAGCTACTTACGACGTTCTCCGACGATGCCTCGATTTTTGCACAAAAATTTTTCTGGACTAATAGAGGGATAACGGGAACTGGCTAATATACATATTGTGGGATATGTATAGAATATAACTGTGACTGAACACTGGCTACTTTAACTGTTCAGCAAGATGTCTGGAAGAGGACACGGAAGGAACAACATCAACATGACGCCTGCTCAATTGCAAGCCATGATCAACGAACACGTGCAAGCCGCGGTGGCAGCCGTCCAAGCTGCATACGCCGCACAGGGTAACTATTATGCCGGTTAAGGCACAAAACGAATTATATTTGACCTGTCTAAATTTGAAACCCGAACTATTATTGCATCAGGAAACCACCACTACACGTTTAAGTCCTTCATGGACTGCAAGCCGATAACGTTTTCGGGTGAAGAAGGAGCGGTAGGACTCCTCAGGTGGATCGAGAAGTCCGGGAAGGTTTTCTCCATGTGTAATTGCCCGGCTGAAAGCAAGGTGAAGTTTGCTACTGGTACCTTTGAAGGGGCTGCTCTCTCCTGGTGGAACGCCGAAATCCAGATGATTGGGATTGATGCGGCTAATAACATGCACTGGGAAGCATTCAAGGAACTGATCATGGATGAGTACTGTCCCCGTGACCAAGTGAAGAAGCTAGAGGGAGAATTCTTGAACCTGAAGATGGTTGGGTCTGAAATCGAACAGTATACTGCGCGTTACCATGAGTACGCGGTCTTGTGCCCCACAATGGTTGATGCTGAGTTCAAACGCATTGAGCGTTACCTGGAAGGCCTCGCGCCTCAAATCAAGAGTTTGGTGACCGCCAGCAACCCCGCAACCGTACAGCAAGCCATTCGTTTGGCTCACAAGCTTACTGATCAGGAAGTCGAGAAGGGTACTCTACCTGCGAAAGCCACTGAGAAGACTGCCTTAAGTGGCAAAAGAAAAGCTGATGATGAAGCTCCTGAGAACTCAATGAACAATCAGAGTGTTGGAAACAGCACTGGGAGATCTTTCAACTCCCAAAGCCAAAGCAAGAGGTCTGGAAACAACAGTGGTAACTACCGCCAGGGTGGCAATGGGCAAAGCAACTACAGGGGTAACCTGCCTCTGTGCAACAAGTGCGGAAAGCATCATGCTGGTTGTGGCAACCCTAAAACTTTTGCTTTCTTTCCCCAGCGACGATAGCAACGACGACAGCTGAAACTGCGAACGCTACGACACGAGAATAATTTTCGGGACGAAAATTCCAATTACAAGGGAAGGATGTGACATCCGGGAATTTCAAGGTTAACTTCCGTTAGACAAACCCCATTAGTTACATTATAAGTGTTAACTTAGTAACTAATGCTTAACTAGGCCGAATACGTCCACGTCCTTTGGTTGATCACCGAACCCGTCCATACATGTTATGTGTTCAATTGTTTATTGTCATTATGTGCTATGTGATTTGAATGCATGACGAATTGTGAATTATGGACTATGTGATAAATTTGTATGATTTTAGTTTCCAGCGAAACTACCGAGCGAAAGTATAGTTTCGCCCGGTAGCTAGCTAAACTGCCCGACTTACACGAAATCAGAGCCAGTTTCGCTAGCCAGCGAAACTGCCAGCGAAACTAGCCCCTGATATAAAAGAACTTAATAAACCCTAGTTCTCATTTTAGCCTCTTTCACACAAAACACACACCACTTCTTCACCTGCTGCTCTCTCGAGATTTCTGGCCATCCAAGGGGATCATCAAGAGAATCATCATCTCATCTCACTCATTCGATCCTCGATCAAACCGTGAGTCCCAAAAACCATTTACATGCACCTTTTATGTGTTTTTCTTTAAAAAGCATGATCAAACCTGCATATAATCGTTAGATCTTCTGTATTTATGTTTAGGAAGGTTAGATCTGTTATAAAGTCACAAACTTTACGATTGAAATCCATCCATGTTGAAGATTCATGCAATTTAGGTCAAAATATGTTGAAAATGGGTTTTAGAGTGTTTTTGAAGATTTGATGATGTAAAACCATGTTTATGATGATTAAAATGCTCCTGTGATGTTCCTAAATGCCTATATATGCTTAGAAATGAATTACATGATGTATAGAGGCTGTTAGAAAGATTTTTGTTAGTTTTTCGGGTTTTTCTTGCGACTAGCGAAACTGTATGTTCATAGGGCGAAACTATCCAGCGAAACTGTATAGTTCCTCCGAGCGACACTGCCTAGCGAAACTATAGTTTCGCCGGGTAAACCAAACCAGACCAGCTCGAGCGAAATTACCGAGCGAAATTTCCTGAACGAAAGTTCAAACCAGTTTCGGGCGAAACTAGGCTAGCGAAACTGTGTCAACAGTTTCGATCGAAACTAGCCTAGCGAAACTGTGTTATCGGGTACAGCCTAGCGAAAGTGCTGCCCGTGCACCTAGCGAAATTAACTAGCGAAACTGCTAGCGAAACTATGACCAGAACCCAAACTTATGCAATTTGCTTGAATGTTATGCCATGACTTACATGATTATGCTATGATGATACATGTTTGATTTCTGTAATATGTGAACCCTTGTTTATGATCAACCATCGGTGTCGTGTGTCGTTATGTCGAGTCGTAGTTCAAACGTGCTATGTTATGGGCCATAGTGACGTTAAGTTAAAGTTTAGACACAACCTAACATCTAAGACCTTAATGTGATTACTAGGTCTTCGTTAGCAAACATAAATTGGATTAACAAGTGTAGCTGAGCAACCTAAGGTGAGTTTCACAACCCTTTAATTGTGAGCCCGTTTGGGTCACAACGAACATACTAAACGGAAAACAACGCTGAAAATTCGAGGTATTGCCTAATGGGATACCTGTTATGGAAGTTGGAGTGTTTTATGGGGAACACTTGCAACTGTCCATCCTTGGGGTTTCAAATGAAATCCGGAACCAACTATTATGACACTTAAACTCTTTTTGGGATTTCAGATGAAATCCGGAACAAACAATTTTAATATGACTAGTGTAGGTTAAAGTCTAAACCAAATGATATCACATGATTTCTAAGGATGCTTAAAAACTTAAAGACCTCAACTTAGTACTGATGATCTGGAAAGCGAGGGGATGTTGGGTAGATCTACTGAGGGTTTGACAAACCCTGCTCCGCGGTACACAAATGTGTAGCCAACCGGCCGGGGGCCGAACGGAGTGCAATATCAGCCTGTTCTTAGTTGTGGGCATCCCAAATGGGACACAACTGGAGGCACAAACCAACGGCAAATGCCGTACACTGTTACGTCAGCTTTCAGCCCTAGTACGACTTCCTTAGTGCATGGAAACCGGATTAGCTACCCGCGATATCGGTTGACTGCTTTAACTTTTACTTAACTAGTGCATATTCAGTAATCAAACTCTTGGCAATGTTTTGCAAAACCATACTACTTATATATGTTGATACATACGATTATCGAGACCGGGCCACTGCATGTCATGCCCACCGTGAACTCACCAACCGTTAGGTTGACACTTGTGTGGTTTTCACTTTTGCAGATCGTTGAGGAGTATCCGCTAGAGGTTGGCATGGCACGGGAAGACTTAAATTTTATTAAACTTAACTTGGGAATTTAGATACAATGACTTGTTTATGTAAAGCACGTGGTTAGTGCTAAGACAATTATTTTTCCGCTGCGTAAATTTTAGAAACTGTTTTATTATTAATGCTTGAACTTTACTCTGGTTCATTTAGTATTTGTAACTAATGGTTGTGGTCCTGGTCTGCGTGCACCCCTTAACGGTATAAACTCCGTTAGTGGTTATTTGGGGGTGTGACACTGGTAATTGTAGGAAGAACTTGAGCTGCGAAAGGTGTGGCAAGGGAAGCCACGAAGCAAAAGACTGTTGGGCAACCCTACCTGAGCAACAAAACCGCCCCAGGAGGAACAACAACAATCATGGAAACAACAACTATGGGAACAATCGGGGCAATGGGAACAACAACGGTCAGAACCAGAACAACAATAATGGGGGAGCCCGTGGCTGCTTTGAGTGTGGTGCTCAAGGCCACATTAAAAGAGACTGCCCGCAGCTGAGAAGGCAAGGGAACGGTAACCAAGGAAACAACGGTGGGAATGGTAATGGTGGAGGAAATGGTAATGGGAATGGCAACGGGAATGGTGGAAATGGTAGAGGTCGAGCTTTCGTCATGGGTCAGGGTGAAGCTCGCAATGATGCCAACGTGATTAACGGTAAATTCATCCTTAATGGTTTCTTTGCTACTGTATTATTTGATTCTGGTGCTGAGAGAAGCTTTATTTCCACTAAGTTTGCTAAATTAATTAATGCTAAACCTATCGCCCTAGACGCTAAGTATGTGGTAGAGCTAGCAAATGGTAAACTTCACGATACAACTCAGATAGTTAAGGACTGTAAGCTAGAACTAGCGGGCCATACATTAGGAATCAACCTTATGCCTTTCCCGATTGGTAGTTTTGATGTTATAGTAGGAATGGATTGGTTATCTGAAAACCGAGCTGAAATCTTATGTCAAGAAAAAGTGGTTCGTATTCCACTCAAGGGCGGTGAAGTGTTAACAGTTCAAGGTGAAAAGGGTGGAACAGTAACCGGTATTATCTCGTTTCTCAAAGCTCAAAAGTGCCTTCGTAAAGGTCACTTCGCGATTCTTGCAAACGTCACCGATTCGACACTTCCCGAGCGCAGAATCGACGACTACCCGATAGTCCGCGACTTCCAAGATGTATTTCCTGAAGATCTGCCTGGTTTGCCTCCATTTCGACAAGTAGAGTTTGGAATCGACTTGGTTCCTGGAGCGTCTCCGATCGCACGCGCACCTTACCGTTTGGCGGTAAGTGAACTCAACGAACTCTCCGCACAACTTCGAGAGCTACTCGACAAAGGATTTATTCGTCCCAGTTCGTCTCCGTGGGGAGCTCCGGTATTGTTTGTTAAGAAGAAGGATGGAACGTTCCGAATGTGTATTGACTACCGAGAGCTTAACAAGGTTACAATCAAAAATCGATATCCGCTTCCTCGAATCGACGATCTCTTCGACCAGCTGCAAGGTTCGAGCTACTTTTCAAAGATTGATCTACGGTCTGGATATCACCAGCTTCGCGTTCGTGATGAGGATGTCCCCAAGACTGCTTTCAGAACTCGGTATGGACACTACGAGTTTCTAGTTATGCCGTTCGGACTGACTAATGCGCCTGCCGTATTTATGGACCTGATGAATCGAGTGTGCAAGCCGTACCTCGACAAGTTTGTGATAGTTTTCATCGACGATATTTTGATCTACTCCAAGACAAAGGAGGAACACGAGGAGCATTTGCGTCTTATCTTGGAATTGCTCCGCAAGGAACAGCTTTATGCTAAGTTTTCGAAATGCGATTTTTGGATTCGCGAAGTCCAGTTTCTTGGACACATTGTCGATCAGAATGGAATTCATGTCGACCCAGCAAAAGTGGAAGCTATCAAGAATTGGCCTACTCCAAGAGCGCCGACCGAAATCCGACAATTTTTGGGACTTGCCGGATACTACCGAAGGTTCATTAAGGGTTTCTCGCAATTGGCTCAACCCTTAACAGCTCTAACGCACAAAGGAGTGCAATATAGATGGGGTGAAAAAGAAGAACGCGCGTTTCAAACACTTAAGGATATGTTATGTTCAGCTCCAATTCTCGCGTTACCCGATGGGATTGATGACTTTGTGGTTTATTGCGATGCATCTATTCAAGGACTCGGTTGCGTGTTGATGCAACGGGATAAAGTGATTGCCTATGGGTCCAGGCAACTGAAGGATACTGAAAAGAATTATACAACGCATGATTTGGAATTGGGAGCCGTTATTCATGCACTCAAGATTTGGAGACACTACCTCTACGGAACAAAGTGCACAATATTTACTGACCACAAAAGTTTACAGCACATCTTTAATCAGAAGGATCTCAACATGCGACAACGACGGTGGGTCGAGCTATTGAACGATTATGACTTAGCAATTAAATATCACCCGGGAAAAGCCAATGTTGTGGCTGATGCCTTAAGTCGGAAAGAGTATGAAAAGCCTCGACGGGTACGAGCGCTGCAACTTACCATCCACACGGGATTGCCGGATCGGATCCGCAATGCCCAACAAGAAGCCTTGAAAGAAGAAAACTTCGCAGCTGAAGCACTGCGTGGTGTAGATGGTAACTCTGAGGTTAAGTCCGACGGACTCAGGTATTACAATAACAGAATTTGGGTTCCTTTACTTGGAAATCTCCGTGAGCTCGTGATGGACGAGGCTCACAAGTCAAGGTATTCGGTTCACCCTGGATCGGATAAGATGTACCAAGATTTAAAGAGTTTGTATTGGTGGCCGAATATGAAAGCCGATATTGCTCAATATGTGGCTAAGTGTTTAACGTGCTCAAGAGTCAAGATCGAGTACCAAAAGCCTTCTGGGCTATTACAGCAGCCAAAGATCCCAGAATGGAAATGGGAGGATATCTCAATGGATTTTGTAACGGGATTACCTCATCGATCGAATCGACCGGATGCGATTTGGGTTATCATTGATCGGTTAACCAAATCTGCACACTTCATCCCGATGAGAGAAAGTGACAACATGGATAAGTTAACTAAGCTGTACATTGACCGAATTGTGGCACGTCATGGAGTGCCTAAAACCATTATCTCAGATCGAGATCCTCGATTTACTTCCCGATTATGGCAATCTATGCAAGAAGCACTGGGAACCAGACTAGATATGAGTACAGCTTATCACCCGCAGACCGATGGTCAGACGGAAAGAACTATTCAGACTTTAGAAGACATGCTCCGAGCTTGCGTTCTCGACTTTGGTAAAGACTGGGAAGCTCACCTTCCGTTGGTGGAGTTCTCCTACAACAACAGTTATCATTCAAGTATCGGTGCTGCGCCCTTTGAAGCTCTTTATGGCAGAAAATGCAGATCGCCCGTGTGTTGGGCTGAAACGGGTGAGAAAGGACTCACTGGGCCGGAAATTATTCACGATACCACAGAACGAATTATACAAATCAGAAAACGGATAGCCGCAGCACGTGACAGACAAAAGAGCTATGCCGATAAACGCCGTAAACCTTTGAAGTTCGAGGTAGGCGACAAGGTGCTGTTGAAGGTATCTCCCTGGAAAGGTGTGATACGCTTCGGAAAGCGTGGAAAGTTGAATCCTCGCTATATCGGTCCGTTTGAAATCATCGGGGAAGTAGGCCCGGTGGCCTATCGATTACAACTCCCTGCCGAACTCGATGGAGTTCACAACGTGTTTCACGTTTCTAACCTAAAGAAATGTCTGGTTGAAGACACTGAAATAATTCCTCTGGAGGAATTGGAAATTGATGAACATCTAAGATTCATTGAGCAACCGGTAGAAATCATGGGACGCGAGGAGAAAGCCCTCAAACGTAGCAAGATTCCGATCGTCAAGGTGCGATGGAACTCAAAGCGTGGACCTGAATATACTTGGGAACGAGAGGATCAGATGAAGAAAAAGTATCCTCACCTGTTCGAGCAAACGTCCACGGAAACTCAAGGTATGATTTAATTTTGGGGACCAAAATTCCTTTAACAGGAGGAGGGTGTGACGACCCTAAAACTTTTGCTTTCTTTCCCCAGCAACGACGACAGCTGATGCTGCGAACGCTACGACGCAAGAATAATTTTCGGGACGAAAATTCCAATTACAAGGGGATGATGTGACATCCGAGAATTCCAAGGTTAACTTCCGTTAGACAATCTCCGTTAGTTACGTCATAAGTGTTAACTTAAGTAACTAATGCATAACTAGGCCGAATACGTCCACGACCTTTGGTTGATCACCGAACCCGCCCATATGTGCTATGTGTTCATTTATTGTTGTCATTATGTGCAATGTGATTTAAATGCATGATTTAATAGTAGGAATAGCATGACAAACTGTAAATCCTTGATTTTGTGAAAATTGTCTAAGTTGTGCAGCCAGCGAAACTAACGGGCGAAACTATAGTGTCGCCCGGTAGTCAGCTGAGCTACTCGATAACACGTGACCAGAGCTAGTTTCGCCTGACCAGCGAAACTGCCAGCGAAACTAGCCTCTGATATAAATAATCTTAATAAACCCTAGTTCTCCTATTTGCCTCATTTACACAAAAACACACACATTCTTCTCTGGAAATCTGGTCAGCCGAAAACCATCAAGAGAAACCAAGATCTCAGCCTCAAGACAACATCCATTCGATTCCTTGATCGAATCGTGAGTCCCAAAACCTTCCTTTATGCCATTTTTATGTGTTTTCTATGTATTTCTTCTTAAAGCATGCTTAAACCTTCATGATAACATTAGATCTTCTGTAGGAATGCTTAGGAATGCTAGATCTACCATAAAGTTGATAACTTTACGTGTAAAACTGATCCATGATAAAGATTTGTGCCATTTTAGTCATTTTAGGGTTTTAAATGTATTTTGGAGATTTGAGGATAAAAATGCATGTTTAAGGTGTTAAAGCTTACTGATTTATGTTGGTAAATGCCTATGTATGCTAAACAATGAATTGCATGTAAAATGGAAGCTGTTAGGTTGATTTTTAGGCTGATCCGTATGTTTTTCGCGACCAGCGAAACTGTCTTGTTCTCTGGGCGAAACTGTCCAGCGAAACTATGTATATCTTCATCCAGCGACACTATGCAGCGAAACTGCAGTGTCGCCGGGTAAACCAACCAGACCAGCTCGAGCGAATCTACCGAGCGAAATTCCCTGAACGAAAGTTCAAACCAGTTTCGGGCGAAACTAGGCTAGCGAAACTGTGCCAACAGTTTCGAGCGAAACTAGCCTAGCGAAACTGTGTCATCGGGTACTGCCTAGCGAAAGTGCTGCCCGTGCACACAGCGAAACTAACTAGCGAAACTGCTAGCGAAACTGAGACCAGAATCCAAACTTATACAATTTGCTTGAATGATATGCCATGACTTACATGATTATGCCATGATGATACATGCTTTGATTTCTGATTTATGTGAACCCTTGTTTATGATCAACCATCGGTGTCGTGTGTCTGTATGTCGAGTCATAAGTTCCAACGTGCTATGTTATGGGCCATAGTGACGTTAAGTAAAGATTAGACACAAAACTAATACTTAAGACCTAAACGTGTTCATAGGTCTTCGTTAAGCAAACTTGGATTATATAGCAAGTGTAGCAGTGCAACCAAAGGTGAGTGTCACTAACCCGATTACCGTGAACCCAATTGGGTCACACCGAATACCTAAAAGTAAATCAATGCTGACAACTCGAGAGTGCTAGGCACCTCCCTGATAAACTTGAAAACTTGGAGTGCTCGGCACCCATTTGATGAACTTGAAGTGCTTTATGGGAAGCACTTGCGAAATTACCAAAACAACGATTTCTAAAACGAAACTGAAAACACTTTTGAGATTCATGAGAATCCAGTAAACCGTTTTAATATGGCTAGTGTAGGTTAAAGTCTAAACCACATGATATCACATGATTTCTAAGGATGCCTTGAAAACTTAAAAGTCCTCAACTAAATTGTACCATTAATTGTAAAGCGAGGGGATGTTGGGTAGATCTACTGGAGTTTGACAAACTCCGCCCCGTGGCACGGGGAGTGCACGGAGGTACAATATCAGCCTATTTGACCGTGATCCCGAGAGGACACGGGGGAGGCAAAACCGCGATGACGTAGGTCCGCAGTACTAGATGGCACGGCCACTAAAATAATTTATAGTCAGCTTTGGTGCAAACTTCCTTAGTGCATGGAACAACGGATTAGCTACCCGCGATATCGGTTGAGCACTTTAACTTTACAAAACTAGTTCATACCCGATGACGTAGGTCACGGACATTTCCTTTATAAACTGAGACATAACATTTAACATTGCTTTACACAAACGAATACTATGTAAGTATACCTTGATACAAATTATGATCATGAGACCGGGCCAATGCATGACAAGCCCACTGTGAACTCACCAACCGTTAGGTTGACACTTGCGTGGTTTAAACTTTTGCAGATCGCTAAGGAGTATCCGGAGCGGGTTGGCATGACACATGAAGACTTTTATCTTAATTAAACTAAACTGGGGATTTAATACACTGATTTGTAAAGCACGTGGTTAGTGCTAAAGACAATACTTATTCCGCTGCGTTTGTATTTGAAACTTTATTTTATAACTGATTTTTGAACTAACTTTGATTCATTTAGTATTTGTAACTAATGGTTGTGGATCCTGGTCTAGCCGCACCCCTTAACGGTATAAACTCCGTTAGTGGTTATTTGGGGGTGTGACACTGATGCACTTGACATTGCTCTAAAGATGCCCTTGGGTACATTTTTTTTCTTTCTTTTGGTTTTATTACTCTTCCTAAGATGCTTATAACATTTTCTCACTGTTACCAATACAATGTTATTACAAGTAACAACATTAATCTATATCTTCTGTTTTTAGGTGATGATTACCGGTGATCAAGCATTGACGGTTTGCCATGTTACACGCGACGTTAATATAATATTAAAACCAACATTAATTATCACCTGATGAAACAGAGATCATAGTCTACAGGTAATGTAATTATCAGTTCTGTTTTCTTTAAGATAATCAACTTTTTGTTTATTTTTAAGAAGTTGTTTGGCAGTGTTGCCTTTCAGTTTTTTTGTTAGCAGCCTTTTTCATTGCTGTTAGCAGCAGTGAACACGCTTGAAGCGCTCGATCTAGAAATTCAACAATGTGTCATCGGTTGTTTAATTGATTTTACCTTTCAAGCTTCTCTGAGGTATGTTAATATTATATTCAAACATCTATTATGCAACCATATTAATATAAAATCTATGTGGAACTTAGGCACTGGTGCACCGATCGATGATACGTTATGAAGAAATGAAGCAAGTGCTATTCGGAAATACAGGTTATGGAGGCAGATGTTTGTAAAGAAATATCGATGCAAATGAAGATCACAAGTTTTAAACATGAAAAAAGGTTTAGGTTATGATAGATTGTTAATGTTCATTTCTTCACAGATTTAAAAGTTTTGGGTTGTTTTGTGATAAAGCTGCTATGCTTTTAGTTTATTAATAACTTATTCTCTAAAGCCCAAAGTCAGCACCATCAACAAATTTAGGTTTCAGCGGCAAACAATTCATTTACATTATTTGTGGTCCCAACCCATGAGGAAAATGAATGTTTTTAGATGATACTTTAAATATATGTTTCATGTGTACAAACAAGTGTGTATGTGAAAAGAATCCAGAATGGGGCAAAACTTGGCATTGCAAATCAGTTTGTCCGAGTTGGGCCAGCTAACGGGTCAAAACAACCATGGTATTAAGTTCATTCTATACGATCTAAGCCTTGGCAATGTGTTTGTATACTTTTTTGATTATTTTTTATTTGAGGAGCTAAATTGATTTTTTAATTTAAAATTTTATTTGAAAAGGAAAAACATTCCATGGAAGTAGCTGATTCCAATGTTATCCATGCTGTTAGAAATTTTATGTTCTATTTATGTTATAATTCGGTACCTCTGCTGCTTTTGCTGCAATCTGATTGATTATAAACAAAGAGAGTTCAGAATTTCCTTTCTTCTACGTCAATTCTTTTTCTCTTTCATTTACTATCATCAAAACTATTATGTTCAGGAATTCAACTTAAAACACCGTTTATGACTGATTGCATGGCGTACGACACGGATTGACTTTCTCAGTATAGAATTTATTGACCCTTGTCGTGCCGCCATAACAAGCGAACAGAAGACGAATAACATGCTATACACTGTTGCCGCCGCAACGCGCGGGCACACGGCTAGTATATATATATATATATATATATATATATATATATATATATATATATATATATATATAGCGACGGGAACATTAGGGTTTAATGGGGGAGGAAGTTGACCCAACCGGTTTCTGTTATATATTATGTAGGCGGGTTTTTCTCACAACGAATCGGGTGGCCTGGTGGTCCGCGCGTCACATTTTAGCAATAAGGTCGTCGGTTCGAATCCTCCCAACCCCACATCTTTTACCGTTTTTCTTTCCAAAACATTTTCTCGGTCGCCGCATGAATAAAATCTATGGCTGCAAAAATGTTAACAAAACCCAGCCCTAGCCCAGTGGTTAAGGCATTGTACATACAATATTCAGGTCACGGGTTCGAGACCCATGACCACTATTTTTTTCTGCTTTAGTTCTTTTTAGGGACTATAAACATCATTTGGTCAAAAATCCAACACTACTATTACATGTCTATAGAATCTTGACTCCCAAAATTTTCATTAGTCCCCGTTAGGGTTCTCGTTGAATTTTTATTTTATTTAAAAAAAAACATTATAATTTAAATGGTTCGAAATTTTATAGTCTCGTTATTATTGATATAAACTAGTTTTAAACAAAGAAATATATATATATATATATATATATATATATATATATATATATATATATGGGGAAGGATCAAATAAAAACAAGATGTTACTGCGAAAACAAGAAAACAAATATTAAAACCTCTATAACTTCCTCATACGATAATATTTTTTAAAACAATTTGCACCAAAAGTCTTAAAATTATGTCACCTTTAATTCTGGGAAAAAAATTAAAAATATAAAATTTCGTGATTTTTTTATTATTGCACATGTGCAATAATACGTATTAATTATATTACACATGTGCAATATTAACAAAAAAACGTTAATTTTTTTTTATTTTTTTCCAGAATTAAAGATAACAGAATTATAAGATCTATGGTACAATTTTTTATCAAAAATATTAACGTATGAAAAAGTTATAGAGGTTTTAATATTATTGCACATGTGCAATAATAAATTTTTGTTGCACATGTGCAATAATAAAAAAATAAAAAAAACGTTGAATTTTTTTTAATTTTCTCCAGAATTAAAGATAACAGAATTATAAGATTTATGATGCAATTTTTTATAAAAAATTTTAACATATGAAAAAAGTTATAAAGGTTTTAATATTATTGCATATGTGCAATAATAATAATAATAAAAATTATTGCACCTGTGCAATAATAATTTTAAAAAAAAAATTGATTATTTTTTAAATTTTTTCCCATAACTAAAGATAACATAATTTTAAGGATTTTGGTGCAAAATTTTAATAAAAATATTAACGTATGAAAAAGTTATAGAGGTTTTAATATTTGTTTTCGTGTTTTCGCAATAAAAGTTGTTTTCACATGATCCTTACCCTATATATATATATATATATATATATATATATATATATATATATATATATATATAGGGTTAGGTTCAAATGAGAACTTTTTATTTTGAGAACTTTTTAGAACTAAATCTCAACCACTAATTTTAGGTAGGGACCACTATAATTCATGGGGGGGGGGGGGGTCCATATATATAAACTATAGTTCTCAAACCCAATTGGTTCTCAAATGATCCTCTCCCTATATATATATATATATATATATATATATATATATTTGATTTGTTGTCATTTACTTTTATACACGCATACATTTTAAAGGTTCTCTTTAAACTCTTGAAATTTTGACATAACACATAAATATATATTGGACGTTTTATTCACACTTTTGACTACACTCCAATATTTATATTTAAGAACACATATATGTTTACCCGATCATCGCCATATTTATTATTTGGAATAACATACGCACATTGATTTTCGTAAATCTTTGTGTCCTTGATTAAATGCCATTTTTGATTGTTTTCAAACAAACGATTTTTATCACACGTTGAGATTTATCACCTACATCATAATTGGAATTACTTGTTAGCAACACCGTCGTCTAGGCTATGTTACTCATGTGCGGACACACACTTACGTATGTAAATTCAATAGGCGCACGGTAACTACGCAAGACTCGAAGTCTTACCAAATTGTAGCAGCGCACCCTAAGGTGAGTTACAAAACCTTTTACATTACGTCCGGGTTTGGACGATAACACACGCAAACACGTTACATCCGGGTTAGGGTGATAACACGACAACTATTATGTATGATTAAAGTAGAAATCCAGTATATATCACATGTTCACGTAAAATGCTTTATCTTACAAGTCCTTTCTTTATCGAACCGTTAATAGAATATAGCGAGGGGATATTGGGTAGTACTACTGGGGTCTGAAAACCCCACTCAGCGGGCACGAGATGCACAACCCGACTGGCGGTCGGACTGAGGACAATGTCAGCCTAACTTGCCATGATCGAGTAGACACGGGGAACACAAAACACGTAAGGAATTATTCCTACAACTAATTGGTCAGCTTCGGTTGCGAACTTTTAGTGACATGAACTTAGGCTCGCTACCTACGATATGGATTGACTTGTAATATACATACATATATACGAATAAAGACTGTTTTATTCGTACTGCATATTTATACTAGTTATACTTATGTGCTTATGTGAACTCACCAACATTAGCTGACACATGCTTGTTGTGCATTCTTTGCAGGACGCTAGGAGTATCGGATTTTTGGGCACGTACGTTAGATAAAACCTCTATTTTTTGGGAACTTGCTTTTAAATTCAAGTTGAACTAATATTTACTTATCGGGCGCTTGTTTTGCGCAGCATAACTTTTATGAGCTTCCGCTAAACTTTAACTCTGGTTTTGGTATTTCCCGTTTGGATATATATTTACATTTTCAACCCTTTTCTTATGTTTGATGTAACTAATGACTCGGGTCCTGGTCCGGATCACACCCCACACGGTAAAACTCCGTTAGTGGAAATTGTGGGGGGGGGGGGGGTGACAATATCTCATAGTCATAGTATGCGGCTATGGCAAGCAATATCCTGATCGATTTAATCATGGCCACGGACAAGAAGGTTTCTTCATAGTCAATCTGTCACACCCCCAATTTCCACTAACAGAGTTTTACCGTGTGGGGTGTGAGCAAACCAGGATCACAGTCCATTAGTTACACCAAACAACCATTAGATATCAAAAGATTTTCATTATTATTAAAATATAATATAAATTCAGAGTTTTACAAATGCAGAAGCATAAACAAAGATTTAGTATTTACATAAAACATTGTCATTCGAAATAACGTAACTTGTATAGAAAACCATAACATGGTTTTAAAGGCTCATGCATGTATACTCGTGATACTCGAACGCTTGTAACCTGAGAGAAACGTGTTTAAAGAGGAAGTGTCAACCAAAGGTTGGTGAGTTCACATAAGTAAAGTATACACAAGTGTATAGTAATATTCCACGGATACGAAAGTATTTATCCATAAATAGTAATGTCACACGAACATGACAGTTATTGTTCGTAAATAGTAATGTAAGAATTAAAGCATAATCCATATTGTAGGTAGCTAGCCTATTTTTCATGTCACTAAATGGTTCGTAACCGAAGCTGACTAATGCACGCAGGTACAACCTACGTGTTTTGCCTTCCCCGTGCCCACCAGAGCAATGGTATGTTTAGGCTGACATCATTCTCAGTCCGACCGCCAGTCGGGTGGTACATCTCGTGTCCGCTGAGTGGGGTTTGTCAAACCCCAGTAGTACTACTCAATATCACCTCGCTATTCACTATTAATGGTTCGATTTACAAGGACTTAAGTTGGTGTAACATTCTAGTGAACATGCGATATATAGTGGCATTATCTTTAATCTTAAAGCAAACAGTTTATCTTTGCGCGTTACCATCTCAAACCGGATGTAACATAAGCAGAGTTGTGAAACTCACCTTTGGGTGCATAGCAACTCCAGTTAAATAACACAGCAAGTAGCAAATAACGGGTCTTGTGTAATCTACCAAGCATCTAACGAGCATATATACATGAGTGTGTGTTCAATTGAAACGACTAAGTCTAGAACAACGGTGAACTTAAACAATGTCAAATTATGACAGGACGAGGGTTCATTAAATCCAAAACGAGTTGAAGGTTGGCACATTGCCAAAAAATCATAACGATTGCGAATGTAGAGGGAAGGTATATTGTTGACTGATAGTACGTTCATTAAATCGAATAATAACATGTATATTTATAACCAAATACACAATAATATTAATAACGAATTTATAAAATATACGTCGTATATTTGTAGTTTATTCAAAGTGTTTGAGAGTTCTAAAAAAATCTATTTAGCATAAGTTAACGTTACATATATTTAGTCGTCAAAATACACAATATATACACGTGGGTATCCAAGATAATTAATCCAATACATATATATCTATATATATATATATTTGTTATAGACTATGTTTTAGTCCAAAATAACGAGATAGTTCAATTTACAAACCAATAACAACGTTTGTGGGTTTACAATATGACAAAAAACAAATTTTTGTACAAGTTTTTAGGTTCTCCAAGGCTTAGGATCTAAAATAAACAAAAACAGAAAAACATGGAGGTAAACAGGTTCAAACCCATGACCTCCAAGTCCCAACCTAGCGCACTGGCCACTCAGCCAACAGCCCGCTTTGGGTAAAACTCGCCCATAATTCTTTTGTATATTCAAAGCATGCTGGAACTGGATTTTTTTAAGAGAAAAAAAAAATGGAAAAATAAGGATTTGGCCGGGTGTTGAACCCGCTACCTCTGCGGCAGAAAGCGAGATTCATAGCCACTGAGCTAGGCAGCGCTTTTGGTTTTTTTTTTAACTTAACAAACTTTTCATCTATTCCCCTCGCCGGGCCTTCTTCTTCCTCACAACTCCGGTGGCCGGAGTTATATTCCGGTCACCGGAAAATCAAGAAAACAAAAATAAACATGAGGATAACGTGCGATTAGTATGGGGGAGTAGTTACCTTGAATCGGGAATGAGAAACACCGAGTTTTTGGAGCCGAAATGAAACCGAAACTTGAATCCGCTTCGAACTTGAACTCAAACCGAGACGAACAGTGATGCACCATCAGTTGCAGGTGTGCTCGAGATCGCAGGGGGCGTTGAATAGTGGTGCTTCGGTGGAGATTTTGCCAGAATTCTTCGCTCTGGTGGAGTTTTTGCCGTGGGTTTTTGCAGGAGAACAAGAGGGAGAGATGAGGGAGTTACGATGGTTGTGAATGTTACAAAGTGAGTTTGGAAGCCAGAGTTGTTTGATCTACAAAGTCGGTGACGGTTCATATTTGAAACCGATCAGAGGTTTAAGGTAAATTAAGTTCGCCGGGAAGGAACAGTCGTACACACATTTAATTTTTATTAAAGTCAAGTTTCATGATTTGGCAACATTGGCCCCTCCAATCTTTCATAACAAGGGTTTGAGTTTGGTTAATAGCAAGAAAGGCCCCTCTAGGTTTATTTAGTAAAAAAAATAGTTTAGAACACTGGCAACTCTGGTCCTAAAGGTTTAAGAATGTTAACGAACTCTTTAACGGAGATAACCTGAGGTTGATTATGCGAGTGCACGCCAAACCATATTTAACAAACGACGTTTTACAAAAATATAACCTATATATATTTCACATAAAATCATAGTTATAACCCCATAACTATATGTTTTTGAATTCCTACAAAATTATGGAATCGCTACGTATAATTTCGTGACACATTGTCACATAAAACCAAAAAATAACATGTGCACATATGCATATATATATATATATATATATATATATATATATATATATATATATATCACATAAAATCGTACATATAGTTATCACATGAAATGACAAAAGGTTGTCATGAAACCCTAAAATATAATTTATAAAAGATCACAAAATATATACATTCAGGTTGGTTAACCGACGTCTAGACTCATGTGCAAGGCTCGTATAACTATTCTAGTTAATTGAGGTAACGAACATTATTGATAGATAACGAAAGTTATTAATAGAGTTAACCTGGAAATTACCAGTTTTCACACAATCCCTTGGGTTTGAGTGAAACCCTTCGCAACAAGCCATGCCTTATAGGTTTGCACATTTCCATGCATGTCAGTTTTTCTTTTAGAGATCCACTTGCTCCCTACTGCCCTGGAACCAGCGCGGGGGGGGGGGGGGTAGCTTAATCTAGTCCCATACTTGATTATCACGCATGGATTGCATCTCGGCGTTCATGGCTTCAAGCCATTTGTCAGATTCAGGATATGACACAACAACTTTGTAATTAGTAGGTTCATCATCTACTAACATGACATCAGAAGCTTCTAGATGACCGAGGTATCTATCAGGTCCCCTGCGTGTCCTTTCGCTTCTGCAAACACTTGTGTTTTGGTCTGATTATGCGACAACCATTTGTCGGTCCGACCTAGCGACCGTCTCAGGGTTTTGTGTTTCTCGAACTTCTTCGAGATCCACTAGATCACTATTCGTTCCTCTGTTGAGAAACTCCTTCTCAAGGAACTTACCCTTTCTTTTGATAAAAACATAGTTTCCATCAAGATGGTAAAAGTAATAGCCAGTATTACAATAGTATTCGATGAAAATCACCTTTTTACCTTGAGGATCGAGCTTGTTGTCAGATTTGCTAGTGACATACGCTTCGCATCCCCATACCATAAGGTAAAAAAGATTAGGAGAAGAATTATGCCATATCTTATATGGGGTCTTATCCACTTTTTTGGTCGGTGCCAGATTTATTAGGCGAGCGGCGGTTAGGAGAACATAACCCCAAAAGGAGTGGGACAAGTTAGTCCTGCACATCATCGATCGAACCATGTTCAGCAAGGTTCGATTCCTCCTTTCTCTAACACCATTCAACTGTGGTGTACCGGGAGGAGTGGGTTGTGAAATAATTCCACAAGCCTTGAGATGATCGAGGAATTCGTTGCCGAGATACTCACCACCTCTATCTGATCGAAGTATTTTAATAGTTCGATTTAGTTGATTTTCTACTTTGTTTTGAAACTCTTTGAACTTGTCAAAAGTCTCGTGCTTGTGTTTCATCAGATAGACGTAAGCATATCTGCTGTAGTCATCTATGAAAGACACGAAATAGCGTTTAGGGCTGGAAAATCGTGTCAAACACGACCTATAAAGACACGACACGACAAGACACGATACGATTGGTCTCAAACACGAACACGACACGAAAACTTTTCGTGTCTAGTTTTCAAAACACCAACACGACCTGTATTTTAACGGGTCGACACGATAAAACCTGTTTAGTCACGAAATTTTAACTAATCGACGGTCGACACGATAAAACCTGTTTCACTCGACCTGTTTAGACACGAACATGACTTGTATTTTAACGGGTTTAAGAATTAAGAGATGTATGAGTGTATGTTACGATAGAAATGGAATTGAATTTTGAGACACGCCGTCACCTAATAATCTAATTCTAATATATCTTTAATATATTATTTAAAATATATATTATTATTAAAATATAAACGTGTCTTAACAGGTTAACAGGTTTCGACTTGTTAAGACACGAAAATTAACAGGTCTTAACAGGTCGACCTATTAACGACACAAAACCTGTTAAGCCCAAACATGAAACCTATTAACATTGTCGTGTTTCGTGTCGTGTTTTCGTGTCCGTGTCATAATTGCCAGCCCTAATAGCGTTCACGATTTTTCGTTTCAGTTCGAAAGGGTCCACACACATCAGTGTGTATTAATCCTAACAAACCTTCAGCCCGTTCACCAACATGTGTGAAGGGTGACTTGGCCAGTTTTCCAGATAAGCATGATTCGCATTCGCTGAAGGTATATGCATCAGTGGATTCAAGAATCCCTGCAGTTTGTAGCTTCTTGATGCGAGCCTTGCTTATGTGACCTAGTCGATGATGCCATAACGAAGAATCGTTATCAACTTTGTTTTGTTTGGAAACATGATAGATTTGATCATGCGTTTGAACAATTATCTCATACATACCATGTCGAGATTTAGCCTCGAAATAAAAGATATCGTAAAAGTAGGTAAAAATGGAATTGCCGTTAAACTTGTACTTAAAACCTTGTTCAAACAGGGAAGAGACAGAAAAAATGTTTTTGGACAATCGATGAGCATATAAACAGTTAGCTAAAGTAACTACAAGGCCAGAAGGACATGTAATAGAATATATGCTGGTAGCCAAGACCGGGACTCTTTTCCCATCACCAATGATGAGTTCCATGCCGCCTTGTTCTATCTTCTTCCACTTTTCAGGTTCTTGCAAAACATTAATAATGTAGAAACCACATCTAGTATCAAATACCCATGTATTAGAGGAAACAGTGAAAAGTTCAATAACATTTGTTGACTTACCCAATGAGGAACCCTTGCCGGAGTTTCTAGTTATCTTGATCTTAGCAAGGTAGATGGGGCAGTTACGTTTCCAGTGGCCCATCTGATTACATTTAAAGCATTGACGTTCCTGAGGAGGAGGCGTTAATGGTTTCTTGCCCTTGGTCTCTTTAACCTTGTTCTTGGATTTGGTTATACCTGTATCAACAACCCTGAGCACAGCCGGTGTGGTCCTGATCTTGACATTTAGAAATAATGTCAGAACCTCATCTAATGTCTGGGCTGAGCAATTAATCCCATGCATGCGATAATGCTCGGGTAAAGATCCGAGGACTACATCCAAAGCCATCCCCTCAGAAATGGAGTAGCCGAGGTCGATCAGTCTGTCGCGATACCCCTTCATCATCATGACATGATCATATGCAGAGGAATTAGGCGACATATGGCAGTTCACAAAATATTGAAGTGCTTTACATCTTTCACCTCTCTGGTTCAACTCAAATAAGTCTTTGAGTTTTCTTATGATCTCATACACTCCTATGTTAGTGAAGTTATACCGAAAATCCAGTGTCATGCTAGATAACATAAGCTCAGTTACTTCCCGAGCGTCATCACTATGCTTTTAGATTTCCGTCCGCGAGCTGTCGTTTAGCAAGTAAGACGACAAGGTCTGGATGGGTCGGTCAAGAACATACATCTTTCCAAAAAGCCTCAAGATGTTCCTTAGGAGGGTTTGCCATGACAAGAAGTTTGTCTTAGTGAATGGGTCCAAAGATACCATTGAACTTAGAGGAACTGTGTTTTCATTAGCCTTCTGAAATAAGCAAAGTAATTTTTAAATTAGTATTTTCGGTGTATAATATTTTCTTATATAACTGGTAAGATTTATTTAATAAGAAAACTGAGAATTCGATTACACGATTTTACTTAAGACCGCCAAATGAGCCTCAGGAGCAAACTCGTGTAACCAAACTGACAACGGTTCGCGACTCTCATTTATGAGTCCGCATAATAGAATGGATTATATTTTGCGATACGTTTAGCCTCATCCATGCCAACTTTGTCTATATACGTTCATAGTGCGGTGTTGAAATACTCCAACACTACAAACATTCATAAAGAAAGCGATAGTAATCCCAAATGGTCAATGTGGCTGGAACGGTGTTTAAATACTCCAATGCCCCACCCTGGAAGGTACTCTAGGCACCAAGTGGGGTGTTGGAATACTCCAACACTGATGCTCGATCAATACATTCCAAGTTAGACTTGGTTTTGGGGACGACATGAACTATCAATTTAATTTTTACCAGATAGGGAGTTTAATATTTTAGTGATCGTTAGACACAAACGATAAACCCTATCTCCACTCGGGACTTTTATTTTAAATCACATATTTAAAATATCTAAGTGTCGGCGAATGGTCAATTGTGTGTTAACGACATAACGATATGGTCTTGCTAGAGCCATTTAGCAAGACCAATAGGACATGACAATATAAAGGTGAACAACCACATGGAAGACAACTCGGTGCGTTCGTGGATCCGGTTCAACTCCCACTAGCCTTCAGACACCTTTTTGGCGAGTGTCCGATCTTCAGTCTTGGTTTTTGCAAAATTAGAAATTTACTAACAACTTAGTAAACCTATCTCTATAATGCAATTTTGAAACCCGAAAACAGCGGGTCCACCAAAACCAAATAAAGATACAATTGAGCCAATCAGAGAAAAATAAAATGCGCCAAACATACAATCATGTATAATATTAAAAGGGTTGGCCATTACACACAATTAATAAAAAGAAATATTTAAGTAATTCCGTTCACAATTTGGAAATGAATCAAAATTGCGAACCACGGATTACAAAAAGAGCAGTAGATTTACGCGCGGTGATCGTGGATCTGATACCACTGTTGGGTTTTACAGTGGATATCCGGATTGTCCGTTTTGATTATTTACCGACTAAATATACGTGTTAATTAATCAGAATTAATTACACAACGGAAATAAGTTTTACAATGCGAATTTAGTAAATACCATAAACAGGATCTGATCACTGTGTACACGTAAATACAGAAAATTAAATAAATTTATTTATTTATCTAAACAATTTAGATATACCTTCGCGGAGTCCAAACAACCGTTTGAGACATCGGGGTTTGATGAACTGGCGCTAGGGTAAACGGTAACGCCCGACTCGAACCGGCGAGTCAAGTCTTCAATTGACTTTGAAGATGGGGCCTCAAGCACCACGGGCGTGTTCATCTCATGAACCGACGGTGGTGGCGGTAACGAAACCATGCTATGCAACATAGATTTCCAATCGAATGGCTCCGACGTGCTTGACAACGAAACCATTGAAGAAACGATTTCATCCGTCGCGCGTGGAGGCGACTGAGGAAGTGGCTTAACGGTGGCGGCATACCATGGCGCCGGCCACTTATGGTTTTCACCCGATTTGACCGTGGTGACACGCGAGAGCTCAAACATGGGCCTCGGTGGCGCGGGTAAAGCGAGAACCACCTCTCGGTGATCCTCGCCAAAAACGTCGTTGGCGACTCCTATCCTCTGCCGCGACGGATCTAGCGGTCGGACTCTAGCTTCAACGCAGTGGCAATCAATCGTGGATCGCATTTCACTATCGTAGTAATCGAAGACGACGAAGATGGCGGTGGTTCTTGGTACGCCGAAGACGAGAGAGAGAAGGGATGGGGGGGGGGGGGCGTCGGCGTCGTAAGCGGAGAGGGGGAGGAAGAGTGTTTTGCGATTAGGGTTTCGCAACCCCATTCTCCTCCTTTTTAATCACATACTAATCCCTTTTGGGCTTTTAGTCAAGTACAAGCCCACGTCGCGATCCAACACTGTAAACCCATAGATATAATTAATGCGTTAACCGGTAACGATTAGATAATACCTCGTCAATAATTCTCGTAAACTATTTTACGATAAATTTGTTTCGTTACATTTAATTAAACAAGTATTTATTTATTTCAACCGTTTAATTAATTAAATAACAAGTAATTAATTTATTTAGTTCGTTGACACCGGTGTAACTCTTCCGGGTTGAAACCGGGTCGGTTACGTTAAATGTCGGGCCAGGACATCTAATATCTAACATTGGTGGACCATTGGCTGGAGCTTGATAATCAGCCCTTACCAAGTGACCAATTAATCTTTTCATTGGAGGATGATCTACTGGTTTCTTCTTTTGATAGATAGTTAATGTACCTACACTTACATCTGTCATGTGCTTTAACATCATTATCTGGGCTTCATTCTTCACCAACTGAGGATATCAATCATTTAAGATTATTTGAACAAACCTCGGATACTGAATTTCCCTTTTCTTCCTTACGACAAGGTTATCTCCCATATAATGGAAGATCAGACCAACAAAGTTATATGAGCGGTTAAGAATCAATGCTACCAAGATAGACAACATCTTTAGACCTATTGTATCATGCCCCGATAACGTATTCTGCAAGCAAAGTACTAAAAGATGAATCAAATACTTATAAGGAACGTAGAATTCTGACTTCATAACCCAATCTTGATTCGGATCTTCAACATTCCAGATCCGTTTTAAGACAACAACTATATCCGGCCTGTCAAATTCAAACGGAGCCTCTCCATCATCACCATTAAACAGTAATGCCCTCCTGACATCAGCTTTAGTAAATTGAACCGTTGTATTTTGTACTACGCCGGTGATGCGAACTGGGTCATCGGTTATCGTTCTTGCAGTGGACCAAAACTCGGTTAGAATATGAAGATAGGGATCACACTCCGCTGTAATTGCGTAATGTATCCTTGAACGCCTTAAAAAATCAAAGATACCACCGAATTTTGCTGCCTTTGATCTGATAATGCCTAACTGTGAACAAATGTTGTGCCTATCACTAGTTCTCAAATCTCACGCTATTTCTGAATACACATAAAACAAAATTTTCTTTAAATTCAATATGATAACCGAAAATGCTCACCATGTTTGTTAATTATTTCTCATTCTCTTAAACGATTAACTTTTTCAAAAATTAGGTTTTCACAAAGTGAGACACGAACTAAAAAATAGAACGAACTAGTTTGTGAACTGGCATGCGAAGTGGGTACAAACTCAAGTCAATCGGTAACGAATACGATCACAAACGATGAAAATAAGAATAGCTTTCATTGATCGGACAAACATGAACCCAACTAAAAGCTATTATAGAAAGACTCTCAGTTTTTCACCCCTGAAAACACACACACTAGACCCAAAATCTCTTGCAAAATCCTACACCTATTACATATATATAGGAAGACTCTTTCAACAAACCGGACCAACCCACAAACTGTCACTTCTTGTCTTAGTTCGTGTTTGGTTCGTGACCAGTGTAGAATTTCTTGTCTTCAGGTGTTTTCTTCTAGCTGATCCAACATCCGCCATTCTTTGTTCTAACAATTGTCAATGTCCAGATGTTATAGAGACCAATTGTTTTGGACATCAAAGTTAATGACGCAACGGATGGTGGCCATTTTAACAATAAGGGAAAAAATATCTTCAAAATCAAGATTTTTTTTCCCAGAAATAGGACTTTTCCCCATGTTTCTTTCAAAAACAGGACTAGTATTTTTCTTTTTCAGAATTAGTATTTTCGTGGTTGGCAACCACAATTTAGGCTTGGAGCTTGGCTTTGATGTACCCGACCGACGTAAATCTTCTCTGGTGGGTCCATTTCTTTGTTACTAACCACGAGATTCACAAAAAACCCTATCTCGCGTTTACCAACCACGAGATGTCAGGAAGGTCAAATCAGTTTCCTCTGCCTTGAATTAGACGAATATGGTCATTTACTTACTTTGTTGAATAGAATTCATGACTTTAATACACCAAATACATACATCAAAAACCTGTTCATTTACTATTACATCCATGCATGCATAGAATAAATCACACAAAAAACAAAGAAGATATCAATTCTCTTTAAATCACATACAATGAATACATACAATAAATGTGACATACGTCTTCCAACGAATTCTCCACCAACATAATACTCTTTAAATCACATTCACAAAACACTCTTTCATAAAAATTCAACAACACAACCCTTTCACCTCCTTCAAAAGTACAGATTTACACAACACTCTTTCACACATACAGATTCAAGTATATAACAATTCCACTCTTTCACTACTTATACTCTTTCCATCTTTGTTTTCTAAACCCAAAAAAATACCAAATGGATGAATCATAAATTTATCCTGGTCTCCGAAATAATGAATTGTTGTTTCTGGGTAGCCATCACCGAGTCCACCATTTATATTACTCGCAAAATTTTTAAGGTGATCCTCTAGTAGCAAGACACACTGATAAAGAATTATGGACACTTTTGGTAAAAAAAAAAAAAACTAGAAAAGGGTAAGTTCCCGGATAAGTTACTGAGATACATCAAGAGAGCCGGTTTTGGAGGCGTGTTACAATGTTATTACGACAAGATAGATAATCATCTTGTAACATCACTGGTGGAGCGCTGGCGTCCTGAAACTCACACGTTTCACTTTTCGTTTGGTGAAGCTACAATAACCTTAGAGGACGTTCAGATTATATAGGGCTTACCTCTTAGTGACGAGGTAGTTTCTTTTGAAAATTACAGATCAAATCAAGCCACAAAACAAACCCTTTGTCAAAATTATCTAGGTGTAAAATTCTGGCCCTTTGGGTAGGACCCGAGCCTTAGAAACGGATAAGAGCTGATAAATTGGCAAATTAGGAGATCCGTATATAGGCATAGTATGTCAATTAAGGTATTAGAGGAGTCCAGTAGCCTTAAAACACTTCACAAACATCACACACAAGTTGAAGTCTCAAAACATTGATGATAAACCGAAAACTGTTATGTTTCATGAATTACGTGCAAATTGATACATGAAATTAATTGTGTGATTGTAAATTGTTATAGGGCATGCTGATACTTGATTTTATTGGATTTGATGTGGTAAAAACAACGATAAACATGGGAAAAGCCATAACATTGAATACCATGACCAAAACATAAAAAAACGTGAAAAATCAACAAAAGTCATGAGGGCTGCCAGACTGGAGCTCTAGGTGTATCGCCTAGAGCATTCAGTTGTTCCAAGCGATACTCTTGGGACTGCTTTTCTAGTAGAAACCCTAATTTGCACTATTTAAGAACAATTAGCCTCCACCACCTCATTTTACAGCCACCCCACGACTAAAAACACTCTCAAGGTTTGGTTTGAGTTCTTGTACCAAGGAATCATCATCTTGTTCAAATTCATTTGAAGATCTAAGTCCCATTTCATCCTAGTTTCATCGGAGATCACCGGTATGCGTTTCTGGCTTGACTTCTTGTTAAAAAGCTCCAAGCTTTAACCTTTATATTAGATCTAGAGCTGCATGATGATGATATAATGATTCCATGAGTAGACCTAGGGTTTAAATTGATAAATTGCATCTTTGAAGCAAAAGTATGATCTTTGTGATGTTGATGATGGTCCATGCATAGATCTAGGGTTTTTGATGTTGCATGCAAGTAAAGATCCAATTTTTATGCATGAATCTTGTTATGGATGCTTGATAATGGTAGATCTAGTGTTGTTATGCAATAAAGTCATGGACTTTACCTGAAATCTATGATAGAAACCCGGTTTCCGTAACCATGCATGTTAGATCTCTAATTAAAGGTGCATGATTTGTGATAGATCTTGTATAAAGTTGCATAATTCATGTAAATGGATGCATAAGGGATTATAAAATCACAAACTTGATGTCGGATTGCATGTAGAATAATTTATTTATGTGAATTTATCTTGTAAATGGCCTATTAGGTCAAAGTGACATACATGCATGTGGTTAGAAACTTATGGCATGACTTGAAATGTGTTACTTGATGATCTATGTGACTTAACATGAGATGATAATGTGGTTTTATCATGGAATTAGCTTACATGTAGTATATAAATTTATCGGAAAATAATTAACCATGTAAATGTATGTGTATGCTCATGTAATTGTTTGGTTAAGTGCTTGCATTCTATTCGTAAAATTAGTTATGAGTTATACGAGTGTACATGTCCTAAGTCTCCTACCCCAAAAGGAATAATAAGACTTTGTACGGTCGCCCCGTCGATCGTGCATCGTATACGCGGGATAACGTCGTAAATAATTGTGATGCATTATGTTTATCATCACACAACATGTTACATGAGATATACGTGTTAGGTTAAATATAGAAAACTTACATTCAATCACCAACGTTTTCGCACCCTATAAAATCTGTGTCGGGCGTGAGCGAAATGGAATCACAGTCAAGGTTACACGAAATGACCTCTGGATGATTAAAGAACTAGACCCGTTTAAGGAGTCGAAAAAGCATTTTATTTCAGGTTTTGCAGCGGAAATTAATAATAAGTTTAATTTGTTTCACTGTTCACAAAAAAAAGTATAAAAAAGATTTAAAGACATGACACCGTTGGGTGTTATGTAGTGAAATCTCCAAAATGACTAGTGTGACCATGACTCTAGACAAATACGACATGTCCTAATGATATGCACAAAAGAGAGTTTCATACAAGCAAGCAGCCGATCAAGTAACTGAGAATTCACATACTAAAAGGTCAACATAACGTTGGTGTGTTCACAGGTTGAAGTAAAATTAGAACCGTGATTGACAACAAATTTTAACATAAGATTTATCACACATTTGACAGTTTGTTAAGATACTGTATATTATTATTATTATCATTAACCTTGAATTCTGAAACTAACTGATTACCAACTCATGATCACCGCATGGCGATTATAACTGTATGTACCGTAGTGACTATAATAACGGGAGTCAGGATTGGAGCAACCAATCAGGACAGGGGCGTTAACCCAACAGATCGATTCACGAGTCATCGTTTCTTTTAAACTTAATAAGATTCAATCAATAGTGGGGTTTTCATTATACCATGAATCAACATGAAATACAATAGGATGGACGAATAATTAATGTAATCAATAATGGGAGTCAGGATTGGAGCAACCAATCAGGACAGGGGCATTAACCCAATAGATCTATTCACGAGTCATCGTTTCTTTTAAATTAATCGGATTCAATCAATAGTGGGGTTTTCATCATACCATGAATCAACATGAAATACAACAGGATGGAAGAATAATTAATGTAACCAATAACGGTAAAAGTTATCTACTTATCAGGTATGATACGTGTTATATGAATTCTTCTCCAAAAGCATTTAAAAGCAGTTTAAAAGAGGGGCCATGAAACTCACATGAGTTTGGCAATTTCCAGATAATATTAGGAAACGGTGATCAGATAACCTTGCAGTCCTACATTAAGTATAAGACAGCTTAAGGTCTAAAGACTGGATTGACAATTAAGTCACTCCTAATTAAGTGGTCAAGTCATGACGTCATGGTGACCTGATAGTTCAGTTGATAATTGATTGCCATAAAGAATTATTTATTATCAATAATTAAATAACAAGGCTTGAACCCTACGTGATGCGTCGGGATTCGTTTCTTTAGTAGTTGTGTTTCTTACAAAAAATCACGCATACATTAATATTGTACAACTGATTTATATAAACATCAATGCATAGTTAGTATCAATATACATATCAAAAGTGGGTAATATTTAAGACTCGAGCCACTGCATTAGCGGAAAAGACCAACCCAAAACCTATAAAAATATATAATTTTTTTAGAACCTGCCATCTAACTGCTGGAAAGGGTAGATAGAGAGCATGAACATCACTCGATAGAGTTAGTAAAATAAGAGTACATGGTGTACCCAGACGATGCATGTTGCACAATCTTTAATAAACGCTACATCAATGGCATAACGTGCAACCTCTTTCCCTTCTGCAGCCACAATTAATATTTGTTTAGCAACTAAAGCAGGGAACAAAATTAAGGAATAAAAGAGGCATGAACCCTATAGAAGAAAGCAAAAACGAATGAAGCAACAATTTAATGAATAAACATACCTCTAAAGACCTTGAGCAAAAATTAATCATCTAACTTAGTGCAATAACCTCAAATCTGCTTAAGAAGAAAATAAGAAAAAGAGCACTATTCACTCTTTAAGGTAGACAGGCACCTGCAATGATAAGAAAACAAACGGGAAATTGACCGAATTTTGCAAAATAACTATTTGGTCGATTTTGAATGCTTAATTCATAATCGCTAAAATAATTTATGGTTAGAATGTTTGACATATTATGCTGACCGACATTTACATGATTTGGTAGAGTTTACTTTTTTGAACATAATCATCATTTTCTTAAAAGAAGTATTGTTCAGCAACAATAAGCATGCATATAAACCGTCATAAATTAGGACTGTTTTGAAGAAGCTTATTAGTACCGTATCTATGTTGCTTAGCCGCAATTTATCTCTATGTCGCATGGCAGAAAGTACTCCGCATTAAACAATGATGAAATACAATAATAAGACAGAACAAACAGATAAGCAACCAACATGAACCAAATAAAAACATAGAGATTGAACCTACACCTACGAAACCTAAGAATACGTGTTGGCAAGAACATAACTATTAAAAAATCACTTCCATGACCTCTAAAATGATGTAACATGTAAAGGAAAAAAAACAGGAATCATATTGTTAATGTTTGGAATGCTAACCCGTAAAAAAAGACGAAATAAATAAGTAATATGGCTCACAGAGAAATTTGCATTATGAATTTTGAGTTCAATAATATTCTACATGTTTTTTGGGCGACCCAATTGTTGGAAAAAAAACCAATGAGTAAGCCACAACCATACATACCTACCTCACTATCAGTAGTGGGCTAAAGGAAATCAAGAAAATGAAATTGCCATGAATGGAGGTTTTGTGCCCTCGTCAGAACCCTAATGTAGCGTACTTTTTGTTGGGCTATACTTTATGAGGCATGAACATTAGAATGGGCTTAACTTGGTTTGGGCTTAGATGTTTACGATTATGGGCTTAGTGGACCGGTCTCATTATGGGTTTATGATTGGATTAGGGTTTATGTAAAGGGTACAATATAAACCCATTAGTTTATGATTATTAGGTAGTTGTTGGTTTACGATTTCTGCCTCCTCATTTGTATTTCCGATCGTAATCATCAATCTCAAGAAAGTTGATTGTTCTTCATTCAAGATTTGGTCTTTTTGTGTTGATTATCACTCATATCAAGTCTATTTCATCATCTTTCTCTTGAATCGATCTTGTACAAGGTTTCCGCACTTGTTCGAGATTAAGATATCATGAATGGTTGTTGTTTCTGGACCAACAATTGGTATCAGAGCTAAGAATCACTGATTCGAGGTTCTCACGGTATTGGATTCAAGCTTTTTCTAGAAAAGGTTCGATTTTTGAAGGGTTTGAAGCTGCTCAGTGGGTTTACGATTAATCTGCTGCTGCTCTCAGGTGTTTTCGATCATTTTCTGGGTGGTTTTGAGTGTTTTCGACTGGTGTTCTTCGTCATTTTGGTGTTTACGACTTCAAGGAGGGATTTTTGACAGTTTACGATCACAAGTTTTGAGTTTACGACTTCAAGTTCGGAACTTTGGGTGTTTACGACTTCTCTGTACCGGAAACGTGTTTACGACAATTTTCTATCGGAATCAGTGTTTATGATTATTCCTACCGGAATCAAGTTTACGACTGGTTTTAATTGGAATTGTGTTTACGATTTAAGTTAATCGGAATCGGGATTACGATCAGCGTGCGTGTCAGTATCGTAAACGGGGTTTACGATCGGAAACTCTACTTTTTTGGACTTTTGGACTTTTAGTTTTAAGTTTTCCTAAGCTTTCGTCATGGATTTCGAACCGAGCATGTACCAGAAACTGGACTTTGAGATAGGATCAACTACACGTCCTCCTAGACTCACTTCTGCTGATAACTTCCTTGAATGGAAATACAGATTCCAGAATCATTTGAAAAGTGTAGATCTGAGACTTTAGAGATCTGTTGTCAATGGACCGTTCATTCCCACACACACTGAAGCAGGAAAGATAGGAGTGGTAAAGACTGAAGCAGAGTACTCAGATGACGATTGGGAGAGATGCAACAAGGATGAGAGGGCTTATGCAATCATGACTATGGCTTTGACACCGGAGATTGCACAAGGGTTTAAGAAGTATAAGACTGCAAAGAAGCTATGGGATGCTCTTGTAGTAGCATATGAAGGTAATCCCGACATCAAGGCTAGCCGTAAACAGATGCTGAAGCAGAAGTTCAACTTATTCAATCATATTCAAGGAGAGTCCTTTGAAGCTCAAGTTCAGAGATTCGTGTCTTTAATTACTAAGATGTCAAGCTATGATGTTGAACCTGAACAGGAAGACAAGAATCTGAAGCTCTTAAACAGCTTACCCAAGAATTGGAATACAAACATCTCAATCATCAAAGATAACAACAGGCTGGATGAATTAACTGTTGATGAGCTTATCAACAAATTGAAATCGAAATTGATTGATGATAAACAACGGGAGCTGAATCATCTGAGTTCACTGAGTATGGCTTTACAGGTTTTTGCATTTTTCTCGGAAACTCTTTGTTATCTTGGAAGTAAAAAAAACAGAGCACAGTTGCTCGATCCTCAGCTGAAGCTGAATATAGAGCTATGAATTCTGCTGTATGTGAGTTAATGTGCTAGAATTAGGAATAGAAATCTCTTTGCCTGTATCTGTGTTTTGTGATAATGATGCTGCCATATCGATCAGTGAAATCTTGTGTTTCATAATAGTACTAAGCATTTCGAAATAGATTTATTCTTCTTGAGAGAAAAAGTTCTTACAGGTCTTATCAAAATTGAAAACATAAAATCTAGTGAGCAAATCGCTGATATCTTTACTAAGGGGCTGCTGGTGTCTCAGCATGAGTTTTGTTGTAAAAGGTTGAATATGTTTGATGTCTTTAAATGTTTAAATTAAGGGGGGATGTAAAAATATAATAATTCTGTATGGTTAATTCAAACATTTAGATATTAGAACTTTGTTTTTTATGGAATTTACATTGTGTTCTATTTTTGCTATCGGACTGGGAAAATTACAAGTTTAATGATGCTGGGCTTGGAAGGCGCTGACTGGAAGTGGGCTGATCTGCGATTGGGCCGAAGTCAAGACCCGGGTAAGTCCGGCTGCATTGGAGTATTTAAAGTCATTATCAGCTAGGGTTAAGAGTAATCGAGTATTTTCTTGTCCGCTTATCTTCTTTCCTCTGCTAGGGTTTTCTGGATATTGCGAGAGTAGTATATTCGATTTTTGGTTTATCGTAGAAATCAGATCATCACATCGATGATTTGTTCTTTAGGTTGATCATCTTATTCTGGTTGTTTTACTCAGAAAGATTGTTGTGATTCCATTTCTGTTCTTGTATGTTCATCAGATAATTAAGTCAGGCTCTCTTGTCTGAAGATGTGGGATCAAAGCAAGCTGGGAGTTCATCTGGAAGTGATTCAAGTGCCAACCAAAGTCAACTACATTCGTGGCACGATCACAAGCTAGTTCTAGTTCGAGTGGAATGGTCAATTCTGAAGAGGCAAATGCCACCAATGATCCCAACTTTGCACTCGGAATGGGATTTATGAATAGCTACCATGCCCTTATGGCTGGAACGTTAGTGCCTGCAGAGATGCTCTCTGGTGATCTAAATCAAATCAATCCTGAAGATGTGGAGATGCTTGATGTCTCCTGGCAAATGGCCATGGCCGTTTTCGGTGCAAAGAAGTTTATGGCAACGATTGGAAGAAATGTCTGGAAGGATCAGGTCGTGAAGGATTGCGGGGAATATCAGTGGGCATCGCAGGTCAGGGAACTCAGTCTGACGGGTGCTATGATTGCTCAAATGGAGAAGGGTACTGATGAAGAACATGCTTTTGTGGTCACTGATGAGGAGAACCTGGTTGAAGACAAAGAGGCATTTGCTGTCGAGGTTGACAACACAAAGGTATGTACTAATCCAACTTGTGCTCGTTTAATTCCTGGCCTTAGACAACTTTGGAAAAATAGTGAAATAGAATTATTTGATATGCAATGTTCTAGAAGTTCGTTTAAGGGTAGATGGGAAAAGAGTGAGGAGAAAGTTAAAGCTCAGAAATTGGATATAGAGAAATACCAAGCCCTAGCCTCTGAAAAGTCTGTTCTTTATGACAATGTTAAGTTAAAGATTGCTGAGCTTAGAAAGCAGGTAGATGAACTCACACATCAGAACAATGAGATGCCAGTAAAAATTGATGTGAATCAAATGAGAAATAAGAGAATGCTTGAAGCTGGAAAGGCCTTGTCCAACTGCATAACCGATGTTAGGTTTGGTAAGGATAAAGGAGGAATAGGAATTAGTTTTTCTGAACAAAACAAGAATAATGTTCCTAAACCTGTGCCTAGAGATATAATAGGTATGATCAATGAGGAGGATCAGGTAGATAGATCTGAATCAGAAATGCATGAAGCAGGACCTCCCCTAGATAGTGTATTGGTTGGTGTGAAACCTATGACAGAAAAGGAACTAGAAAATGAGAAACATATGATGTATGGGCTGGGTAATCAAAATAGAATTGTGGCATCCACTAGTGAACCAGGTCCATCTCAGGAACCATTAAACAATAATGCTGGTTCGTCTGACATTTTTGTTTCATGTGTAGATGAAGTAAGGATCCAAGATGTTTCTGAGAAGGATGGTGAATGCTTAAGAGTCAAAGAGTGTCATGCGTCTAGTAGTTTAAATTCTGATTTACCTAAGGATGATGTTCTTGCATCTGTGTCAGAACTTTCTATGTCCAAGTCCAAACAGTCTGTTATATCTTTGTCATCAAAACGTGTTTCTGATTCTAATGAAAAAGTTAATGGTTTTAAGATCCGTGTGCCTAACACAAGAGTTGGCCGTGAGTCTAAGCCCAAGGACTTTGTCCCTTATCTCCAGGTTGTGTCTACTTTCAACAGAACAAACAAATCAAAATCGGAACAATTTTGTTTAATTACACAACCAGAAAAATTTCCAAAACATGTAATACACAAATGGGATGATAAGCCTGAATGGAAGTCGTCTTATCCAAGACGCTCATATCTCTGTAGTCATGTAAATGGGCCTAGACTTATGAATTGTTTTCAGTGTGGAAAACCAGGACACTTTGCTGCAAACTGTGTGAACAGACCTTACCAACCATACTATCCGCAAAACCCACGGACTAGTATGTTGGAGAAAATGATGACAGGTGTTGATAAGAATCAAATACAACAAGCTTTGTCACAGGGGAAGCAAAGTTCAGAACCAATGAAGACTCAACAGTCTAAGGTTTTAAACACAAACGCTCCAGTGACGAAGCCTGTTGATGAAAAGTGGAATGTGGCCAAAACTCCAAAACCAACTTACACACCTAAAGGAGTTTACAAAAAGAATGATAAGATGAAACCAGAATTTATTGAGAAACAAGTGTCTAAAGTCAAAAGAGTTAATAAACCTAATGGAAAAACAAAGGTTGAGAAACAGGTTTCAAAACCAAAAGATGTCACTCAAACGAAACAAGCCGTTTATACAAAATTGAAACTTGAGTGGAAACCTGTTAAAAAGCCAGCAGGTAAAAAGGCCACATCACCACCAAAGAAACCTGCATCTGTAAAGAACTCAACCAATGTGATGAAACCACAGAAACACCCTGTTTGGAAACCAAAAGTCAACACTCAAACTTTGAGTGTACCTGAATCAAAAGCAGTAATGTCTCTTCAATTAGTTAATTACACTGATTCCAAAGGTGTGTCCAGATTTGTTATGGCCTGGGTACCTGAATCTAACTGATCTTTGATCCATGTAGGGACAGCCAAGAAGAACTGTCAACAATCTCTGGTACGTTGATAGTGGTTGCTCCCGACATATGACCGGAGATTTGTCACTTTTGGAAGATGTTCAAGATTTCAACGGAGGAGGAGTTTCATTTGATGGTGGAGTAGGTGGTAGGATCAGCAAGAAAGGTGTTGTGAAGAATGGCAGCTTAACATTTTCTGATGTACATTATGTGGAGGAGCTGTCACATAGTCTGCTGAGTGTCTCACAGATCTGTGATAGAGACTATTCTTTATTATTCAACCGAAAGGAATGTATTATTCTCAAGCCCGGAGTTAAGATTCCTGAGGAGTGTATTTTGATGCGCACACCAAGACGAGAAAATTCTTATCTTCTCAACATGGGTAATCCTCCAACTTCAGAAGAAGCCTGCCTTATCTCAAAGCAAAATGAAAATCTGGCATTGTTGTGGCATCGTCGTTTGGGACATGCTAACATGAAGAATCTGTCAAAGCTGGCAAAGGGAGAGCATGTAAGGAACCTCCCTATCATGGATTTCACGTCAGTTGAGAAGTGTGTTACATGTGCTAAGGGGAAGCAGCACAGATTACCGCATCGTTCCAAGATCGTCAATTTTGTTTCATCGGTATTGCAACTACTTCATATGGATCTCTTCGGCCCAATACAAGTTCAAAGTATCAGCAAGTTCTCATATTGTCTGGTGATAGTGGATTATTTCTCTCGTTTTACTTGGGTTTTCTTTCTATCAAACAAGCATGAAACTCCAGCGCTTGTGAAACAGTTTGTCACTCTTATAGAGAATCAGTTGAGCAAAAAGGTGAAGGCTATTAGAACAGACAACGGAACAGAGTTTAAGAATGCTGAATTGAATATGTTTTGTGGAGTAAAAGGTATAGAAAGGCAATACAGTGCACCATACACGCCTCAACAAAATGGTGTTGCTGAAAGAAGAAACATAACTCTCATTGAAGCTGCTAGAACTATGCTGTGTGATGCAAGACTACCAATTTTCTTCTGGGCCGAAGCAGTCAACACTGCTTGTTATGTGCAGAATCGAGTACTTTTGAACAAGCGGCATGAGAAGACGCCTTATCAAATTATTTATGGAGAAAAGCCAAGGGTGGGGTACTTCACGACTTTCGGGTGTCCTTGCACAGTCTTAATTCAATCGGATGTGGGGAAATTCGAAGCAAAGGCTGATGAATGCTATTTTGTTGGATATTCTGCAAATAGTGCTTATCGGGTCTATAACAAAACCACCAAACTGATAATCGAGGCATTTGATGTAGACTGGTTGGAAGATAATCCGACAGATGCTGGAATTGGACCGGACTGAATCTTTGATTATGGGACTTTCTATAAAGGGTTTGACTACTCAAACATGTTTCCTAGTCTGGAAGAAGAAGACATCATTGCTCTAGCTCCTGAAGTGAGGCCATCTGTTGAAAATGTTAGAGACAGTGTATCAGAAGCAGCTCCTAAGGATGATGTTGTGGATGTTCCAGAATCGTCAGGAACTCATGATGATCAGAAGGAGCCTGAAACCCAAGGTATGAATAATGATGTTAATGATACTAACCTGCCTGTTTCTGTTTCAGTGCCAGATAATCAAACCACAAGAATCAACAGAGATCATCCTCTCAGTAATGTGGTTGGACCAGTGACAGCAGGAGTCACAACTAGAAGCCGCACGGGTGACATCAATCACTGCATGTACTCGTGTTTTATCTCCCAGATAGAGCCTCCAAATGTGATGGTAGCTCTTAAAGATCCAAGCTGGATGGAGGCTATGCACAATGAACTGAATCAATTCTCAAAATTGGGAGTGTGGCGACTAGTGAAAAGGCCAGAAGATAAAAAGGTTATACCCACAAGATGGTTGTACAAGAACAAGAGAGATGATACGGGTATAATCGTAAGGAACAAGGCAAGGCTGATTGTTCAGGGACATAGACAGGTGCATGGGATTGATTATGATGAGGTATATGCTCTAGTGGCTAGATTGGAAGCAATTCGTATTTTCCTTGCTGTTGCAACATATCTCAATTTCACAGTGCATCAAATGGACGTCAAGACAACCTTCCTGTATGCTGACATGAATGAAGAAATTTATGTGGGTCAACCACCAGGGTTTGTGGATGAGGAACATCCAGATCATGTATATCTGCTGGATAAAGCCCTCTTTGGTTTGCATCAAGCTCCATGCACATGGTATGAGACTCTATCCAAGCATTTGGTGGAGAATGGGTATACAAGGGGAGTGGTTGATCAAACCTTATTTAGAAAGAAGGTGAATGATGATATCATCATGGTGCAAGTGTATGTGGATGACATCATCTACGGCTCTACAAATGAAGAATTGTGCACCGAGTTTGAAGATATCATGAGAAAGAAGTTTGAGATGAGTGATCAAGGGGAGATGAATTTTTTCCTGGCATTACAAGTGAAACAAGATGAAACTGGAATTCTCATTCATCAAGCAAAATACGTGAATGAGATTCTCACGAAATACAAGATGCAGGACTCCAAGCCAATCTCCACTCCCATGGAATCCCGGCCTCTACTGACAGTGGATGCAGATGGGGAACCAGTGAGTGAATTCTTGTATCGGTCAATGATCGGGTCACTCATGTACCTAACAGCAAGCGGGCCAGACATCATGCATGCAGTGTGTGTGTGCACGTTATCAGGCTAATCCTAAACTCTCTCATTTTGCTGCTGTTAAACGTATTTTTAGGTATCTGAAGGGCAGGCCTCGGCTTGGACTTTGGTACCCAAAGAATACTGATTTCCAATTGTTTGCTTTTACTGACAGTGACTATGGAGGTAGTGATCTTGACAGAAAGTCAACAACCGGTGGATGTCAGTACTTGGGAGACAGACTCATCTCATGCAGAGTAAGAAGGAGCATACCATGTCTAAATCAATTGCAGAAGCTGAATATGTGGCAGCATCAGCTGGATGCTCGCAGGTAGTATGGATTAAAAATCAGCTAACTGACTACGATATGGAATTCATTAACACTCCAATTTTTTGTGATAATGCTGCTGCTCTGCAAATTGTTAAAAATCCTGTTCAACATTCCAAAACAAAGCATATAGACATCAAGGTACATTTCATTCATGATTGCTATGATAGGAAGTTGATTCAGTTGGAAAAGGTAAGCTCAGATCAAAATGTTTCAGACCTTTTCACAAAACCCATTCCTTGTTCAAATTTTGAAATATGTGTTGAAGGCCTAAGGATGATTTCCTTCGAGGAATGATCTGATCAGAATTGTTTGTATATAGTTATGTTTATCAAAAAAAAATTATTATTATTATTAAAAAAAACTCATTAGAAAAAAATTATTAATTAAAAAAAAGGGTGTTTTATGCTTCAAAAGCCTCATAAAAACAGGGGAAGAAATGTCACTGTCTCAAAAAAATCTGACAATTTGTTTGAGGTTTTTATGAAGTCTTTTGTTTGCCTTGAGTTGGTAGGAAGTGATATAAATTTCCAAGACATTCGGAGACTGACACGTGTAAGGTAGAAGTGAAAGACGGCTCAAAGATGATGTGTCGGTAAGCTAAATCAAAAACTATGATCATCCAAGTAAGTGCAGTAAACTTAACTTCTATATATGTATAGTTTTCCATCCTAATTTACATAGTTTAAAAGACTGAGTCCCAACAAAAATGGGTTGAGAGTGGTATCCACCTAGTATTCACTCTCTCGCACGCCATGTTTCTGCTGTTATGACAAACACCACAGAAAAATGAAAAGAAAAAGAAAATTGAAAAAAAAAATGAAAAAGGAAAAGTTATAAAGATAAATAATTATTGTGTTTGGTATTCTCTGCGTGCTTATGCGGCCGACCTGATCACCAACTGATAATTAAGAAAATAAGTGGTAGTCATAGCGGTGTTGCATGGTTCCTCAAGTTGGGGGTTTGTGAATCCTCAATAAACTCTGAGGTTGGGTAGGTTTTGCTATGAACAATTGGGTGTGGGGACAGTTAAACATGATGGTAATTATGTACCATAATTAAGCACTTAAAATTTTTATCTGGATGTGAGTTTATGTGGTTTCAAAATTTGGGCAATCGTCTAGAGCGTCGAGTAACGGAAGCTGAAAAGGGTTCCTCAGTCAAAGATTTGTCGGGTTTGATCCATGAATTTACATCAGCTTCGAGGCAAGTGAACATTTAATTTCTGTAATTAGGTTATATTTGTTTTATAGTTTACTTTATGCTTTTAAGTCTTTAAATTTTTAAAATTTATATTTTTATGATCATGATCAGATACTCGGGGTATGAGTCTGAGGGGAAGTTTTGCAATTCTCAGATCGTTCAAAATTTACATTTTTTTAAAGAGAATTATCATTTTTTAGAGGTTTGGGAGTTATTTGATAATTTTGAAAAACATCAAGGGGGCATTGTAATATTTTTTTTTTAACAAAACCTCCTCAGCCCTCATTTCCGACTCATAGTTTACGATTCCCTCTCTCTCTCACTCTGCGTTTACGACCCGCCTCACAGAAACCCTAACCACCGCCATTTTCTGCCGGAAAACTGATTTCCGACCACCTCCGACCATCTACAGTGGAATCCGAGCACTCCACCGTGCTCATAATCACTTTCTGACCAAGAAGCCCACTTCAATCGACTGTTTACATGAGGTTTCATCGATCTATTCATGGATTTTGTGATTTAAACCCTAAATCGTGATCATTTTCTGTTTTTGCTGTGTTCGAGTCGATTTAACGAGATTTGAAGTCGGTTTTGTGTTAGGAACTGTTAAAATGTAGTGGTAAATGTTCATTGTACATATTTGATGTGTATTGAAGTGTTTCCGAGGTTTTTGCAGGTTCGAAAATGGCGGACTCGGCGTTTACGACCGCCATGAGGTTGACGACGACGTTTGACGTTTACGATCGACGATTACGATCGTCGATTATGATCGACGTTTCCGATATCGATTACGATCAGAGTTTATGATCGGAGGGTTTTACGATTCTGACTGATTACGACAATGGGTGTTTACGATCGGGCCATGTGTTTAAGACTAGACTTTACTTGACCCGATCGTGAACCCAATTTTCTGATCGTAAACTCGATTTACAGATCGTAAACCCAATTAGTGTTTAAATTAAAATCGTAAACCTTAATTAAACACAAAATGATTTGATTTTCGTATAAAATTAAATTGTTTAAGATAAAATTATATGTGTTTAGTTAATTTGTGTTTCAAAATCAAATTCTTTTCTTGAAAGTTAAATTGAGATTTTCTGAACTTAACAAGTTAAATGTGATAATCAATTGAACTTCAAGATGGTGTTAACAAAAACAATTGCTCTTTGATGAATTTAAGCCTGATGCATTTGTCTCGTTTTTCTCAGATGGCAGAAGATATGCTTGACAAAGAGATACACTTAGAAAGAGATCACTGCATCCCGGCCTATCTTGATGAACCTCCTGAAAGACATATGCAGCTATTCTACTCTCTGGTGGCAGGATTGAATGTATGCAAAAATTAATCATGCTCTTCGGACAAGTGTGCTGATCGATGAGCAGCTCGTCAGATAATTCTGGGGAACAGCAAGAGCAAATGCTGACAAGACAAGGATCACTGCAACCATTTAGAACCGACCAATTGTGATTCTTGAAGAAGACATTCGTCAGGGTTTGAACATTAATGACAGAGCTGAAGATCCAATAGAGTATTCAAAGGCGGTTGTGTTAGAAGGTGCTCAATCCTTAGGGTATGAAGGAAAGTTCCCTCCCATTTTCAAGAAGTTATTGCCGCACTACTGGAGGTGTTTGGCTCACTACATGCAGAAATCCTTCTTCGGGAAGAGAACAAGTTATGATTAGCTAAACAAAGTGCATGGCACAGTGTTTGTTGCATTGGCCTTAGACTGGGACTTCAATTTTTCAAAAATGATGCTGATGGATTGGATTGGCAATGCTGATTTGAGCGCCAGAGAACAATTCCTGATGACGCCAAGATTTGTGCAGATGGTGGTTATGAAGAAATATCCTATGATAGAAGAAAGGATAGAGAAGCTGGATATCAAGTTCATGGATAACAGTGTGTTCGGCTTGCAAACACAAGATTGAAAGGGAAAGAGTACCTATCAAGGGAGATTAGAATGGTCTAAAAGAGGTGCTTTCCCTGAAGTTCCAAGGGAACAAGATCAAGAAGAATCTGATTCTGAACCAGAAGTCCATCCGGTCAATGTGTCTGTTGCTGAAGACCATGATGTGACAACAATTGTGGCTGTGAATGTTCAAGAAGAAGCTGCGGTTATACCTTCTGATGAAGAGAACGTGATAGACGACATTTTCCCAGAATATGAGAATTTGAAAGACGATATCTATGGGGAATTGGGGCCCATTAGTCACAAGAGAGCAAGGGATGACTTGATCACATCTTCAAGTAGTGATGCAACCCCTCCAGAGTTGAACCTGAATGTTACTGAACATGATGTGATTGAAGAACCTATTCCGGTGCATGAACCTTCGTCGAGGAAGAAGACTGATCCTAGAACTCTGAGGTTCAAGTTTATGAAAACAAGCTCAAGCCTGATGGTGTTTGACCGTTCAGATGCCAGTGAGCAGAATGATGACGCATCAGAGCCTGCAAATGTTCAAAACTCAACTCAAGCTGAAGATCTAGCTAATGTCCAAGAACCAACAACAATGCAGACTGAAAGTCCTACTCTAATTGAACATAGCCCAGTTCATGAGGAAAGGCAATTCTTCGATGTGGATAGTATGTTGGTTGAGCCAAGTCCTGTGAGAGTGAACGTATCTTCTGAATCAAGCCAGCCTCCCATCATACCAAGCTTTCGTCCGTATCCAACATTTGTCGGAGAGAGTGCTCAAGCTGGTGATCTTCCGATAGATCTACGGATTAGTGCCGATCCACATATCAACTTTCTATTGTCTAAGAACAGAAGAAGAGAGAATGAGATAAAAGAGTTGAAGGAGGAAAACAAGATGTTAAAGGAGAAGGAGAGCAGGAATGAGGCTAGCATTGGGTTCTTGTATGCAAGCTTCTATGAGTTAAGGAAAAAGCTAGAACTCATGGAAAAGACTGGTAGCCTAAGTGCTCAAGGTGCCCCCGAACAGAGTTCTTCTCACAATGCTCAAGCTGCTGAAGAAGTGCATGAGGATGAAGGTGATGACACAATTGTAATGGCTGACTATGTTCGAGGAGGGAGAATCATCTCCAAGGCACCAGAAAGTCATGACAACTGGTTCAAGGACTTCTTCCAAGGTCCTCCCCCCACACTGTACACAATTGATGTGGGTAAAAGCGATATTGACAAAAGGGGGAGCCGTGAACCAATATTATGCTGGCACTACGATGGAGAGAAGAAGCTGTTCGCCGTGATCAGAGATGGGTATAGTCCAGTAGAATACTACAGAACAAGAGGGGAATTTCACTCCTAGACAGAACCTGAGATCAGAAATCTGCTAAGGGCTCCGTTCATAAACATATGGAGAAATGAAAATGGAGATCTAATTCGTAACAATCTGATGAGCCATTTGGCAGAGAATTTTGTGAACTTTGATCTTAAACAGGTTCGATGGATGGAAACTGGAACTGACCCTGTAACAGGAGAGCCTGTCGAAGAAGTAAGGCGACCACCCACCAAGAGAACTAGAGTGATAAACATGTTGGAAGAGATTGAAGATGGCACGTTGGTGAAAGACTTCGACAACTGGTTTTATGATCCAACTACACATGAGGTGGTGGTGGTCTGCAAGAAGATGAGAGCTTTCCGCTTCTATGATCCAGTTGATCTGCTGAGGTTTGGTGAAAGAGATATCAAGCTCCTCGCCTCCCAACCTATACTCGGTGATGAGAATGATCTATAAAATGCTATACGAGTGGGGATCTTTCATGGTACAGCAAACCGGATTGTGGAGCATGGATGGTGGTCCAGCAAGATGCCAAATACTTTCAGATTTGATTTGCTGCTACCATAGACAGTCTAATGGTTCATGCCTAGGGGAAGATTGTTGGGCTATACTTTATGAGGCATGAACATTAGAATGGGCTTAACTTGGTTTGGGCTTAGATGTTTACGATTATGGGCTTAGTGGGCCGGTCTCATTATGGGTTTATGATTGGATTAGGGTTTATGTAAAGGGTACTATATAAACCCATTAGTTTATGATTATTAGGTAGTTGTTGGTTTACGATTTCTGCCTCCTTATTTGTATTTCCGATCGTAATCATCAATCTCAAGAAAGTTGATTGTTCTTCATTCAAGATTTGATCTTTTTGTGTTGATTATCACTCATATCAAGTCTATTTCATCATCTTTCTCTTGAATCGATCTCGTACAAGGTTTCCGCACTTGTTCGAGATTAAGATATCGTGAACGGTTGTTGTTTCTGGACCAACACTTTTCGATCACTGATTCTTAAACAACCACAATCTCTTTGTCCAAATTGGTCAAATACATACCTGGGGACTTCAATCGTTGTGTTACATACACTGGTAAATCAATTGTTGTCAGGACCAAATTTAAGCCTTTACTCATTCAATACACAGATTCAAGTGCGAAAATCATGAATCCATGATCAAATCATAGTGTTTGCTTGTTGAAATCCTTAGATTTCGCCTCTGAAACTCAAGAACTTAAGGGTTTTCACACACAAGTGCTCTCTATCTTCAAAACCAGCCGTCCAAGAGGTTATTTAGGGTTATTCTAGTGTGGCTATTTATACTAGAGAGAGCACAGGTCGTGATTGCACTGAAATCAAGAGAATGTTATTGAAGTTAATGTATTTTATGACATCAGACAGACGAGATCGCCAAGAATAAGTCTGAAGTCGCCAGGAACAAAAGGAAGTCGCCAAGACAGTTGGTGAGGTCGCCAGCTTTGGCGAGGTCGCCAAGGCCTGGCAAGGTCGCCAAGACCAGATCGCCAGGATCATGAGGTCGCCAAGTTTTATTTCCCAAGTCGCCAACATTTTGGTGAGGTCGCCAAGAATGTCTAGAAATCACTAAGTACGCTCCGGAAATGTCAATTATCATTATTGAATTATCAAGGAGTGTTATTACAAAGACACAGTCAATTATTATCCTTTGTCAAGCAATTTATCATGAAATGACCCAGAACTTGGATACAGACATTCACACTGCAAATGAAATATACAAAGGCAATTACTTCAATATCAATAATCAACACAAGTTAAGACATTTAAACATGATATACAAAACATCAAATACTTGAGTGATTAATATCAACATTAAGATAATTGTCCAAGTACAAGATACAAGCAAAGTGAAAGATATACAATTGAGCACACAACCAAGGGATGCTATGTTTGAGTTGCCACCAACCCTATAAAGTTCTTACAAATTCCCCCTTTGGTGGTAATACAAACACAAAAAGGAAATGAGACAACTATCTGAGTTGACCAAGCAGCTTCAGTAAGAATCTCCAGTACTTTCGGACAAGGTTTCTGTAACGATCATCAAGGCAGACAATCTGTGCATCGTACAGAATCCATAGATCTTCTCGTGAAAACTTCTTCAAGTCAGAATAGTGCCACATTTCAATCATCCTTTCACTTCCCCGAGAGAGATAGCAGATCCCACGACCACCCATGGCCCAGTATTTCAAGGTACTTAGGCTTTCCGTCTTCATCTTCTTTGCAGCAATACACTCCCAACACCACCATCTTAGAAACAAACCAAAGTAGTTTGCATCCACTATCTCGTATGGCCTAAGCCTTCGAGCGATGGTGTCAAGGCGACTGTAGAATAACCATTTTAGGTAGCTTCTGTGCAGCAGTCTCAGTTCGATTGCTGCGAAGAGTCTTATTATTTGCTATCTTCCCTTTCAATTACCAGCTCATGAGTATCCCCACTGTAGTACCAACAAGTTATAGGATTGATTTTCTGATCGCCTTTTATTTTCTTTGTGACCAAATCCTTGCTGATACTTTTATACATAACCTTGTGAGGGACTTCAGCTCTTCGCCTTCTGAATGTCTTGTATTTCTTCTTTTCAGTCTTGATGGGACGATTTGAGCTCACATTGTAGATGGCCCTTATTTGATCTTCAGCATCTCTGCCTACTGGATCATTTGAGTGATTTATCAGTGGACGCCATTTGACCTGCTTCAATTCCCAGGAAAACAGATTTAGAAGATCCTTTATTTTGGCGAAGAATTGAACGAAACCGTTTCTGCGCTTGACAATGAATGCCTTGAATTCATGATCATATTTCCAACCAAGGATCTTCATTGGCGATGTATCATCACCTTTTTCATATCTGCTTTCGCTCCAAGAAAGTCAGGAACTGATGACTTTGTGGAAGAAACAGCGTGGGCTCTACATGGTTTAGTTTCCGGTGCTGGCTTCAATCTTTCAAGGCAAATAATCGAATGGATGAACTACAACCTTCACCCAACTAGAAAGTCTGAGAAATTTCTGATGTATCCCAGATTCATACAAGCCATCCTTGATCGTTACTACCCGAACTTACAGAAGACAGAACCACACTTGGTTCCTAGGAGGATGATATCCGGTTCTTACACTCGGTACCAGATTGGTCGTTATGATGGACCTGAAGTTCCTTTTTTCCCAAATATGATTGAGGGAATTGATGTTGATGATGATATGGATGAAGATCAAGAAAATGCTGATGCCAATGCTGAAATGGCAGATGTAAATGCTGCTGAACCTGACAATAATGCAGAGAATCTTCAAGATAATCCTGATGCTGATATGGAAGATGTTAATGCTGATGATCCTAATAATGATGCAGCAAATCTCCAAGATATTCAACCAATCAATTCTCCAATTCATAATGACCCTATGCCATCTGAGCCTGAAGACAGAGCCTCATCCAAAGGTGTATCCGAATCAGACAAGTCAGGAGATGAAGATGAAGGGTCTGATAGTGAAGATGTTGCTTCTGGAAATAATGAAAAAGGTAACTCAAATGCTTCTGTTTCCAAACCTGAATCACGGTCAAGGTTCCAACCTGGATCAGAATCAGGTTCTGATTCTACTAGTTCAGATGCTAGGGGTCCCAAAAAGAAGAAACTGAAAACAAGAGAAAAAGCTAAAGTTAGTGATCGACCTGAAGCTTCAAGTCAAAAGAAGCAAAAGAAAATAAAGTCAAGGCCGACTCAAGATGACATCTCATCAAATAACTCAAAATCTGATTCACGTGAACCAGATTCAGCATCATTTATGTATGAGGGTCATATTAAACCAAACAACAAAAGAGAGAAAAGATCCAAGTATGCTCAGGAAAGAAAGAAACTTGAAATAAGAAGAGGGCTAGTCTCTGGATCTGGAACTGTTGCTGCTCTACAATCTGCAGCATAACATGAACCAGCAGACATTGAGCAACAAAAGGTTCGATCTGCTCCTGTCACCACCACTGAAGCTACAGTTCAAGAAATTGATGCCTCTGCTGAGATCAACATCACAAGCTTGGAACCGGTAACTCAAGTTGAGACTCAGCTCATTTCAACTGCACCAGCTCAAGAAGTGTTCTTGGAGCAAAATCTTGACGCCTCTAACATTTCCTCTGACGACAAGCTTAAAGAAGCAAATGACAGAATAAAAGAACAAGATCAAGAGTTTCTTAAAGCCAATGAGAAAATAAGAGAGCAAGCAGAAGAAATTGAAAGACTGAAAAAGTTATTGGCTGAAGCTCTCCAACATAAACAAATTACCAGAACCAATGATGATGAAGCTGGAGGTAGTGGAAGTGGTAATCAAGGTGACGATCGGATGTTAGATCTGCCTCCCTCAGCAGAAGACACTCAACAAAATAAAGAACCAAGTCCTAGCCAGCCTGGCAAAGCTTCTGATGCAATAACTCTTACCGTTGTCACAGAACAAGATGTAGATGACACTCACCTTGCTGATTTTCAATCTGATGACAATGAATCTTCCGAACCTGGTGTTGACATTTCCTATGGAGACATCTTTCTGAATGATGAACCGAATGTTGAAGAGGAAGATGAAATTTATCAATCCGTAATAAGATTAGTGCCATCTCCTGAGAATATCAAACTTCCAAGATTCTCAAGGGCTGCATTTGAAGCAAACCAATCGTCTTCAGGAGAGGTACTTGCTTTAACCATGGGTGAACCTAATGAACCTCCTGTCATACCTGAAGTTTCTTTGCAACTCCATTTGGCTCCTCCAGTACAACAGCCAATAAGCATTGTTATGCCTGAAGCTGCTATATCTGAGATTTCTGAACAGCTGAAACACTTACACGTTGAAAGTGAGTTTCTGGATCTTGGAAGAACTGCATTTCGAGAATTTTATGCAAACACCTTGGCTACTGATCCAAGTAGCAGAAGTGGTGTGGTTGTTACGGTTGTTACTGAGGAAAACATTGAAGCCGGAGAAGTCTTAGAAATTCAACCGCTCAGCATGATTCCAGATGAGATCTTCAATGATATAAGTTTGGTTGAGCGTCTAAATAACCTCATTAATGACTCCAGTGAAACAAACTTCATAAACTTGGAATTCACTACTGACGATGAGTATGATGAGGAGATAATTTATGAGATCAAAGATGAACCGGTTGAGTTTACTTCTCCAACTCGTCCTAGATCTGAGCCAGTGGAAAGCGAACCTCAAAATGTAGATGATGCTATCGGATCATCAATTTCTTCACCAATCCATCACTCAGAAGAACAAGTAAACCCTGAAGGAGTTCAAACCCAACCTTCAATGCTAGTGTCTACTGCATCCACCACTGGAACAGTCACTAAACCTATTCAGACTCTTCCAATAACAAGTGAAAGTGGTGGTCAGGGTGCAAATAATCTAGTCTCATCACATGAAGCTGGTCCTTTAGTTAGAAATGACAAAGGCAAAAGAAAGCTAACTCATGAAGAGGTATATGAGCAGGAAATAGAGAAACAAAGGAAGAAGGAAGAATCCATCAGGGCTGCTAAGGATGAAATACTTCTTGAAAGGACACTGGATGAGATTGCAAGGCAAGAGGCTATCGCACAATTGGAAGAATCCATCCGTCCTCCTTCTAAAATTGGCCTTTGATCAGAATACTCTGAGCCAGAAGTTCACAACTCTGAAGAAAGAGAACCCAGAATCAGAATAATCCCTAACCTAGCTGGAGATAATGTTGATCCATCTGACAAGACAGAAATTGCAAATTATGTCAGAGAGTTAATCTCTCGTGGGATTCCCTTATCCTACCTGATGAATCTTACGGATTCACAGCTAGTGGAACTGTATACTGATGAGCAAGACATGAATAAACATCTGTACAACTACAAACTTGCAGAAAAGCTTACTGATCCACGTGCAAATCCATTTGCTGATACTGACAAGAAGTTTGAATATGTACAATTCAACGATAATCTGCGGGAAAAGATTCAAGAAATGCACGCGCAATATATGCCTCCTCCTCCTGAGATTTTTGATCGGTTTTCACCTCCACCCAGTCCAGCTATAGCTACGCTTGAAGTTAATAAAATGAACAAGAGAGAATTACAAGACTTTCTGGACTTAAGGGGATATGCTCGTAAAAGCTACAACAGAAAGCAGATCCCTGGTCTACGAACCATGGTCAAAGAACATATTATTGAAGAAAATAAGAAAGTCATGCGTCAGTAGGACGATCGTGAAGCAAAAAGAGTGGAGGAACACCGAAGGAAAGACACTCCTACTTTGGTTGACGAATGGAAGGAAATGGAACCATATCGCAAAGCCTTAGTGCAGTTTACTGCTAAAAAGCTTAAAGACATGCCTCCAAACGTTGAATCAGATGATGGAATGAAGATCCTTGGTTGGAAATATGATCATGAATTCAAGGCATTCATTGTCAAGCGCAGAAACGGTTTCGTTCAATTCTTCGCCAAAATAAAGGATCTTCTAAATCTGTTTTCCTGGGAATTGAAGCAGGTCAAATGGCGTCCATTGATAAATCACTCAAATGATCCAGTAGGCAGAGATGCTGAAGATCAAATAAGGGCCATCTACAATGTGAGCTCAAATCGTCCCATCAAGACTGAAAAGAAGAAATACAAGACATTCAGAAGGCGAAGAGCTGAAGTCCCTCACAAGGTTATGTATAAAAGTATCAGCAAGGATTTGGTCACAAAGAAAATAAAAGGCGATCAGAAAATCAATCCTATAACTTGTTGGTACTACAGTGGGGATACTCATGAGCTGGTAATTGAAAGGGAAGATAGCAACACAATAAGACTCTTCGCAGCAATCGAACTGAGACTGCTGCACAGAAGCTACCTAAAATGGTTATTCTACAGTCGCCTTGACACCATCGCTCGAAGGCTTAGGCCATACGAGATAGTGGATGCAAACTACTTTGGTTTGTTTCTAAGATGGTGGTGTTGGGAGTGTATTGCTGCAAAGAAGATGAAGACGGAAAGCCTAAGTACCTTGAAATACTGGGCCATGGGTGGTCGTGTGATCTGCTATCTCTCTCGGGGAAGTGAAAGGATGATTGAAATGTGGCACTATTCTGACTTGAAGAAGTTTTCACGAGAAGATCTATGGATTCTGTACGATGCACAGATTGTCTGCCTTGATGATCGTTACAGGAACCTTGCCCGAAAGTACTGGAGATTCTTACTGAAGCTGCTTGGTCAACTCAGATAGTTGTCTAATTTTCTTTTTGTGTTTGTATTACCACCAAAGGGGGAATTTGTAAGAACTTTATAGGGTTGGTGGCAACTCAAACATAGCATCCCTTGGTTGTGTGCTCAATTGTATATCTTTCACTTTGCTTGTATCTTGTACTTGGACAATTATCTTAATGTTGATATTAATCACTCAAGTATTTGATATTTTGTATGTAATGTTTAAATGTCTTAACTTGTGTTGATTATTGATATTGAAGTAATTGCCTTTGTATATTTCATTTGCAGTGTGAATGTCTGTATCCAAGTTCTGGGTCATTTCATGATAAATTGCTTGACAAAGGATAATAATTGATTGTGTCTTTGTAATAACAACCCTTGATAATTCAATAATGATAATTGACATTTTCGGAGTGTACTTAGTGATTTCTAGACATTCTTGGCGACCTCACCAAAATGTTGGCGACTTGGGAAATAAAACTTGGCGACCTCATGATCCTGGCGATCTGGTCTTGGCGACCTCGCCAGGCCTTGGCGACCTCGCCAAAGTTGGCGACCTCACCAACAGTCTTGGCGACTTCCTTTTGTTCCTGGCGACTTCACACTTATTCTTGGCGATCTCGTCTGTCTGATGTCATAAAATACACTAACTTCAATAACATTCTCTTGATTTCAGTGCAATCACGATCTGTGCTCTCTCTAGTATAAATAGCCACACTAGAATAACCCTAAATAACCTCTTGGACGACTGGTTTTGAAGATAGAGAGCACTTCTGTGTGAAAACCCTCAAGTTCTTGAGTTTCAGAGGCGAAATCTAAGGATTTCAACAAGCAAACACTATGATTTGATCATGGATTCATGATTTCCGCACTTGAATCTGTGTATTGAATGAGTAAAGGCTCAAATTTGGTCCTGACAATCGTAGATCATTTACAGACTTGATTCTTGAATAAAAAGTCATTGGTTCTTGATTGGGCACTTCTCTGTAGGAATTGAAGAAAGCAGATATAGAGTGAGAAAGACAATAAAATACAAACGCATCTATATTAATCTAGGTAACCAAGGGAGTTAGATGTGGAAGCAAGAAAATTAAGCACAAAGAAATGCCTCTCATTGATCTGTAAAACAACATCACCTTTTTATATGCAACAAAGACCGTCCACTTACTCCAAAACCCTAATCACGACCCTAAATTGAACCACCATGACCCTCTGAATCCTTCCTCTACTTACATTCTCTCGCAAAAGCAACCAACAACGATTGTAAAACAAACACAATCGGCGCTGGTAAGATCGAAGCGGAGGTTGCTGGCAAAATCTTCATGGAACGACAAACGCCAAAAGCGAAATAGCAAAGATCGGCACTTCAACTACTTACACTCCATGCTATATGAGTTCACGATGTAGGCAAGCGATGGTCGCACAACGGCGACGTGCGACAACAAAATAGGTGATAGGAAAGGAAGTCGGGAAGCTACCAGAAGAAAAGATGTTTTTGGTCTTACACCGACAATTAAAAGGAAAGAAATATCAATGTATAAGAAAAAGAAAAAAAAGAAAGGGTGAACTGTAGAAGATAGAGAGATTCAAGAAGTTCATAAACGTATTTTTATATAATATAATTTGAAACTACGATAACATTCCGGAAAACAATGAATTCATATTTTATCAAAATATATAATGGTTTCCTATGTTACATAAGTGATTATGGCAGTTATTTAATCCAATAAATATTACCTTAAGCTATGGGCTCAAATAGGTTCACAAAAATTGTTAATGGTAAAAAGCCCGAAACGCACGGTTTTATCGGTATTTACCAATACACGTTATTTTCCAACATTTTTACAAAATAGTGATTGTACAAACAAGAATACATTTATTTTCATCAATTAATCTTAGAAAGTACAAGATCAAATATTTGAAATCCTAAGTCGTCGGTTTTGCCGGTACCGCGCCCAGTTTTGATAGTTTGTCCCAGCGACTCGTTTTATGGTACGATAAGTTATCAAAACATTTAGTAAATATATTCTAAGTCATTTAAGTCCATAAAAGTGTTCCAAATTAGGTTTTGACCACATTTGATATAACTTTACAAAAATAGGGTTTATGGGTCCATTAAATACCCGTTTTTGAGACGGTTTTCCCCACGTTTAGTACTTTTCCAGAGGAATCAACCTATCAAGGTTTTAACTCAAAATAAAAAGCCAAATTTACTGATGAAGGTTCTAAGGGGCTGTCCAAAATTTGGACTCGTTCTGAGGTGTCAGTTTTCGGGTTTTAACACTTTATTTTGGTGTTTCGACGGTCCTAAACCCATTTATAGTAAAAGTGCCTTGACAAAAGTTTTTCAAAAAATGTCAAAAACAGTCCCTATGTTTTTGGATATGCCAAATTCGGATATTAACTTTTTTGGCAAAAAATCTAGCATGATTATGGTAGTTTAAACATGGATTATGCTATGTTTAGCTATTCTAAGGCCATGGATTCTTAGTTTTCATGCAACATAACATTTCTGACATGATTTACAACATAAAGTATCAACAAAACATAAATCTATTGTGACAATCCATCTTTTCGGATCTTTTTCTGACTTTAACTGAACTCAAAGTGTTATAAATTTGGTGTTGGCACTTATGTGTTGATTGTGTTGACCTTAGCAAATTAGGGTCTTGTATAACCATCACTTCACGAGTATGCACTTAAGTCTAGACGTTATAATTAAATTAGTAAATCTTATTATATGGTATGATTTATAATCACATATAATATGTTGCGTTTATTTGGTCTTACTATATGTTACTTTATGTGTTACATGTTGTACTGAAATGATGCTATTACAAGTTATAATTAGATGTATCATGTTAGATTTATTATTAGTGTTAGTCACATGTTATTTAAAAGATGTGTTACTCTTTTCTTAAAAAAAAAATAAAAAGAAAAAGAAAGAAATAACTAAATATAATTAGTGGTTATTAAATGGCATTATTAGATAGCCATGATGGGTGTTAATATATGGATTATTGCATGAAGAGTTACTAAACTCTTGCCCTCTTTCCTCTGTCTAAAACTCTCTTTTGATCAATCACAAACACACACACATACAAATCATTCTTTGATCAAGAACTCTTGGCAAAATTGCTTGTGGATGCTTGCATTGTGGAGAGTTTTATCAAGCGAAAATTGCTAATCTATAAGAGGTAAATTAGTTATGAGTATAATATTTGTTCTAAATCTTTTTTTATCATATGGGAAATGATTTGTGTTAGAACACAATATAATTGTAACACAAAACAGTCAAGTATTAGAAGAAAAGATAAGACACATCCTTAGAAGAGAAAGGATACAAAAGTCTGTATGAATTACAGATTTCTGCATGATTCCTGTATTAATACAGAACTACTCTGAAAATTCCGAAGTAATTCTGTACAGACTAAAATCTACAGAAATCCTCATTTCTATAGAAAGCTTCTAATGGGAAGCATCAACAGTCTTCAAAGAAGAGTCCAGAAGGAGTTCTGGATTATCAGAAGATAAATATTACGAGAAGAACAATTTCTATCTTTGTGTGAAGAACAAGCAAAATGAATGTCAACTTGGCATTAATCAAGAAGGCAATTGAAGAAAGTTGAAAAAGAGATAAAATTGAATATGTTCAATTTATCTCTATATACTCTGACACACTCCAACATCAACCATTCTCAACCACCTTATCCAAATACAACTTGCTACATCTGTCTATAAATAGCAAGCCGACTTCACCAAAGAAAGCAAGACATCAAGCATACAATTCAATATCTTCTCAAAGCAATTACAACTTCACTCCCATAGAAAAGTTATTTCTGTTGATACATAGTTATACTATAAACTCGTGTAAATCATTATTTACATTTGAGATATACAGAATAACCTTTTTATGAATTGCTGTCTTCCAATTTGATTTACTTTCCGCAACTTATTTATTTTGTTTAAATCAAATTGTGCCAACATTGTTAAAGAGCCCTTCAAGGGACCCAACAATTGGTATCTGAGCAGATTGAATAAACCATATTCAAAGTTCCTGCTCTTTAACACCTTTTCTTCAACTCTCTCTCAAAAATGTCTTCAAGCTGGAATAATTGATAATCTCTTGGCTCATTGGCAAAACCCCCTATGCTTGCTGGGAGGAATATCCACAGTGGAAAATCAGAATTACCAACTTCCTAAAAGAAGTTGATAGTTCCCTGTTGGAATGCATAGCCAAGGGACCCCATTGCCCCACAGTTGACATTCCTGAGATAAAAGAAACTGAAACCTCAGCTGGTGTACCCGCTCGCACCTTCCTAAAGAAAGGAAATGGCGGAGTGAATAGGACAAAACCAAAGAAATAAATGAGGATAGTGCCAAGACAGTCCTTATCATGGCTCTTCCTCATGAAATATTATGTCAAGTTGATTGTAACGCCTCAGCCAAGGGCATATGGGATGCCCTTGAGAAACTCTTTGATGGGGGGGGGGGGATCAAATGAAAAGAAACAAAAGAACAAAAGCACTAAATGAATATGAATCTTTCAGGTCACTTCCAAGCGAGTCACTTTTAAATACTTACAATCGCTTTGCTACAATAATCAACAACTTAAGGAAGTTCAATGTTTCTAAGTCTAAAGAGGAAACAAACATCAAATTTATCAAAAGTCTTCATCACGAATGGAGAAGTCTAACCATGACTCTACAATCAACCTTGGATTTAGAAGAAAAAAATTCTTAATGATCTCTTCTGCATTCTAGACTCTCAAGAGTCCGAAATACAGGACATCTCAAAATCCAAAGTGGACCCACTGGCCCTTTACTCTGAAAAGAGAAAAAGAAATATCAAACAAGAGCCAAGCCACTTAAAACGAAAGGAACTAAGTGACTCAGAAAATGAATATTCTGAGTATGAGACAGAAAATGAGTCATTTGAGAACATCACTGGCACTACTGACCAAACAATTTGTAAGATTAAAAAAGAATTCTTCCTGGTCAACCAAAAACAATTTTTCAAAAAATGAAGAAAGCAAAAACCGGTCATTTGAACACAACAAACTTGAAGTCGACAAGAGTGAGATAAAGTGCTTCAAATGTGAAACAATGGGACACTATGCTTCAGAATGCAAGAATAAAAGACTCAAAGATGCTCCATACTACAAAAAGAAGTATGACCAAGCCATGCAGAAAGAAACTGCATTAATGGCTGAAGTGGAGAACTGGGACTCCGAGTCATCATCAGATGAAGAATGTCAATCCAACAAATGTCTTATGACAAACGATGAATCTCTTTCAACTGATCTATCTGAAATCTCACATGAAAAGCAGGTAAGCTCATCTCACACTGATCTAATATTTCAATTCAACAACATGTCAATCAACTATAAAGTTCTTCAAGAAAACTCTGAAAGAAATAAACTCTTAAATGAAAACAAGTTTAAAACTTTTGAAGAAGAATTAACTCTCTCCTATCTGAACTTCATCAACTAAAAGAGGATAGAGAAAAAGAATTGTTAAGATTAAGGCAACTAGAAGCACAAAACTTGAGCAATAAAGCCAAAATTGATCACTATGAGACTGAACGTGCAACTCTATACCAAAGACTGCACGTGGAAACAAACAAAATAAATGGTCTCATAAATGCCCATTTCCAGCTTGAAAAAATGACAAACACACCAAGAAATTATGGACAAGGAATCGGGTATATACAAGGAACTAAAAGTTCCAAGACTGTCTTTGTAAAAAATAGCAGTCAAAATGAGTCACAACTGAACAACAATTTCAAAAACAAAAGTCCAGTTCGTGAAACTCTGAGTCAAAACAAATGCAACCCTAATGACTCTAACAAAGTCAGATCTGAGTCATCCAGCTCCTCAAGTTAAGATCTTGAAATTTTTGGGGAAAGTACCATTTACAAGCACTGCATGTGCAATGAAATGGTAAAACTCATTGGAAGACACTTCAACATAAACAAATGCACTCTAACACCCTTTTGAGTGTATCTTCCAAATCTTTGAAAATAAAAAGAAAAGTAGTCACCAGTATAATAAACAAAAAACCCAAAAACAAATGGGTTCCAAAAACAAAATAAAAAAAGGGGAGGCTCTCCTCCACATGCAAGAAGAATTTCCCTCCGTGCACATATCTAGGGAGAGTTCTTTCCTTGTGGCTTTTCTTTTTTTCTTTTTTTATCTTTCTATTAAATAAGGGGCATCTGTAACTCTTTAAAAAGGGTTGACTTTTTCTCCTGATACGAAATGATGCCCATCAAATCACACATTTAAAAGGCAATAGGCATAAAAACAAATCTTTGTGAGTTAAGGCATCCAAAAGGGGTAATAATAGCTCTAACTAGGAGAATGATGAAAAAAGGAGTTAATTCCCTCTCACAAATCATCCAAACTACCTCTGTCAGGAGCCTAAGCAGCCGACGAAACCCAAAGTCTCACTGCCAAATCTCCAGACTTCTGAACTCTTCCCGATTACAAATAGATGGATATCTCTCCAACTCATCCAAGTACTCATTCAAACAAATCCAATCTTCATTAAAATCCTCATAAAAAAACGGACCTTCGAGCTCTATTAGATAGACAAGCCTTTGAAATCCCTCTTCACCAAACTCACAATCTGTGCCTTCACATATCTAACCATCAGCTGACCTTTACCAGAATGATGAGGTTTCTGCAAACCTGCACCATTGGCCTTACACTCACTCAAAACACTCACTTCAGATACAAATTTCTGAGGGAATTATGGGTGAATGCACGATCTGACCCCAGTCTACCAGGAAGCCCCATAAGAACACGAGTGAACCATCTTACCTTTGAAGTCACTGAGGAATCCATTCGCTCTGCCCTTAGTCTGAATGACAAAAATGGAGCCACTCACTTCAACAGGGCCCAAGTCATTGAAACCTTCATTGACATTGGGTATAATAGAGAATTTCTCGAAGAACAGGCCAATAGATTTCATCTTCCCCCCATCTGGTAGTTCTTCTTCACTCAAATTCAACTCTACTTCTCATCCAAGGTCAATAATCATCATCTTGCTGACCATGATACTCAAATGGTCATGCATGCTCTGATTTACGGCCTTAACATGAACTTCTCTGACTATCTTCTACTTTATTCTGTCTCTGTTTATCAAAGGTCAAGCAGACACAATAGGCATTGCGATACAAAGAGCTTTGCTTAGAGAAATCGAAGGAACATGTATCACATGCGCAAAATCCGAGAAAATATCACAAGAATATTCTACCATAATGGGTATTCAAGAATCAGTACATGAAATTTTAATGAATCTGAAAGAAATCGTATTGAAAAGTAATCTCTATGGAACTTGTGAGGCGTCTATTTGTGTTAGGGGCCCTGGATATGTAACTGCTCAAGATATCATCTTACCGCCTTATGTAGAAATCGTCGATAATACACAGGTTATAGCTAGCTTGGAATATGAAAAAGAACTGCTATCTGCCCGTAGAAGAGAGAGTCATTATGTATCCTCGCTTTGTGACGAATATAATCTGCCAGGCCAAGCAATGGGAAGGAATTCCTCGTGAATATTACACCCAACTCCTACCCTCCCAAAGGTTTCTTGGTCTCCATATTACTGGACTTCCAAATGACATTATAGAGGAAGATGATGAGAACCTGAGACCCATCTCTCATAACAACATTCCTCTCCAACTTGAAGCCAGAGCATATCCTCCACTACCCACCAAAATCATCTTACCCTATACCTGTAGAACTACATGCTTTCACTTAAACTTAATGTCTAAATAAGTTATGTAATAGGTATCTTGTTACGAAGTTGTTGGAAAATTTGTTAGAACTGGATCTTTTTGGGATTAATTCAAGAAAAGCTCAAAGTTGTGTTAAGCTAAAACATCTCTTCTAGTGATTTTGTAAAATTGGTCATACAGAACAACTTCGAAAATTCCGAAGTAGTTCTGTACAGAAGCTTGAATGCTAGAATGAAACAAATATATATATATATATATATATATATATATATAATAATAAAAAAAGGGAAACAACTGAAAAGCTTTAAAAAAATTGGAACTCTTGAAAGGAAAACACATTTGACCTCACCCTGAAAAATAGGGATCAAAACAGTTCCTCATCAAGAAATCCCAACCGACTGAAGACGTCAAATGCTCCCAATAAATAGGAACGGTAACTTTTCCAGTTACGAGGAAAATCAATGATCCAACGGACATCCGTTTCACCACCTAGTTAATCCAATCGGTGAAAAAGAGCCGTTAAAACCCTAGAATCTCTCTCATACTATAAAGTCCTCACTCATTCCCAAAATCAAACACCGTTCACAATACCCCAATCCTCACCAAGCAAAGCATTTCTTCGAACAATAAAAAAATGGCCTCATCCTCCCAAATCTTCCCATTCAAAACATTCAACATAGAGCAGAACAATATGCGAGCAGATCTAAATCCACCGGCTTACTCAAGCGATGTTCAGATCATCATAGAAGTATTGAGGTATTCGCATCTCATGACAGCTCTCACTAAAGATGAAGAAATCAGCAAAGAGGGTCTCATGAATGTCTGGTCAACAATAAGAGTAAAAACTGAAACTGTAACTAAAAAGGTATGGATTGAAGCACTCATCGAAACCGAAGATCGATCCACAACAACTCTACAGTTTTCAGAAGAAGATTTCAGACAAGTGACTAACCTCAGAGTACCAGAAGACCCTGCTCATCCCCCAACTAAATCAGAAATTCTCAAGACCATCAAGTTCCTTGAACAAAGGAACAAGCTTTACCACAATCTCAGGTATAAACATCAACCAGCTACAGAGAAAGTGGAAGCTGATGATGCACACTCTCATCTACAGCCTAACTGCTAAAGTCGGCTCATCAGATCAAGCTAGTGAATCAGCATACTCCATAATGGTCGCTATAATTCAGAATAGAAAAATAGATTATGGAGCTATGATGTGGAGGAGTCCAGTGAAAAGAATTGGAGATAAACAAAAGGAAAAGAAAGAAACTGCCCATATTCCATTTATGAGGTTTCTCTCTCTACTCATCTTCAAAAAATGTAAGGAAGGATCGTTGGCTATGAAGGGAGCTAAGCATAGGTCAACCACTCTGAAAATTCTGAAAAAGTTTGAATCTGGTATAACACACTCTATATCCTCTGTACCTATGTCACTACTTTTAAATATACCAGATGGTTCCCCTGTTCTGAAGAAATACAAAGAGGGAATAGAACTGAAAGAACAAAATTCATCTGAACCTGAACAACCAACTCCAAAACACAACCCATAAACATCTCACTTTTCCGAATCAGTCAATCTAAACAGAAATTCACCTGACTTTCCTACATCAAAATTCACCACCTCAGCCTACAAAAACTTCAACTTTAGCTTACCAAACTCACCCACTCAGATCCACATTCCTGAAATGTTGGAACTAAAATCTATGTGACTGACGCCATCAAATCTGTTTACCGAAGCATTCTATTGAAGAATCCATTAATTGATTCAGAGACACGGGTTGTGATGCTCGAGGCTTTCGAGATTGGACCGAAGACCATTTTCTGGAAAAGTCAACCATTTGGGTCAACGGTCAACGTAAAAGTCAATGGAAGAACGGTTCGAGCGAGTCAAGCTTCGGATTAATTAAATCAACTTTGATTTAATTAATATTTATGTATATTTCATTTATCTGTATTTTGTTCAGTTATTATGTTTTTCACTTGTTAGTCACCCTCAGTATATATATAGTGAGGGTGCCTCATTACAAGAAGAGTCTCTGAGTGTGGAGATGATTAAATCTTGTAGAGTGGTGTGAGATTCCATTCTAGAGAGAGAGAGAGAGAGAGAGAGAGTCATGGATTTAGATTAGAGAGTGTTTGTCATGATTTCTATGTTGTAATCATTCGACTAATGAAACCATTTGACTTAGTTCATCATCTTTCTTGTATGATTTCCTAGATTCTTCTCCATCATCATCGTCTCGGGTTTTCTCATCCGATCTTCGTTTTCGCTCAAAGTCATAATTCTTGTAGTGAAAATCGGTCCTTACAAATGGTATCAGAGCGAGGTAACCAATCAGATTTCATCTCACGATGAATCTGGTCACTCGAATCTGGATTTTGAGCTTGAATGGGTGAAGATGATGAAAACCCATTTTGGAGACTTTTTCTATTTTTTCTTCATTATTGATGGATTTTGGACAGATCTGATGTTGTTAGATGTTAGGTTATTGTTCATGGAGTCTATCTTGATGATTGTTCATCTTCTATATGTTCAAATCAATGAGAAAAATGAAGATCCGAGCTGTTTTTCGAAGCTGTTAGAGTTTTCCCATTTTTGGGGTTTTAGAAGAATTTTGAGTTTGTATCTGAGTTTTCTGGGTTTTTCTTCATGGATTTGGATGAAGTAAGGTATGATTCTCAGTGGAAAACGCATTCTGGATCCACTGGAAGCATCAATTTCGTCTGAAATTTAACTGTTTGGGCAGATTTGCAAAAACACACACTAGTGTGTGTTTCATGGTGTTCTTCGTGTTCTTGAGGATTTCCAAAATTTTGGGACTGATTTGATACGATTTGCTACTATTTATGGAGTGTTGGTGGCCACAACATTGTTGTGGATGGTTTAGCTTCATATATCGTGCATCATAACGGGTTTTCCTTTCGTTTCTGGGCAAATTCAAGATCATCAAGTAAGGTTTCTCCGTGTTCATCTTTTTCCAGATTTGTTCATCAGAGTTTGAAGATTTGAAGATGTTCTTAGCAGACTTGTTTAAGGCTTAGCGAACTTCTTTTCTCGTTAGCGAACTTCCACTGATTCTTAGCGAACTTGCTCAGTTTTAGCGGACTTGAACGTTGCTTTAGCGAACTTGAGTCCTTAGCGAACTTCATTTTCGTCCTAGCGAACTTCTGGTAGCTTTAGCGGACTTCAAAAGTTAGCGAACTTGTTTCTGGGTTTTCTTTTGAGATCATTTTGATGGATTCTGTTCACATAGGGTTGTTAGGGATGAGCGCACGAGTCCAGGGATATAAAATTCATGAAAAATGGTCAAGTTTTCATCGTGATATGCGTGAAATACGCTTTTCCGGCGAGGGGTTTCGTTTTTGGCGATGTGTTATTATGTTCCGACCATGCTAGGTTTCCGGAGGTTGAAGATGACTCAATGGGACAGCAGGGTGATTTGTCGATCAGCCAATGGTTGAGAGAGAATTTTCTCTCTCCTTTTTGTCGGCTTCCACCAACATTCCTTTTTCGTTGTCCTCTCCTATTTGGCTGAATAAAAAGCATGTTGGACCATGTCAACAAAAAACAAAGGTGCGGTTGAATGATCTATTGCTGTCCAGCTCTGATTGGCGCAGAGAAATGCAGTGGGTCCCAGTAGCTAGAAAGAAACCGTTGAAAGCTGTGATTTGCAACGATCTGATTCAGTGCCATTGGATCATATTATGTGCTTTCTCAGCTTGAACATGATTGGTCTACTCCCTTTCACCTGGATCGCAAATCTGGACCATTGATGGATGTTTATTTTTAGCCGTAGATTAATTGTGAAGGCTCATTTTTGATTGGCTGAAAATACATGACACGGATTATGGTTTTCTTTGAAGGATTTTTACCACTAATCAAATTTTCAGCATTTTTCGTTAAACCCAGACGTTTTTCTTATCAGTTTTCTAAGAGACTAACGGAGATATTGCTCGGACGAAATTGTTGAAATTTATTTTGGTCATGGATTTATTCCGTTTATTTATTGGGGTTCTCGTTTATTGATGTTACGCGCACGTTTGCCATCGACCACTGACGGGTTAGCTTTATTATCCAGTTAATTAAGAAGCGTTTTCCGTTTATGTCTCACGGTTTTATTTTTAGCTGATGCAGCACTGATGTCAGCTAACCGGATTAACTGGAATCTCAGTTAATTATTGGAATTGTCCGTTAAATCTCTTGAAGGGTCGTTACTTGACGAAAATTGATGAAATTTTTCAGATCGCGCCGTTTTCGCCGATATTTCTCAGAAATCTTCACGGAATATTTTCCGAGCTCGATTTTCTTCAGCCAAAATTATGAAGACTCCGGTTATGATTATTTTATGCTCGGGATCTCAGTTTTTCTCCGATTAATCTCAGTCACCCGGATTATTCACAACTGTCAGCATTCGACTTTTGGTTTTTCGCATAATTGTCCGATTTCAAGATTGTTTATCTGGTTTTTCTAGGCAACCGATCGCGACGGTTCGACTCTCCGCATCTAATTTTACGCTTCCGACTTGATGTTTTTAAAGAGATTTAGAGAAATATGAGGAATTATTATGGAACTGGATTATGGGGTCAATTATCAGAAGTTGGAGCATGTTCGATGATTGACTGGTTTATTCGATTCAGTTTGTTGCGGTTTTGACTCTGATGTTCAGCATTTTCTCAGTATTGTACCCGACCGGGTGAACCGAGTAAACTGCAGCACCTGGCTCTCAACTGGAGAAACGAGAACATAAGAAGCTTATTAAGAGGGGGAACTTCTACATCAGATTGTCTCGGGTTTATTAGTTACTCATTGAAGATGTATGATAGAGCGGTTCTTCAGCAGTTGAACAGATTTGAAAGCATCAGTCAAGGGGGAATATGTTGGAACTAAAATCTATGTGACTGACGCCATCAAATTTGTTTACCGAAGCATTCTAGTGAAGAATCTATGGGAATTGATTCAAAGACACGGGTTGTGATGCTCGAGGCTTTCGAGATTGGACCGAAGACCGTTTTCTGGAAAAGTCAATCGTTCGGGTCAACGGTCAACGTAAAAGTCAACGGAAGATCGGTTCGAGCGAGTCAAGCTTCGGATTAATTAAATCAACTTTGATTTAATTAATATTTATCTATATTTCATTTATCTGTATTTGGTTCAGTTATTATGTTTTTCACTTGTTAGTCACCCTCACTATATATATAGTGAGGTTGCCTCATTACAAGAAGAGTCTCCGAGTGTGGAGATGATGAAATCTGGTAGAGTGGTGTGAGTTCCATTCTAGAGAGAGAGAGAGAGAGAGAGAGAGAGAGAGAGAGTCATGGATTTAGATTAGAGAGTGTTTGTCATGATTTCTATGTTGTAATCATTCGACTAATGAAATCATTTGACTTAGTTCATCATCTTTCTTGTATGATTTCCTAGATTCTTCTCCATCATCGTCCTCTCCGGGTTTTCGAATCCGACCCTCGTTCGAGCTCATGATCGAGATTCTCGTAGTGAATTCGGTCCTTACATGAAATAGCCACCAAGCCCAACTTGTTTGACAATTCCGAGAGTCATCAACAAGCACCAATAAGTGGAGACTCAATGAGTCAAGGAAACTTGGAAAGAACCCACAGGGATTGGTTCCCTGAGGATTCGACACATGAGAATTCTGAAAAGAATTATCAAACAACACATGAGTCTGAATCATTCAGGATAAAGACAAAGAATGTGGAAGACCTAGGAACATCAGATATTTTTGGTATTCTAGGCACTAACAAAACTCTCAACAGAGAAACTGTTAGTCAAACTGTTGGACATGTGTTATCCACTGGTATGTTAGAAGGAGAAAGATCATCTGTTGATCCAATTCCAAGCTTACCCAGTATTCTACTCAAATCTGATCTCTTAGAGTTCTCTCAATCAATTAGAGAGAAAATATTCAACTACAATAGGGATCAGAAAATTGACCTTCATGAGCTAGGGAAACTCAAGCACTCAAACTCAAAAAAGCTCATGAAGGTGTAAAGAAACACAACTCAGAACACCAATCAGCTAAACACTCTAGTAGAAGAGCTGAAAACCTGGAAAGAAGAAATGAGCAAGGAGGCCAACAAGATTTCAGAAGACATCAACAAAAGTCTTCAAAATTTGCAAGCTGCAGAGACAAGTGATGATGAACAAATCATTAAAAATTTCTCTACAGAATTATTAAACAAGAAAAAGACTCTTGAAGATATAGGCAAAAATCAGGCAAAGAAGGCACAAGAAGAAATAAGATCAGTCAGAAGCAAACTGACAAGAAATCAACTGATCTCTGCAAACCTGGAGATCAAACACACTTTTCAAGAAGATCAGATGAGAAAGATGGAAAGAGAATGGAAACAAAAAGTAAAAGGAATAGATGAGAAAAGAAAGCCAATCACAATCTCTGTTGAACCTCCAATGAAGAAGACAAGACTTCAAAGCAGTAATCCAAGTGAAGAAGAAGATGAAACAGAACAACTCAAGAGAAAGAACTCAAAGAAGTGCAAACCTTCAACTCAAGCTTATGAAGGAATGCCACCTCCTCCACCTCCTTCTTCACCTAAGCCACCAACAAAAACTGCCCAGAAAACAACTGTCTTTCAACCTCTCTCCACCGGAACAACAAATAGAACTCCAACTAAGCAAACTCAAATACAATCATCCTCATTAGCTGGATCCTTCATATCTGGATCAGCCTTTGAAGATGATTACTCTGAAAAGAAAAACATGCAAAAAGTCATCTGGGAAGAAGTTAAAGAACTGCAAGAGAAACTGCTCAAAAGTGAAGAAGACAGGCACACAATGAGCCCTCTATCAAGAAAATCTTTTGACAGGTCGACCAGAATACCAGTTGTGGAAGATCCAAACTACACATTGTCTTCAATCTCCGAGTTCATAAAAACCAAGGTACAACCTTTAACAAAACACCTTTGGGTAGACCACTTCAACTGTTACACAGTGAAGACAAAAGATGAAAGCTTTAGGGAATTCACTGATAAAGACTTACAGCAATTTAACCCAATACAGTTGGTGTCATTCATAAGGTACTTCTCAAATCAACCTTCAAAAACAGAAAGGGTAAGCACTACCTTATATCAAGGAACGGAAGCCGGTAAAAGAATGTTCAGAAGACAAGCACAGGTGGATGTCGAATTAGCAAAAAAATCCAACATACCTCTACCGTTCTTAACAAAACCAAATGAGACTGTCCCTATTGAAGTCTTATGGAGAGGATCCGGTACAACATTTCTCAGCCCAATTTCTGTATATGCTTCAGAGATCTTTCTGAAAAAGGAAGGTTCTTTAGGAAAAAAGAAAAAACAGCAGTACACAAATCTGGCCTTAGAATTCTTCCTATTTATTCTAGAGAAATGCAAGACCAACAACAGTAGCACCAAGGAAATCATCAAGTCAGAAATTGATGCACTGATAAAGGAAAGAACTGTCTTCAAAACCATACTGGAAGAATGTACTAAAGAGTACAACTTTGAAATTAACTCACTCACTGGTAGGGCAAAAATCAGAAAAGACTTATAAAACCTTTAATAATGATTTATAAGACTTCTTTCATATTCCATGAAAAGATCAAAAAGAATGATCTATGCTTACTTTACTTTCTCTTTTTATTTATGTTCTTCAAATACTTAGGTGGAGATTGTTAGAACACAATGTAATTGTAACACAAAACAGTCAAGTATTAGAAGAAAAGATAAGACACATCCTTAGAAGAGAAAGGATACAAAAGTCTATATGAATTACGGATTTCTACATGATTTCTGTATTCATATAGAACTACTCCAGAAATTCCGAAGTAGTTATGTACAGACTAAAATCTACAGAAATCCTCATTTCTGTAGAAAGCTTCTAATGGGAAGCATCAACAATCTTCAAAGAAGAGTCCAAAAGGAGTTCTGGATTATCAGAAGATAAATATTACGAGAAGAACAATTTCTATCTTTGTGTGAAGAACAAGCAAAATGAATGTCAACTTGGCATTAATCAAGAAGGTAGTTGAAGACAGTTGAAAAAGAGATAAAATTGAATATTTTCAATTTATCTCTATCTACTCTGACACACTCCAACATCAACTGTCCTCAACCACCTTATCCAAATACAACTTGCTACATCTGCCTATAAATAGGAAGCTGACTTCACCAAACAAAGCAAGACATCAAGCATACAATTCAATATCTTCTCAAAGCAATTACAACTTCACTCCCATAGAAAAGTTATTTCTGTTGATACATAGTTATACTATAAACTCGTGTAAACCATTATTTACATTTGAGATATACAGAATAACCCTTTTACGAATTGCTGTCTTCCAATTTGATTTACTTTCCGCAACTTATTTATTTTGTTTAACTCAAATTATGCCAACATTGTTAAAGAGCCCTTCAAGGGACCCAACAATTTGTATCCAAAAAAATTATATAGTAAGTTTAATCATACGTATTTTGTTAGACTAATGATCATGAAGCTCATTGTGAAATTTTGTTATGCGACGTTCTTGCTAAAATACCATTATCACATGTGTAGATCCATATATTATTGACATTGTTGCACGACGATGATCTGATTTATTGTCAATTTAATATGTTATAAAGGGTCCCAAACAATCTCATGATTTTTATAAATTATATAAATGGTCAAATATATTTTTAAGTAAACATTTATGTGAATCGTTTTATGAGAGATTCTGTCTGAAAATTTGGTTGGCTTTGAGAGGCCATAAATCACTCAATTCTAAACAAAATTGAGTGATTCTTTTTTTGGAATTTATTTTTATGTGTTATCTTTCAAATCCAAGTGGTAGAGCTCGATTTCAGTAAGGTTTCGATACTCTTTAAGTCGACAAAAAATCAGTGCGCAACCATTTACGTTTCTGGACATGCTGGAAAGTATAAATTATTTGACCACGCTAAGTTAGCTATTGGGTTTTTAAATCTTAACAAAAGTAGATCAAGATTCATGGAAGTTTCTGTGTATAAATTTTGAGAATTTACCATGATGATATGGGTTGTGAAAATCAATAATATTTAGAGCCTAGTGGATATACTAGAATATAGAAATGTTGCATGTTATGTCTAAGTTGGTTAAATGGATAACACTTGAATGAACTAGTAAGATTCAAGACTATACTTGTGTTGCATGCTAATTGTTGATTAATGTAAAATCCATACACACATAAAAGATCCTAAGTATCTCGTGTCAGTGAGAATGACAATATCGTGCAAAGTTCCCCTGTCAACTTTGCATCGTATGTGTCGGTTCGTTGAATTGTATATTTTGTACGCTAGGACTATGCCATGATAGGTTGTATGAGTAATATAATGTGCAATATGGGTGTTGTACATGATGTATGGTGAACGTTTGTTAGAACATGTTATGATGTATAATTCTAGGTCTAGGTGTTTTGTCATTGTATTAGTCGTTTTGTAAGTTCTGGTCCCAGCGTACCAGTAGACGGACCAAATGGTACGCAGCCATGGACCATCTGGTACGTGGGTTAATTTGTACGCCGGGCAGAACCATATAAATAATTTTAGCTCTTGTGTTTCAGAGTAGTTATGAGAGTTGAGGTCTTAACTGTGTGTAATCTTTGTGTTTTACACTCTGTTCTCTCTCTGTAACCTTGAGCTTGTTATCAATCAAACGGAACATTATTTACCTCGTGTATTACTTAATCGATCGTGATCATGCATTGGTAAGATCCATCTCTGTGTTTCACAAGTGTTATCAGAGCTTCGTTGCTCTTTTGCTGTGATCTCTGGTCGGTTTTTCCGTTTCTAGAGAGAGAAACAACACTTTTGGTTCAAATTTCATCATTTCTTCTCAGTTTTACGTCCATTCAATACGAAATTTGTATCCAAAATGATCCGTGAGTGTTTTCATTGAGTGCTGTATCGAATTTCCGTTCGAAAAACCAAAAACATCAAAATCCAGTCGATTCTCAGTTGGTACGTATCTGGTCCGGCTCAAGAACACCGTGGTTCTTCACTGGTACGCACGACAATCTTCATCATGGTCTTGGTACGTTGCATTTGGTCTGGAAGACAATCTCCTTCGGTGGTCCGTGACAGTTACTGACTGGTACGTTGGCAGTTACGCCGTACCAGTCTGGTCCGTGTCAATTGTGGTATGTGAGTAAAGTGATCCGTCGGTGGTACGTCTGAAGTATTCTGGTCCGAGTGTGGTACGTCTTATAAAGTGGTACGCTGAGTTTGTTTCTGTTACGAGGATGTATAGTTTGGTACGCCTGATCAGTTTTTGAGATTATCATCATGGATCCGTTCCAAGCCTTTGCTGCAATGTCTACAACCGTTCAGCCTTTATTGAACTATGATAACGAGATAGGAATTACCAACAAGGTTCCTAAATTGATGAAATTTGAAGATTTTCACAATTGGAAGACTCGTTATGAATCGTATATTGGTGTAACTGATGTTACGTTTTGGACTCCTATGCTTGATGGGTATGAAGTTCCAAAGTTCACAAGTGGTGAACATGTTGGTGAAGTGAAGCCTTACAATAAAATTAATGATGCTTAGAAAGAAGCGTTCAAACTGGAGAAAAAGGCTTATTCTAACTTGTCAATGGCTTTACCAAAGGATATCTTGCATCAATTTAAAATGCATACAATATCTAAAGCATTATGGGATGCGTTATGTAATCGATGTGAAGGCAATGCTCAATATAAGAAAAGCAAAAAGAAGGTGTTGTTGAGAGAATAAGATAACTTCTGTCAAGTCCAAAATGAGACAATTAATGATCTCATATCAAGGCTGTCACACTTGGTAAGTGAGCTTGAAATAGTTGGAGTGAAGAAAGAGGTAGGTGAATTGAAAGAAAAGCTATTAGATGCCTTACCAGCAAAATGGGAAGGCTATATCTTGCTTTTAACTCATGATAAAAGTTTTGATGAGGTTTCGTATGATGATCTAACAAGGAACTTGTTGGCTTGAGAACTGGATATGATTAGAGTTAAGACTCTTCCAGCACAAGTTCAGAATCCTGATGTGTATTTTGGAGAGAATGCATCAACAATGCATGCTAAAGCTAAATCTAGCACAAAACCACCAACTACTGCTTTTTATGTTGAAAATTCATCGGGTGGTCATGCTAGTGTCTATTGGGGTTCTTCTGGTGAAAGTTATAATCAAAAGGCTGCAGTGACATATCCTGTATACTCAAATCAGTCTGCTTCTGCATCAAATTAGAATGCTTTTTTTTGCCAAAACTACAAATGATTTTATGGCGCTGTTTTCAGCAATGGTTTCTTCATACGATGGAGTAGAGTGGCAGGAAAGTTGACTAGTGCTGAGTTAACAGATGAAGACTATGAACAAATTGATGCTGATGATCTAGAACTTATGGATATCAATTGGTCGATGGCAATGCTTGTTCGGAGAGGTAAAAAATATATGCAAAGAACGAGACACAAAGATTTAAATCCTGAAGGAAAACTTGGATTTGACAAATCCAAAGTTCGTTGCTATAACTGTCAGAATTATGGCCATTTTGCCAAGGAATGCAATAATGCAAAGAAGCAAGAAACTTCAAAATTGTATCAGAAGTATGCAGCTCAAAGTTCAAAAGTATCAGGAAGCACTCTAATCCATCCAGTTCAAATCCAAATACTAGTGCGTCGAATCCAGATTCTAAAGCTTTGGTTTCACAAACTGGTGAAGGATATGATTGGGGCGCAGATTATCCTGATGAATCTGCGTTTCTATGTACTGAAGAGCTAAGTGTGAAAATTGAAGATGATCCTGAACTTCCAGGGGAAGACTTCTTTCAAGAAGGCCAACAAGCTTTCATGGCCGACATTCAGGTTGATTCTAAACCTTGTGAACATTGCATGACTTTTGCTAACAAACTGTAGGATCGTTAATAGTTATGATTTAACTAAAACAATAACCCTCTACTTGTAAATATAACCCCGCGGAATTGAGTTATACTTCACTTTACTCTAGCAGATATAGTTCTCTTGTATTAGGTAGTGTCTGATTTGCATAAGTATAGTAACAACGAAGTAAGAAATACTCGGCACTATTTGCATTAACTCAAAGTTACACTATTACAAGGTGATTGAAATGTAGAAACGAGAAACGATCTTACTACTGCGTGTATCAATCAATCATAGTAACAACGGATGTAAATAAGAGAATTCTCATTGATCACTTGAAGATACAAAGAAGTTCTCTCTGGTTTCTCTCTCTAGAAACACACACAGAAAGGTGTAGAATGACAGAAGTAGTTAAGCTAACATTCTAACACACACCTATTTATAGTAAGTGACTAAACGCCCAGCGTATCAAACTGATACGCCGGACCACATGGTCCGGCGGACCATGTGGTACGCCCATAACCAAATAGTCACTACAACTATCACTTAGACACACTCACATAGATACAATACACGAGACATTCATAGCATAGGAATATGCTCTAACAAACTCCCCCTTAACGTGTAGTGTATCTATTCTCTAACTAAACTTCAGTCTTCAATCTTCAACATTACTGCATCCGATCTTTGACTTGAAATTTTGTCAGAAATAGAGCTTGCATGGCTGGATCACTCTTGAAATATCTTTGAACTTCAAGATCCACTTGTGATAGATACTTCATACTCCCCCTCTCACCATGCTTGAGTCTTGACACACAAACCTGCAATTTCAGAAGACAGAAACGCGGTTTCCTTTTCTTTTGAAAATTAATTTATTCTTGGCACAAAACTTCTCTTCGAGAATCCAAGATAGATTTTCAAATTTTGATTTTGTATCACATATCGATCGGTCGAAAACAAATAAGAAACAAAATCTTTTTGGCTTTTTGAAACTTTATATCAAAACACACCGAAAATCTTTTTGAACTTTTCATAAATGAAACATAAATGCAATACTGAATCAGACACTATTTTCGTCTTTTGCGAGAAAGATCACAACTTGGGATCAAATTGGTCATATCATGCTGAACTACACTTCAATTTCAATTACTTCAGCACACAAGTCATGTCGATTACTGGTATAATTTGTCCATCTTAAACTCAGGCATAATCATACTCATAACATCTGGATATGTTATTGATTGATTTAGTTTGCTTTGACCAGTGTACCCCACACTATCAGACATATTCAGATATGTTTTTTTTTCTTTTTATATCACACTTTGTGATTTCATTTGTGATTTAATCACATAATGATTGTATTCATGATTTAGTCAACTGTGTTCCATGCAAAAAGAAATAAGAACGTTAAATCGTCTACCTTAAGGTCGATCTTTCGATACGCAGATAAGGCCTCGGATTTAACAAAATAAGAAAAATAAAACAAGTTGAAATTGTATAACCCAACCACAATCAGGTCGGTACTTCCGTACACGCAGAGAAAGTCCGATGAGTTATACGAAACACCAAAGAAAATAAAGCAGAACGTCAAACGAACAACAATCAGGTCGATCTTTCGATACGCAAAGAAAGTCCGATCGTTTGACAAAATAAAGAAAATCAAACAAGTTTAAATCTTTGCAAAATGAACACATGTATACACAGTGACTTCTCATTTTCTTTTTCACATATTTTTCCTTGATATCATGAGACATGCATCAAGATGTTGTCCACTTGGTCAAGCAATAGTATTTAATGTTTATCACAACTGAATACTTTCTGATTTAATGCCGAGCCTACCAAGCACATCGAACAATGATCTTATAGCTTTTTCATCTATTTTATCCATGAGCCAGACATGTAAACCAATGTACCATCATTTCCCAATCATGTTGGATACAATTTCTCATTTTTCAATGTTTTTGTATTTTCTGTTTTTCTCCCCCTTAAAATGAAAACTCTATTTTTGGATTTTCATTTTAATACCAACAAAAACACAAAGACGCTATTTTTGGTTTTCAATTTTCTCCCCCTAAACTACATACGAAATGTAAAAAGAAAGAAAATTGACCTTTCGACATGGATACCTTTCAAGTTTAGCTTTCAGAAAAATTTCAGTTTTGAAATTTGATATCACATGTAATTTTAAGTTAAATCAGCAGAATACTTCTCCATCAGTAACTTTGCAATCACCAACAGGCCTTCTAGAAGTACTTGCACACTGGTCAAACACATCAGTTTATAAATGACCCGAAGCGAATTGCTTCTGGTCGACCAGTGTCCTGATTTCCTTCCGAAACCACTTTAGGTTTCCAGTATTGTTGTTTTGGTAAATCAGTATTTGATGAACCAGTCACAGTTGATTGTGAAGAACAACCTACATATGAAACAATGTTGAAAACGAGGAATAAATCTTCCTTGAGTTTTGAAAAATGTAGGGGTATATACGCAATAAGTTGTGTTTAGGACCAATGATGGCCCAATAAGGTGTGTTTAGTAGGGCAATGAGGGTCGGTTGGGACCAATAAGTCCTAGTAAGGTGTGTCTTATATAACCAATAAGTTGTGTTTAGGACCAATGATGGCCCAATAATGTGTGTTTAAGGGCAATGAGGGTCAGTTGGGACCAATGAGTCCCAATAAAGTGTGTATATAACCAATAAGTTGTGTTTACGACCAATTATGGCCCAATAAGGTGTGTTTAGTTGGGACCAATGAGTCCCACTAATGTGTGCATATAACCAATACGTTGTGTTTAGGACCAATGATGGCACAATAAAGTGGGTTTAGGGACAATGAGGTCGGTTGGACCAATAAGTCCTAGTAAGGTGTCTATATAACCAATAAGTTGTGTTTAGGACCAATGATGGCCCAATAATGTGTGTTTAGTTGGGACTAATGAGTCCCACTAAGGTGTGTATATAACCAATAAGTTGTGTTTACGACCAATTATGGCCCAATATGGTGTGTTTAGTTGGGACTAATGAGTCCCACTAAGGTGTGTATATAACCAATAAGTTATGTTTAGGACCAATGATGGCCCAATAAGGTGTGTTTAGTAGGGCAATGAGGGTCGGTTAGGACCAATAAGTCCTAGTAAGGTGTGTATATAACCAATAAGTTGTGTTTAGGACCAATGATGGCCCAATAATGTGTGTTTAGTTGGGACTAATGAGTCCCACTAAGGTGTGTATATAACCAATAAGTTGTGTTTAGGACCAATGATGGCCCAATAAGGTGTGTTTAGTAGGGCAATGAGGGTCGGTTGGGACCAATAAGTCCTAGTAAGGTGTGTCTTATATAACCAATAAGTTGTGTTTAGGACCAATGATGGCCCAATAATGTGTGTTTAAGGGCAATGAGGGTCAGTTGGGACCAATGAGTCCCAATAAAGTGTGTATATAACCAATAAGTTGTGTTTACGACCAATTATGGCCCAATAAGGTGTGTTTAGTTGGGACCAATGAGTCCCACTAATGTGTGCATATAACCAATACGTTGTGTTTAGGACCAATGATGGCACAATAAAGTGGGTTTAGTAGGGCAATGAGGGTCGGTTAGGACCAATAAGTCCTAGTAAGGTGTGTATATAACCAATAAGTTGTGTTTAGGACCAATGATGGCCCAATAATGTGTGTTTAGGGCAATGAGGGTCTAGTTGGGACTAATGAGTCCCACTAAGGTGTGTATATAACCAATAAGTTGTGTTTAGGACCAATGTATGGCCCAATAAGGTGTGTTTAGTATGGCAATGATGGTCAGTTGGGACTAATGAGTCCCACTAAGGTGTGTATATAACCAATAAGTTGTGTTTAGGACCAATGATGGCCCAATAAGGTGTGTTTAGTAGGGCAATGAGGGTCGGTTGGGACCAATAAGTCCTAGTAAGGTGTGTATATAACCAATAAGTTGTGTTTAGGACCAATGATGGCCCAATAATGTGTGTTTAGTTGGGACTAATGAGTCCCACTAAGGTGTGTATATAACCAATAAGTTGTGTTTAGGACCAATGATGGCCCAATAAGGTGTGTTTAGTAGGGCAATGAGGGTCGGTTGGGACCAATAAGTCCTAGTAAGGTGTGTCATATAACCAATACGTTGTGTTTAGGACCAATGATGGCCCAATAATGTGTGTTTAGGGCAATGAGGGTTAGTTGGGACCAATGAGTCCCAATAAGGTGTGTATATAACCAATAAGTTGTGTTTACGACCAATTATGGCCCAATATGGTGTGTTTAGTTGGGACTAATGAGTCCCACTAAGGTGTGTATATAACCAATAAGTTATGTTTAGGACCAATGATGGCCCAATAAGGTGTGTTTAGTAGGGCAATGAGGGTCGGTTAGGACCAATAAGTCCTAGTAAGGTGTGTATATAACCAATAAGTTGTGTTTAGGACCAATGATGGCCCAATAATGTGTGTTTAGTTGGGACTAATGAGTCCCACTAAGGTGTGTATATAACCAATAAGTTGTGTTTAGGACCAATGATGGCCCTATAAGGTGTGTTTAGTAGGGCAATGAGGGTCGGTTGGGACCAATAAGTCCTAGTAAGGTGTGTCTTATATAACCAATAAGTTGTGTTTAGGACCAATGATGGCCCAATAATGTGTGTTTAAGGGCAATGAGGGTCAGTTGGGACCAATGAGTCCCAATAAAGTGTGTATATAACCAATAAGTTGTGTTTACGACCAATTATGGCCCAATAAGGTGTGTTTAGTTGGGACCAATGAGTCCCACTAATGTGTGCATATAACCAATACGTTGTGTTTAGGACCAATGATGGCACAATAAAGTGGGTTTAGGGACAATGAGGGTTAGTTGGCACCAATGAGTCCTAATAAGGTGTTTATATAACCAATAAGTTGTGTTTACGACCAATTATGGCCCAATATGGTGTGTTTAGTTGGGACTAATGAGTCCCACTAAGGTGTGTATATAACCAATAAGTTATGTTTAGGACCAATGATGGCCCAATAAGGTGTGTTTAGTAGGGCAATGAGGGTCGGTTAGAACCAATAAGTCCTAGTAAGGTGTGTATATAACCAATAAGTTGTGTTTAGGACCAATGATGGCCCAATAATGTGTGTTTAGTTGGGACTAATGAGTCCCACTAAGGTGTGTATATAACCAATAAGTTGTGTTTAGGACCAATGATGGCCCTATAAGGAGTGTTTAGTAGGGCAATGAGGGTCGGTTGGGACCAATAAGTCCTAGTAAGGTGTGTCTTATATAACCAATAAGTTGTGTTTAGGACCAATGATGGCCCAATAATGTGTGTTTAAGGGCAATGAGGGTCAGTTGGGACCAATGAGTCCCAATAAAGTGTGTATATAACCAATAAGTTGTGTTTACGACCAATTATGGCCCAATAAGGTGTGTTTAGTTGGGACCAATGAGTCCCACTAATGTGTGCATATAACCAATACGTTGTGTTTAGGACCAATGATGGCACAATAAAGTGGGTTTAGGGACAATGAGGGTTAGTTGGCACCAATGAGTCCTAATAAGGTGTTTATATAACCAATAAGTTGTGTTTAGGACCAATGATGGCCCAATAATGTGTGTTTAGTTGGGACTAATGAGTCCCACTAAGGTGTGTATATAACCAATAAGTTGTGTTTAGGACCAATTATGGCCCAATATGGTGTGTTTAGTTGGGACTAATGAGTCCCACTAAGGTGTGTATATAACCAATAAGTTATGTTTAGGACCAATGATGGCCCAATAAGGTGTGTTTAGTAGGGCAATGAGGGTCGGTTAGGACCAATAAGTCCTAGTAAGGTGTGTCTATATAACCAATAAGTTGTGTTTAGGACCAATGATGGCCCAATAATGTGTGTTTAGTTGGGACTAATGAGTCCCACTAAGGTGTGTATATAACCAATAAGTTGTGTTTAGGACCAATGATGGCCCAATAAGGTGTGTTTAGTTGGGACCAATGAGTCCCACTAAGGTGTGTATATAACCAATAAGTTATGTTTAGGACCAATGATGGCCCAATAAGGTGTGTTTAGTAGGGCAATGAGGGTCGGTTGGGACCAATAAGTCCTAGTAAGGTGTGTATATAACCAATAAGTTGTGTTTAGGACCAATGATGGCCCAATAATGTGTGTTTAGTTGGGACTAATGAGTCCCACTAAGGTGTGTATATAACCAATAAGTTGTGTTTAGGACCAATGATGGCCCAATAAGGTGTGTTTAGTAGGGCAATGAGGGTCGGTTAGGACCAATAAGTCCTAGTAAGGTGTGCTATATAACCAATACGTTGTGTTTAGGACCAATGATGGCCCAATAATGTGTGTTTAGGGCAATGAGGGTTAGTTGGACCAATGAGTCCCAATAAGGTGTGTATATAACCAATAAGTTGTGTTTACGACCAATTATGGCCCAATATGGTGTGTTTAGTTGGGACTAATGAGTCCCACTAAGGTGTGTATATAACCAATAAGTTATGTTTAGGACCAATGATGGCCCAATAAGGTGTGTTTAGTAGGGCAATGAGGGTCGGTTAGGACCAATAAGTCCTAGTAAGGTGTGTATATAACCAATAAGTTGTGTTTAGGACCAATGATGGCCCAATAATGTGTGTTTAGTTGGGACTAATGAGTCCCACTAAGGTGTGTATATAACCAATAAGTTGTGTTTAGGACCAATGATGGCCCTATAAGGAGTGTTTAGTAGGGCAATGAGGGTCGGTTGGGACCAATAAGTCCTAGTAAGGTGTGTCTTATATAACCAATAAGTTGTGTTTAGGACCAATGATGGCCCAATAATGTGTGTTTAAGGGCAATGAGGGTCAGTTGGGACCAATGAGTCCCAATAAAGTGTGTATATAACCAATAAGTTGTGTTTACGACCAATTATGGCCCAATAAGGTGTGTTTAGTTGGGACCAATGAGTCCCACTAATGTGTGTATATAACCAATACGTTGTGTTTAGGACCAATGATGGCACAATAAAGTGGGTTTAGGGACAATGAGGGTTAGTTGGCACCAATGAGTCCTAATAAGGTGTTTATATAACCAATAAGTTGTGTTTACGACCAATTATGGCCCAATATGGTGTGTTTAGTTGGGACTAATGAGTCCGACTAAGGTGTGTATATAACCAATAAGTTATGTTTAGGAACAATGATGGCCCAATAAGGTGTGTTTAGTAGGGCAATGAGGGTCGGTTAGGACCAATAAGTCCTAGTAAGGTGTGTATATAACCAATAAGTTGTGTTTAGGACCAATGATGGCCCAATAATGTGTGTTTAGTTGGGACTAATGAGTCCCACTAAGGTGTGTATATAACCAATAAGTTGTGTTTAGGACCAATGATGGCCCATATAAGGAGTGTTTAGTAGGGCAATGAGGGTCGGTTGGGACCAATAAGTCCTAGTAAGGTGTGTCTTATATAACCAATAAGTTGTGTTTAGGACCAATGATGGCCCAATAATGTGTGTTTAAGGGCAATGAGGGTCAGTTGGGACCAATGAGTCCCAATAAAGTGTGTATATAACCAATAAGTTGTGTTTACGACCAATTATGGCCCAATAAGGTGTGTTTAGTTGGGACCAATGAGTCCCACTAATGTGTGCATATAACCAATACGTTGTGTTTAGGACCAATGATGGCCCAATAAGGTGTGTTTAGTAGGGCAATGAGGGTCGGTTAGGACCAATAAGTCCTAGTAAGGTGTGCATATAACCAATACGTTGTGTTTAGGACCAATGATGGCCCAATAATGTGTGTTTAGTTGGGACTAATGAGTCCCACTAAGGTGTGTATATAACCAATAAGTTGTGTTTAGGACCAATTATGGCCCAATATGGTGTGTTTAGTTGGGACTAATGAGTCCGACTAAGGTGTGTATATAACCAATAAGTTATGTTTAGGACCAATGATGGCCCAATAAGGTGTGTTTAGTAGGGCAATGAGGGTCGGTTAGGACCAATAAGTCCTAGTAAGGTGTGTATATAACCAATAAGTTGTGTTTAGGACCAATGATGGCCCAATAATGTGTGTTTAGTTGGGACTAATGAGTCCCACTAAGGTGTGTATATAACCAATAAGTTGTGTTTAGGACCAATGATGGCCCAATAAGGTGTGTTTAGTAGGGCAATGAGGGTCGGTTAGGACCAATAAGTCCTAGTAAGGTGTGTATATAACCAATACGTTGTGTTTAGGACCAATGATGGCCCAATAATGTGTGTTTAGTTGGGACCAATGAGTCCCACTAAGGTGTGTATATAACCAATAAGTTGTGTTTAGGACCAATTATGGCCCAATATGGTGTGTTTAGTTGGGACTAATGAGTCCGACTAAGGTGTGTATATAACCAATAAGTTATGTTTAGGACCAATGATGGCCCAATAAGGTGTGTTTAGTAGGGCAATGAGGGTCGGTTAGGACCAATAAGTCCTAGTAAGGTGTGTATATAACCAATAAGTTGTGTTTAGGACCAATGATGGCCCAATAATGTGTGTTTAGTTGGGACTAATGAGTCCCACTAAGGTGTGTATATAACCAATAAGTTGTGTTTAGGACCAATGATGGCCCTATAAGGAGTGTTTAGTAGGGCAATGAGGGTCGGTTGGGACCAATAAGTCCTAGTAAGGTGTGTCTTATATAACCAATAAGTTGTGTTTAGGACCAATGATGGCCCAATAATGTGTGTTTAAGGGCAATGAGGGTCAGTTGGGACCAATGAGTCCCAATAAAGTGTGTATATAACCAATAAGTTGTGTTTACGACCAATTATGGCCCAATAAGGTGTGTTTAGTTGGGACCGATGAGTCCCACTAATGTGTGTATATAACCAATACGTTGTGTTTAGGACCAATGATGGCACAATAAAGTGGGTTTAGGGACAATGAGGGTTAGTTGGCACCAATGAGTCCTAATAAGGTGTTTATATAACCAATAAGTTGTGTTTACGACCAATTATGGCCCAATATGGTGTGTTTAGTTGGGACTAATGAGTCCGACTAAGGTGTGTATATAACCAATAAGTTATGTTTAGGAACAATGATGGCCCAATAAGGTGTGTTTAGTAGGGCAATGAGGGTCGGTTAGGACCAATAAGTCCTAGTAAGGTGTGTATATAACCAATAAGTTGTGTTTAGGACCAATGATGGCCCAATAATGTGTGTTTAGTTGGGACTAATGAGTCCCACTAAGGTGTGTATATAACCAATAAGTTGTGTTTAGGACCAATGATGGCCCTATAAGGAGTGTTTAGTAGGGCAATGAGGGTCGGTTGGGACCAATAAGTCCTAGTAAGGTGTGTCTTATATAACCAATAAGTTGTGTTTAGGACCAATGATGGCCCAATAATGTGTGTTTAAGGGCAATGAGGGTCAGTTGGGACCAATGAGTCCCAATAAAGTGTGTATATAACCAATAAGTTGTGTTTACAACCAATTATGGCCCAATAAGGTGTGTTTAGTTGGGACCAATGAGTCCCACTAATGTGTGCATATAACCAATACGTTGTGTTTAGGACCAATGATGGCCCAATAAGGTGCGTTTAGTAGGCAATGAGTTTCGGTTAGGACCAATAAGTCCTAGTAAGGTGTGTATATAACCAATAAGTTGTGTTTAGGACCAATGATGGCCCAATAATTTGTGTTTAGTTGGGACTAATGAGTCCCACTAAGGTGTGTATATAACCAATAAGTTGTGTTTAGGACCAATTATGGCCCAATATGGTGTGTTTAGTTGGGACTAATGAGTCCGACTAAGGTGTGTATATAACCAATAAGTTATGTTTAGGACCAATGATGGCCCAATAAGGTGTGTTTAGTAGGGCAATGAGGGTCGGTTAGGACCAATAAGTCCTAGTAAGGTGTGTATATAACCAATAAGTTGTGTTTAGGACCAATGATGGCCCAATAATGTGTGTTTAGTTGGGACTAATGAGTCCCACTAAGGTGTGTATATAACCAATAAGTTGTGTTTAGGACCAATGATGGCCCTATAAGGAGTGTTTAGTTGGGACCAATGAGTCCTACTAAGGTGTGTATATAACCAATAAGTTGTGTTTAGGACCAATGATGGCCCAATAAGGTGTGTTTAGTAGGGCAATGAGGGTCAGTTAGGACCAATGAGTCCTAGTAAGGTGTGTATATAACCAATAAGTTGTGTTTAGGACCAATGATGGCCCAATAATGTGTGTTTAGTTGGGACTAATGAGTCCCACTAAGGTGTGTATATAACCAATAAGTTGTGTTTAGGACCAATGATGGCCCAATAAGGTGTGTTTAGTAGGGCAATGAGGGTCGGTTAGGACCAATAAGTCCTAGTAAGGTGTGTATATAACCAATACGTTGTGTTTAGGACCAATGATGGCCCAATAATGTGTGTTTAGCTTGGGACTAATGAGTCCCACTAAGGTGTGTATATAACCAATAAGTTGTGTTTACGACCAATTATGGCCCAATATGGTGTGTTTAGTTGGGACTAATGAGTCCGACTAAGGTGTGTATATAACCAATAAGTTATGTTTAGAACCAATGATGGCCCAATAAGGTGTGTTTAGTAGGGCAATGAGGGTCGGTTAGGACCAATAAGTCCTAGTAAGGTGTGTATATAACCAATAAGTTGTGTTTAGGACCAATGATGGCCCAATAATGTGTGTTTAGTTGGGACTAATGAGTCCCACTAAGGTGTGTATATAACCAATAAGTTGTGTTTAGGACCAATGATGGCCCTATAAGGAGTGTTTAGTAGGGCAATGAGGGTCGGTTGGGACCAATAAGTCCTAGTAAGGTGTGTCTTATATAACCAATAAGTTGTGTTTAGGACCAATGATGGCCCAATAATGTGTGTTTAAGGGCAATGAGGGTCAGTTGGGACCAATGAGTCCCAATAAAGTGTGTATATAACCAATAAGTTGTGTTTACGACCAATTATGGCCCAATAAGGTGTGTTTAGTTGGGACCAATGAGTCCCACTAATGTGTGTATATAACCAATACGTTGTGTTTAGGACCAATGATGGCACAATAAAGTGGGTTTAGGGACAATTAGGGTTAGTTGGCACCAATGAGTCCTAATAAGGTGTTTATATAACCAATAAGTTGTGTTTACGACCAATTATGGCCCAATATGGTGTGTTTAGTTGGGACTAATGAGTCCGACTAAGGTGTGTATATAACCAATAAGTTATGTTTAGGAACAATGATGGCCCAATAAGGTGTGTTTAGTAGGGCAATGAGGGTCGGTTAGGACCAATAAGTCCTAGTAAGGTGTGTATATAACCAATAAGTTGTGTTTAGGACCAATGATGGCCCAATAATGTGTGTTTAGTTGGGACTAATGAGTCCCACTAAGGTGTGTATATAACCAATAAGTTGTGTTTAGGACCAATGATGGCCCTATAAGGAGTGTTTAGTAGGGCAATGAGGGTCGGTTGGGACCAATAAGTCCTAGTAAGGTGTGTCTTATATAACCAATAAGTTGTGTTTAGGACCAATGATGGCCCAATAATGTGTGTTTAAGGGCAATGAGGGTCAGTTGGGACCAATGAGTCCCAATAAAGTGTGTATATAACCAATAAGTTGTGTTTACAACCAATTATGGCCCAATAAGGTGTGTTTAGTTGGGACCAATGAGTCCCACTAATGTGTGCATATAACCAATACGTTGTGTTTAGGACCAATGATGGCCCAATAAGGTGCGTTTAGTAGGGCAATGAGTTTCGGTTAGGACCAATAAGTCCTAGTAAGGTGTGTATATAACCAATAAGTTGTGTTTAGGACCAATGATGGCCCAATAATTTGTGTTTAGTTGGGACTAATGAGTCCCACTAAGGTGTGTATATAACCAATAAGTTGTGTTTAGGACCAATTATGGCCCAATATGGTGTGTTTAGTTGGGACTAATGAGTCCGACTAAGGTGTGTATATAACCAATAAGTTATGTTTAGAACCAATGATGGCCCAATAAGGTGTGTTTAGTAGGGCAATGAGGGTCGGTTAGGACCAATAAGTCCTAGTAAGGTATGTATATAACCAATAAGTTGTGTTTAGGACCAATGATGGCCCAATAATGTGTGTTTAGTTGGGACTAATGAGTCCCACTAAGGTGTGTATATAACCAATAAGTTGTGTTTAGGACCAATGATGGCCCTATAAGGAGTGTTTAGTAGGGCAATGAGGGTCGGTTGGGACCAATAAGTCCTAGTAAGGTGTGTCTTATATAACCAATAAGTTGTGTTTAGGACCAATGATGGCCCAATAATGTGTGTTAAAGGGCAATGAGGGTCAGTTGGGACCAATGAGTCCCAATAAAGTGTGTATATAACCAATAAGTTGTGTTTACGACCAATTATGGCCCAATAAGGTGTGTTTAGTTGGGACCGATGAGTCCCACTAATGTGTGCTATATAACCAATACGTTGTGTTTAGGACCAATGATGGCACAATAAAGTGGGTTTAGGGACAATGAGGGTTAGTTGGCACCAATGAGTCCTAATAAGGTGTTTATATAACCAATAAGTTGTGTTTACGACCAATTATGGCCCAATATGGTGTGTTTAGTTGGGACTAATGAGTCCGACTAAGGTGTGTATATAACCAATAAGTTATGTTTAGGAACAATGATGGCCCAATAAGGTGTGTTTAGTAGGGCAATGAGGGTCGGTTAGGACCAATAAGTCCTAGTAAGGTGTGTATATAACCAATAAGTTGTGTTTAGGACCAATGATGGCCCAATAATGTGTGTTTAGTTGGGACTAATGAGTCCCACTAAGGTGTGTATATAACCAATAAGTTGTGTTTAGGACCAATGATGGCCATATAAGGAGTGTTTAGTAGGGCAATGAGGGTCGGTTGGGACCAATAAGTCCTAGTAAGGTGTGTCTTATATAACCAATAAGTTGTGTTTAGGACCAATGATGGCCCAATAATGTGTGTTTAAGGGAAATGAGGGTCAGTTGGGACCAATGAGTCCCAATAAAGTGTGTATATAACCAATAAGTTGTGTTTACAACCAATTATGGCCCAATAAGGTGTGTTTAGTTGGTACCAATGAGTCCCACTAATGTGTGCATATAACCAATACGTTGTGTTTAGGACCAATGATGGCCCAATAAGGTGCGTTTAGTAGGGCAATGAGTTTCGGTTAGGACCAATAAGTCCTAGTAAGGTGTGTATATAACCAATAAGTTGTGTTTAGGACCAATGATGGCCCAATAATTTGTGTTTAGTTGGGACTAATGAGTCCCACTAAGGTGTGTATATAACCAATAAGTTGTGTTTAGGACCAATTATGGCCCAATATGGTGTGTTTAGTTGGGACTAATGAGTCCGACTAAGGTGTGTATATAACCAATAAGTTATGTTTAGAACCAATGATGGCCCAATAAGGTGTGTTTAGTAGGGCAATGAGGGTCGGTTAGGACCAATAAGTCCTAGTAAGGTATGTATATAACCAATAAGTTGTGTTTAGGACCAATGATGGCCCAATAATGTGTGTTTAGTTGGGACTAATGAGTCCCACTAAGGTGTGTATATAACCAATAAGTTGTGTTTAGGACCAATGATGGCCCTATAAGGAGTGTTTAGTAGGGCAATGAGGGTCGGTTGGGACCAATAAGTCCTAGTAAGGTGTGTCTTATATAACCAATACGTTGTGTTTAGGACCAATGATGGCACAATAAAGTGGGTTTAGGGACAATGAGGGTTAGTTGGCACCAATGAGTCCTAATAAGGTGTTTATATAACCAATAAGTTGTGTTTACGACCAATTATGGCCCAATATGGTGTGTTTAGTTGGGACTAATGAGTCCGACTAAGGTGTGTATATAACCAATAAGTTATGTTTAGAACCAATGATGGCCCAATAAGGTGTGTTTAGTAGGGCAATGAGGGTCGGTTAGGACCAATAAGTCCTAGTAAGGTGTGTATATAACCAATAAGTTGTGTTTAGGACCAATGATGGCCCAATAATGTGTGTTTAGTTGGGACTAATGAGTCCCACTAAGGTGTGTATATAACCAATAAGTTGTGTTTAGGACCAATGATGGCCCTATAAGGAGTGTTTAGTAGGGCAACGAGGGTCTGTTGGGACCAATAAGTCCTTCTAAGGTGTGTCTTATATAACCAATAAGTTGTGTTTAGGACCAATGATGGCCCAATAATGTGTGTTTAAGGGAAATGAGGGTCAGTTGGGACCAATGAGTCGCAATAAAGTGTGTATATAACTAATAAGTTGTGTTGACGAATAATTATGGCCCAATAAGGTGTGTTTAGTTGGGACCAATGAGTCCCACTAATGTGTGCATATAACCAATACGTTGTGTTTAGGACCAATGATGGCACAATAAAGTGGGTTTAGGGACAATGAGGGTTAGTTGGCACCAATGAGTCCTAATAAGGTGTTTATATAACCAATAAGTTGTGTTTACGACCAATTATGGCCCAATATGGTGTGTTTAGTTGGGACTAATGAGTCCGACTAAGGTGTGTATATAACCAATAAGTTATGTTTAGAACCAATGATGGCCCAATAAGGTGTGTTTAGTAGGGCAATGAGGGTCGGTTAGGACCAATAAGTCCTAGTAAGGTGTGTATATAACCAATAAGTTGTGTTTAGGACCAATGATGGCCCAATAATGTGTGTTTAGTTGGGACTAATGAGTCCCACTAAGGTGTGTATATAACCAATAAGTTGTGTTTAGGACCAATGATGGCCCTATAAGGAGTGTTTAGTAGGGCAATGAGGGTCGGTTGGGACCAATAAGTCCTAGTAAGGTGTGTCTTATATAACCAATAAGTTGTGTTTAGGACCAATGATGGCCCAATAATGTGTGTTTAAGGGCAATGAGGGTCAGTTGGGACCAATGAGTCCCAATAAAGTGTGTATATAACCAATAAGTTGTGTTTACAACCAATTATGGCCCAATAAGGTGTGTTTAGTTGGGACCAATGAGTCCCACTAATGTGTGCATATAACCAATACGTTGTGTTTAGGACCAATGATGGCCCAATAAGGTGTGTTTAGTAGGGCAATGAGGGTCGGTTAGGACCAATAAGTCCTAGTAAGGTGTGTATATAACCAATAAGCTGTGTTTAGGACCAATGATGGCCCAATAATGTGTGTTTAGTTGGGACTAATGAGTCCCACTAAGGTGTGTATATAACCAATAAGTTATGTTTAGGACCAATGATGGCCCAATAAGGTGTGTTTAGTAGGGCAATGAGGGTCGGTTAGGACCAATAAGTCCTAGTAAGGTGTGTATATAACCAATAAGTTGTGTTTAGGACCAATGATGGCCCAATAATGTGTGTTTAGTTGAGACTAATGAGTCCCACTAAGGTGTGTATATAACCAATAAGTTGTGTTTAGGACCAATGATGGCCCAATAAGGTGTGTTTAGTAGGGCAATGAGGGTCGGTTGGGACCAATAAGTCCTAGTAAGGTGTGTCTTATATAACCAATAAGTTGTGTTTAGGACCAATGATGGCCCAATAATGTGTGTTTAAGGGAAATGAGGGTCAGTTGGGACCAATGAGTCCCAATAAAGTGTGTATATAACCAATAAGTTGTGTTTACGACCAATTATGGCCCAATAAGGTGTGTTTAGTTGGGACCAATGAGTCCCACTAATGTGTGTATATAACCAATACGTTGTGTTTAGGACCAATGATGGCACAATAAAGTGGGTTTAGGGACAATGAGGGTTAGTTGGCACCAATGAGTCCTAATAAGGTGTTTATATAACCAATAAGTTGTGTTTAGGACCAATGATGGCCCTATAAGGAGTGTTTAGTAGGGCAACGAGGGTCGGTTGGGACCAATAAGTCCTTCTAAGGTGTGTCTTATATAACCAATAAGTTGTGTTTAGGACCAATGATGGCCCAATAATGTGTGTTTACGGGAAATGAGGGTCAGTTGGGACCAATGAGTCGCAATAAAGTGTGTATATAACTAATAAGTTGTGTTGACGAACAATTATGGCCCAATAAGGTGTGTTTAGTTGGGACCAATGAGTCCCACTAATGTGTGCATATAACCAATACGTTGTGTTTAGGACCAATGATGGCCCAATAAGGTGCGTTTAGTAGGGCAATGAGTGTCGGTTAGGACCAATAAGTCCTAGTAAGGTGTGTATATAACCAATAAGTTGTGTTTAGGACCAATGATGGCCCAATAATGTGTGTTTAGTTGGGACTAATGAGTCCCACTAAGGTGTGTATATAACCAATAAGTTGTGTTTAGGACCAATTATGGCCCAATATGGTGTGTTTAGTTGGGACTAATGAGTCCGACTAAGGTGTGTATATAACCAATAAGTTATGTTTAGAACCAATGATGGCCCAATAAGGTGTGTTTAGTAGGGCAATGAGGGTCGGTTAGGACCAATAAGTCCTAGTAAGGTGTGTATATAACCAATAAGTTGTGTTTAGGACCAATGATGGCCCAATAATGTGTGTTTAGTTGGGACTAATGAGTCCCACTAAGGTGTGTATATAACCAATAAGTTGTGTTTAGGACCAATGATGGCCCAATAAGGTGTGTTTAGTAGGGCAATGAGGGTCGGTTGGGACCAATAAGTCCTAGTAAGGTGTGTCTTATATAACCAATAAGTTGTGTTTAGGACCAATGATGGCCCAATAATGTGTGTTTAAGGGCAATGAGGGTCAGTTGGGACCAATGAGTCCCAATAAAGTGTGTATATAACCAATAAGTTGTGTTTACAACCAATTATGGCCCAATAAGGTGTGTTTAGTTGGGACCAATGAGTCCCACTAATGTGTGCATATAACCAATACGTTGTGTTTAGGACCAATGATGGCCCAATAAGGTGTGTTTAGTAGGGCAATGAGGGTCAGTTAGGACCAATAAGTCCTAGTAAGGTGTGTATATAACCAATAAGTTGTGTTTAGGACCAATGATGGCCCAATAATGTGTGTTTAGTTGGGACTAATGAGTCCCACTAAGGTGTGTATATAACCAATAAGTTGTGTTTAGGACCAATGATGGCCCTATAAGGAGTGTTTAGTAGGGCAACGAGGGTCGGTTGGGACCAATAAGTCCTTCTAAGGTGTGTCTTATATAACCAATAAGTTGTGTTTAGGACCAATGATGGCCCAATAAGGTGTGTTTAGTAGGGCAATGAGGGTCGGTTAGGACCAATAAGTCCTAGTAAGGTGTGTATATAACCAATAAGTTGTGTTTAGGACCAATGATGGCCCAATAATGTGTGTTTAGTTGGGACTAATGAGTCCCACTAAGGTGTGTATATAACCAATAAGTTGTGTTTAGGACCAATGATGGCCCTATAAGGAGTGTTTAGTAGGGCAATGAGGGTCGGTTGGGACCAATAAGTCCTAGTAAGGTGTGTCTTATATAACCAATAAGTTGTGTTTAGGACCAATGATGGCCCAATAATGTGTGTTTAAGGGCAATGAGGGTCAGTTGGGACCAATGAGTCCCAATAAAGTGTGTATATAACCAATAAGTTGTGTTTACGACCAATTATGGCCCAATAAGGTGTGTTTAGTTGGGACCAATGAGTCCCACTAATGTGTGCATATAACCAATACGTTGTGTTTAGGACCAATGATGGCCCAATAAGGTGTGTTTAGTAGGGCAATGAGGGTCGGTTAGGACCAATAAGTCCTAGTAAGGTGTGTATATAACCAATAAGTTGTGTTTAGGACCAATGATGGCCCAATAATGGTGTGTTTAGTTGGGACTAATGAGTCCCACTAAGGTGTGTATATAACCAATAAGTTGTGTTTAGGACCAATGATGGCCCAATAAGGTGTGTTTAGTAGGGCAATGAGGGTCGGTTGGGACCAATAAGTCCTAGTAAGGTGTGTCTTATATAACCAATAAGTTGTGTTTAGGACCAATGATGGCCCAATAATGTGTGTTTAAGGGCAATGAGGGTCAGTTGGGACCAATGAGTCCCAATAAAGTGTGTATATAACCAATAAGTTGTGTTTACGACCAATTATGGCCCAATAAGGTGTGTTTAGTTGGGACCAATGAGTCCCACTAATGTGTGCATATAACCAATACGTTGTGTTTAGGACCAATGATGGCCCAATAAGGTGCGTTTAGTAGGGCAATGAGGGTCGGTTAGGACCAATAAGTCCTAGTAAGGTGTGTCTTATATAACCAATAAGTTGTGTTTAGGACCAATGATGGCCCAATAATGTGTGTTTAAGGGCAATGAGGGTCAGTTGGGACCAATGAGTCCCAATAAAGTGTGTATATAACCAATAAGTTGTGTTTACGACCAATTATGGCCCAATAAGGTGTGTTTAGTTGGGACCAATGAGTCCCACTAATGTGTGCATATAACCAATACGTTGTGTTTAGGACCAATGATGGCCCAATAAGGTGTGTTTAGTAGGGCAATGAGGGTCAGTTAGGACCAATAAGTCCTAGTAAGGTGTGTATATAACCAATAAGTTGTGTTTAGGACCAATGATGGCCCAATAATGTGTGTTTAGTTGGGACTAATGAGTCCCACTAAGGTGTGTATATAACCAATAAGTTGTGTTTAGGACCAATGATGGCCCTATAAGGAGTGTTTAGTAGGGCAATGAGGGTCGGTTGGGACCAATAAGTCCTAGTAAGGTGTGTCTTATATAACCAATAAGTTGTGTTTAGGACCAATGATGGCCCAATAATGTGTGTTTAAGGGCAATGAGGGTCAGTTGGGACCAATGAGTCCCAATAAAGTGTGTATATAACCAATAAGTTGTGTTTACGACCAATTATGGCCCAATAAGGTGTGTTTAGTTGGGACCAATGAGTCCCACTAATGTGTGTATATAACCAATACGTTGTGTTTAGGACCAATGATGGCCCAATAAGGTGCGTTTAGTAGGGCAATGAGTGTCAGTTAGGACCAATAAGTCCTAGTAAGGTGTGTATATAACCAATAAGTTGTGTTTAGGACCAATGATGGCCCAATAATGTGTGTTTAGTTGGGACTAATGAGTCCCACTAAGGTGTGTATATAACCAATAAGTTGTGTTTAGGACCAATTATGGCCCAATATGGTGTGTTTAGTTGGGACTAATGAGTCCGACTAAGGTGTGTATATAACCAATAAGTTATGTTTAGGACCAATGATGGCCCAATAAGGTGTGTTTAGTAGGGCAATGAGGGTCGGTTAGGACCAATAAGTCCTAGTAAGGTGTGTATATAACCAATAAGTTGTGTTTAGGACCAATGATGGCCCAATAATGTGTGTTTAGTTGGGACTAATGAGTCCCACTAAGGTGTGTATATAACCAATAAGTTGTGTTTAGGACCAATGATGGCCCTATAAGGAGTGTTTAGTAGGGCAATGAGGGTCGGTTGGGACCAATAAGTCCTAGTAAGGTGTGTCTTATATAACCAATAAGTTGTGTTTAGGACCAATGATGGCCCAATAATGTGTGTTTAAGGGCAATGAGGGTCAGTTGGGACCAATGAGTCCCAATAAAGTGTGTATATAACCAATAAGTTGTGTTTACAACCAATTATGGCCCAATAAGGTGTGTTTAGTTGGGACCAATGAGTCCCACTAATGTGTGCATATAACCAATACGTTGTGTTTAGGACCAATGATGGCCCAATAAGGTGTGTTTAGTAGGGCAATGAGGGTCGGTTAGGACCAATAAGTCCTAGTAAGGTGTGTATATAACCAATAAGTTGTGTTTAGGACCAATGATGGCCCAATAATGTGTGTTTAGTTGGGACTAATGAGTCCCACTAAGGTGTGTATATAACCAATAAGTTGTGTTTAGGACCAATGATGGCCCTATAAGGAGTGTTTAGTAGGGCAATGAGGGTCGGTTGGGACCAATAAGTCCTAGTAAGGTGTGTCTTATATAACCAATAAGTTGTGTTTAGGACCAATGATGGCCCAATAATGTGTGTTTAAGGGCAATGAGGGTCAGTTGGGACCAATGAGTCCCAATAAAGTGTGTATATAACCAATAAGTTGTGTTTACGACCAATTATGGCCCAATAAGGTGTGTTTAGTTGGGACCAATGAGTCCCACTAATGTGTGCATATAACCAATACGTTGTGTTTAGGACCAATGATGGCCCAATAAGGTGTGTTTAGTAGGGCAATGAGTGTCGGTTAGGACCAATAAGTCCTAGTAAGGTGTGTATATAACCAATAAGTTGTGTTTAGGACCAATGATGGCCCAATAATGTGTGTTTAGTTGGGACTAATGAGTCCCACTAAGGTGTGTATATAACCAATAAGTTGTGTTTAGGACCAATTATGGCCCAATATGGTGTGTTTAGTTGGGACTAATGAGTCCGACTAAGGTGTGTATATAACCAATAAGTTATGTTTAGAACCAATGATGGCCCAATAAGGTGTGTTTAGTAGGGCAATGAGGGTCGGTTAGGACCAATAAGTCCTAGTAAGGTATGTATATAACCAATAAGTTGTGTTTAGGACCAATGATGGCCCAATAATGTGTGTTTAGTTGGGACTAATGAGTCCCACTAAGGTGTGTATATAACCAATAAGTTGTGTTTAGGACCAATGATGGCCCTATAAGGAGTGTTTAGTAGGGCAATGAGGGTCGGTTGGGACCAATAAGTCCTAGTAAGGTGTGTCTTATATAACCAATAAGTTGTGTTTAGGACCAATGATGGCCCAATAATGTGTGTTTAAGGGCAATGAGGGTCAGTTGGGACCAATGAGTCCCAATAAAGTGTGTATATAACCAATAAGTTGTGTTTACAACCAATTATGGCCCAATAAGGTGTGTTTAGTTGGGACCAATGAGTCCCACTAATGTGTGCATATAACCAATACGTTGTGTTTAGGACCAATGATGGCCCAATAAGGTGTGTTTAGTAGGGCAATGAGGGTCGGTTAGGACCAATAAGTCCTAGTAAGGTGTGTATATAACCAATAAGTTGTGTTTAGGACCAATGATGGCCCAATAATGTGTGTTTAGTTGGGACTAATGAGTCCCACTAAGGTGTGTATATAACCAATAAGTTGTGTTTAGGACCAATGATGGCCCTATAAGGAGTGTTTAGTAGGGCAATGAGGGTCGGTTGGGACCAATAAGTCCTACTAAGGTGTGTCTTATATAACCAATAAGTTGTGTTTAGGACCAATGATGGCCCAATAATGTGTGTTTAAGGGAAATGAGGGTCAGTTGGGACCAATGAGTCCCAATAAAGTGTGTATATAACCAATAAGTTGTGTTTACGACCAATTATGGCCCAATAAGGTGTGTTTAGTTGGGACCAATGAGTCCCACTAATGTGTGTATATAACCAATACGTTGTGTTTAGGACCAATGATGGCCCAATAAGGTGTGTTTAGTAGGGCAATGAGGGTCGGTTAGGACCAATAAGTCCTAGTAAGGTGTGTATATAACCAATAAGTTGTGTTTAGGACCAATGATGGCCCAATAATGTGTGTTTAGTTGGGACTAATGAGTCCCACTAAGGTGTGTATATAACCAATAAGTTGTGTTTAGGACCAATTATGGCCCAATATGGTGTGTTTAGTTGGGACTAATGAGTCCGACTAAGGTGTGTATATAACCAATAAGTTATGTTTAGAACCAATGATGGCCCAATAAGGTGTGTTTAGTAGGGCAATGAGGGTCGGTTAGGACCAATAAGTCCTAGTAAGGTATGTATATAACCAATAAGTTGTGTTTAGGACCAATGATGGCCCAATAATGTGTGTTTAGTTGGGACTAATGAGTCCCACTAAGGTGTGTATATAACCAATAAGTTGTGTTTAGGACCAATGATGGCCCTATAAGGAGTGTTTAGTAGGGCAATGAGGGTCGGTTGGGACCAATAAGTCCTAGTAAGGTGTGTCTTATATAACCAATAAGTTGTGTTTAGGACCAATGATGGCCCAATAATGTGTGTTTAAGGGCAATGAGGGTCAGTTGGGACCAATGAGTCCCAATAAAGTGTGTATATAACCAATAAGTTGTGTTTACAACCAATTATGGCCCAATAAGGTGTGTTTAGTTGGGACCAATGAGTCCCACTAATGTGTGCATATAACCAATACGTTGTGTTTAGGACCAATGATGGCCCAATAAGGTGTGTTTAGTAGGGCAATGAGGGTCGGTTAGGACCAATAAGTCCTAGTAAGGTGTGTATATAACCAATAAGTTGTGTTTAGGACCAATGATGGCCCAATAATGTGTGTTTAGTTGGGACTAATGAGTCCCACTAAGGTGTGTATATAACCAATAAGTTGTGTTTAGGACCAATGATGGCCCTATAAGGAGTGTTTAGTAGGGCAATGAGGGTCGGTTGGGACCAATAAGTCCTAGTAAGGTGTGTCTTATATAACCAATAAGTTGTGTTTAGGACCAATGATGGCCCAATAATGTGTGTTTAAGGGAAATGAGGGTCAGTTGGGACCAATGAGTCCCAATAAAGTGTGTATATAACTAATAAGTTGTGTTTACGACCAATTATGGCCCAATAAGGTGTGTTTAGTTGGGACCAATGAGTCCCACTAATGTGTGCATATAACCAATACGTTGTGTTTAGGACCAATGATGGCCCAATAAGGTGCGTTTAGTAGGGCAATGAGGGTCGGTTAGGACCAATAAGTCCTAGTAAGGTGTGTATATAACCAATAAGTTGTGTTTAGGACCAATGATGGCCCAATAATGTGTGTTTAGTTGGGACTAATGAGTCCCACTAAGGTGTGTATATAACCAATAAGTTGTGTTTAGGACCAATTATGGCCCAATATGGTGTGTTTAGTTGGGACTAATGAGTCCGACTAAGGTGTGTATATAACCAATAAGTTATGTTTAGAACCAATGATGGCCCAATAAGGTGTGTTTAGTAGGGCAATGAGGGTCGGTTAGGACCAATAAGTCCTAGTAAGGTGTGTATATAACCAATAAGTTGTGTTTAGGACCAATGATGGCCCAATAATGTGTGTTTAGTTGGGACTAATGAGTCCCACTAAGGTGTGTATATAACCAATAAGTTGTGTTTAGGACCAATGATGGCCCTATAAGGAGTGTTTAGTAGGGCAATGAGGGTCGGTTGGGACCAATAAGTCCTAGTAAGGTGTGTCTTATATAACCAATAAGTTGTGTTTAGGACCAATGATGGCCCAATAATGTGTGTTTAAGGGCAATGAGGGTCAGTTGGGACCAATGAGTCCCAATAAAGTGTGTATATAACCAATAAGTTGTGTTTACAACCAATTATGGCCCAATAAGGTGTGTTTAGTTGGGACCAATGAGTCCCACTAATGTGTGCATATAACCAATACGTTGTGTTTAGGACCAATGATGGCCCAATAAGGTGTGTTTAGTAGGGCAATGAGGGTCGGTTAGGACCAATAAGTCCTAGTAAGGTGTGTATATAACCAATAAGTTGTGTTTAGGACCAATGATGGCCCAATAATGTGTGTTTAGTTGGGACTAATGAGTCCCACTAAGGTGTGTATATAACCAATAAGTTGTGTTTAGGACCAATGATGGCCCTATAAGGAGTGTTTAGTAGGGCAACGAGGGTCGGTTGGGACCAATAAGTCCTACTAAGGTGTGTCTTATATAACCAATAAGTTGTGTTTAGGACCAATGATGGCCCAATAATGTGTGTTTAAGGGAAATGAGGGTCAGTTGGGACCAATGAGTCCCAATAAAGTGTGTATATAACTAATAAGTTGTGTTGACGAACCAATTATGGCCCAATAAGGTGTGTTTAGTTGGGACCAATGAGTCCCACTAATGTGTGCATATAACCAATACGTTGTGTTTAGGACCAATGATGGCCCAATAAGGTGCGTTTAGTAGGGCAATGAGTGTCGGTTAGGACCAATAAGTCCTAGTAAGGTGTGTATATAACCAATAAGTTGTGTTTAGGACCAATGATGGCCCAATAATGTGTGTTTAGTTGGGACTAATGAGTCCCACTAAGGTGTGTATATAACCAATAAGTTGTGTTTAGGACCAATTATGGCCCAATATGGTGTGTTTAGTTGGGACTAATGAGTCCGACTAAGGTGTGTATATAACCAATAAGTTATGTTTAGAACCAATGATGGCCCAATAAGGTGTGTTTAGTAGGGCAATGAGGGTCGGTTAGGACCAATAAGTCCTAGTAAGGTATGTATATAACCAATAAGTTGTGTTTAGGACCAATGATGGCCCAATAATGTGTGTTTAGTTGGGACTAATGAGTCCCACTAAGGTGTGTATATAACCAATAAGTTGTGTTTAGGACCAATGATGGCCCTATAAGGAGTGTTTAGTAGGGCAATGAGGGTCGGTTGGGACCAATAAGTCCTAGTAAGGTGTGTCTTATATAACCAATAAGTTGTGTTTAGGACCAATGATGGCCCAATAATGTGTGTTTAAGGGCAATGAGGGTCAGTTGGGACCAATGAGTCCCAATAAAGTGTGTATATAACCAATAAGTTGTGTTTACAACCAATTATGGCCCAATAAGGTGTGTTTAGTTGGGACCAATGAGTCCCACTAATGTGTGCATATAACCAATACGTTGTGTTTAGGACCAATGATGGCCCAATAAGGTGTGTTTAGTAGGGCAATGAGGGTCGGTTAGGACCAATAAGTCCTAGTAAGGTGTGTATATAACCAATAAGTTGTGTTTAGGACCAATGATGGCCCAATAATGTGTGTTTAGTTGGGACTAATGAGTCCCACTAAGGTGTGTATATAACCAATAAGTTGTGTTTAGGACCAATGATGGCCCTATAAGGAGTGTTTAGTAGGGCAACGAGGGTCGGTTGGGACCAATAAGTCCTTCTAAGGTGTGTCTTATATAACCAATAAGTTGTGTTTAGGACCAATGATGGCCCAATAATGTGTGTTTAAGGGAAATGAGGGTCAGTTGGGACCAATGAGTCGCAATAAAGTGTGTATATAACTAATAAGTTGTGTTGACGACCAATTATGGCCCAATAAGGTGTGTTTAGTTGGGACCAATGAGTCCCACTAATGTGTGCATATAACCAATACGTTGTGTTTAGGACCAATGATGGCCCAATAAGGTGCGTTTAGTAGGGAAATGAGTGTCAGTTGGGACCAATAAGTCCTAGTAAGGTGTGTATATAACCAATAAGTTGTGTTTAGGACCAATGATGGCCCAATAATGTGTGTTTAGTTGGGACTAATGAGTCCCACTAAGGTGTGTATATAACCAATAAGTTGTGTTTAGGACCAATTATGGCCCAATATGGTGTGTTTAGTTGGGACTAATGAGTCCGACTAAGGTGTGTATATAACCAATAAGTTATGTTTAGGACCAATGATGGCCCAATAAGGTGTGTTTAGTAGGGCAATGAGGGTCGGTTAGGACCAATAAGTCCTAGTAAGGTGTGTATATAACCAATAAGTTGTGTTTAGGACCAATGATGGCCCAATAATGTGTGTTTAGTTGGGACTAATGAGTCCCACTAAGGTGTGTATATAACCAATAAGTTGTGTTTAGGACCAATGATGGCCCTATAAGGAGTGTTTAGTAGGGCAATGAGGGTCGGTTGGGACCAATAAGTCCTAGTAAGGTGTGTCTTATATAACCAATAAGTTGTGTTTAGGACCAATGATGGCCCAATAATGTGTGTTTAAGGGCAATGAGGGTCAGTTGGGACCAATGAGTCCCAATAAAGTGTGTATATAACCAATAAGTTGTGTTTACAACCAATTATGGCCCAATAAGGTGTGTTTAGTTGGGACCAATGAGTCCCACTAATGTGTGCATATAACCAATACGTTGTGTTTAGGACCAATGATGGCCCAATAAGGTGTGTTTAGTAGGGCAATGAGGGTCGGTTAGGACCAATAAGTCCTAGTAAGGTGTGTATATAACCAATAAGTTGTGTTTAGGACCAATGATGGCCCAATAATGTGTGTTTAGTTGGGACTAATGAGTCCCACTAAGGTGTGTATATAACCAATAAGTTGTGTTTAGGACCAATGATGGCCCTATAAGGAGTGTTTAGTAGGGCAATGAGGGTCGGTTGGGACCAATAAGTCCTTCTAAGGTGTGTCTTATATAACCAATAAGTTGTGTTTAGGACCAATGATGGCCCAATAATGTGTGTTTAAGGGCAATGAGGGTCAGTTGGGACCAATGAGTCCCAATAAAGTGTGTATATAACTAATAAGTTGTGTTTACGACCAATTATGGCCCAATAAGGTGTGTTTAGTTGGGACCAATGAGTCCCACTAATGTGTGCATATAACCAATACGTTGTGTTTAGGACCAATGATGGCACAATAAAGTGGGTTTAGGGACAATGAGGGTTAGTTGGCACCAATGAGTCCTAATAAGGTGTTTATATAACCAATAAGTTGTGTTTACGACCAATTATGGCCCAATATGGTGTGTTTAGTTGGGACTAATGAGTCCGACTAAGGTGTGTATATAACCAATAAGTTATGTTTAGAACCAATGATGGCCCAATAAGGTGTGTTTAGTAGGGCAATGAGGGTCGGTTAGGACCAATAAGTCCTAGTAAGGTGTGTATATAACCAATAAGTTGTGTTTAGGACCAATGATGGCCCAATAATGTGTGTTTAGTTGGGACTAATGAGTCCCACTAAGGTGTGTATATAACCAATAAGTTGTGTTTAGGACCAATGATGGCCCTATAAGGAGTGTTTAGTAGGGCAATGAGGGTCGGTTGGGACCAATAAGTCCTAGTAAGGTGTGTCTTATATAACCAATAAGTTGTGTTTAGGACCAATGATGGCCCAATAATGTGTGTTTAAGGGCAATGAGGGTCAGTTGGGACCAATGAGTCCCAATAAAGTGTGTATATAACCAATAAGTTGTGTTTACAACCAATTATGGCCCAATAAGGTGTGTTTAGTTGGGACCAATGAGTCCCACTAATGTGTGCATATAACCAATACGTTGTGTTTAGGACCAATGATGGCCCAATAAGGTGTGTTTAGTAGGGCAATGAGTGTCGGTTAGGACCAATAAGTCCTAGTAAGGTGTGTATATAACCAATAATTGTGTTTAGGACCAATGATGGCCCAATAATGTGTGTTTAGTTGGGACTAATGAGTCCCACTAAGGTGTGTATATAACCAATAAGTTGTGTTTAGGACCAATTATGGCCCAATATGGTGTGTTTAGTTGGGACTAATGAGTCCGACTAAGGTGTGTATATAACCAATAAGTTATGTTTAGGACCAATGATGGCCCAATAAGGTGTGTTTAGTAGGGCAATGAGGGTCGGTTAGGACCAATAAGTCCTAGTAAGGTGTGTATATAACCAATAAGTTGTGTTTAGGACCAATGATGGCCCAATAATGTGTGTTTAGTTGGGACTAATGAGTCCCACTAAGGTGTGTATATAACCAATAAGTTGTGTTTAGGACCAATGATGGCCCTATAAGGAGTGTTTAGTAGGGCAATGAGGGTCGGTTGGGACCAATAAGTCCTAGTAAGGTGTGTCTTATATAACCAATAAGTTGTGTTTAGGACCAATGATGGCCCAATAATGTGTGTTTAAGGGCAATGAGGGTCAGTTGGGACCAATGAGTCCCAATAAAGTGTGTATATAACCAATAAGTTGTGTTTACGACCAATTATGGCCCAATAAGGTGTGTTTAGTTGGGACCAATGAGTCCCACTAATGTGTGCATATAACCAATACGTTGTGTTTAGGACCAATGATGGCCCAATAAGGTGTGTTTAGTAGGGCAATGAGGGTCGGTTAGGACCAATAAGTCCTAGTAAGGTGTGTATATAACCAATAAGTTGTGTTTAGGACCAATGATGGCCCAATAATGTGTGTTTAGTTGGGACTAATGAGTCCCACTAAGGTGTGTATATAACCAATAAGTTGTGTTTAGGACTAATTATGGCCCAATATGGTGTGTTTAGTTGGGACTAATGAGTCCGACTAAGATGT
>JBCNJP010000008.1:25089195-25132070 GCA_039602395.1 Deinandra increscens subsp. villosa
CATAAGCAACTGCCCTGAGCAGTACATGGTCAAGTATTCCACATGCGCACTGACTGATAGCGCTCTGACTTGGTGGAACTCCCATGCTGATGCTATGGGAACTGATTTGGCGTATGCCATGACATGGGACGAACTCAAACAACTGCTTCGCGATGAGTATTGTCCTAGAGAAGAGCTTCAGAAACTCGAAGCTGAGTTCTGGAACCTATCCATGAATGGAGCCGATGTTGCTAGCTATACCAAAAGGTTCCGTGAGCTCGCTCATCTCTGTCCGACCATGATCACTCCCCTATACAAGAAGATTGAACGGTACATCTGGGGACTTGCACCTCATATCCAAGGGAACGTTCTCTCCTCAAATCCTCAGACTTTTCAGGATGCTGTGCGCCTGGCACACAACCTGGTTTACCAGGCTAACCGTTAAGGTGTGAACCTTGGCAAGAAACAGTCTGAGAGCAAGACCCCTGAAGCTAGTACCACTCCCTCTGCAAACAAGAAGCCTGACAACAAGAGAAAGCGCGGATTCTGGAGGAATCGCGAAGAAAAGACCCCTACTAAGGAAACCGAACCAACAAAGGTTTATGCTGCTACAACCCCTACCCATGCTGTCCGGAAGACTGGTTACACCGGTGGTGCACCTCTGTGCAATAAATGCAACCTCCACCACACCCTCGATTGTGGAAATGTCTACATCAACATCTTCAAGACCAAAGGACATGTGGCACGTGATTGCCCGAAGCGCACGTGCTACGGTTGTGGAACCACCGGACACTACAAGAAGGACTGCCCGAAGGCAAAGAACCAGGATGCTAATCAGGCTAGAGGAAGAGCCTTTGTGATCAATGCCGGAGACGCTCGCCGTGACCCCAACACGGTGACGGGTACGTTTCTACTAAATAATCATTATGCTTCCATTTTATTCGATACTGGTGCCGATAGAAGCTTCGTGTCTACCGAATTTGGCCAATTACTTGAAATTACCCCTGTTGCCTTAGACACTAAGTTCACTGTAGAATTAGCAAACGGAGAATTAGTAGAAACTGGAATAATCTATCAAAATTGCTCGCTAGAACTCTCCGACCATTCCTTCAGCATTGATTTGATGCCCGTAGAATTAGGAAGCTTTGATGTTATCATTGGCATGGATTGGTTATCAAAGAACCATGCGGAAATCGTGTGCCATGAGAAAATAGTTAGGATGCCACTCGCAGATGGCAACACTCTAAACGTGCAAGGCGAAAAGAGTGGAACCAAACTAAATCTCATATCTAGTATGAAGGCACGGAAATTCCTTCGTAAAGGATGTCATGCCATCCTAGCACACGTAACTGAGAAGAAACCGAAGGAGAAGCATGTGGAAGATGTTCCCGTTGTTCGCGAATATCCAGAAGTCTTTCCCGAAGACTTGCCAGGTTTACCTCCAACGCGACAGGTAGAGTTTCGCATCGACTTAGCACCCGGTGCCGCCCCGATAGCCAGATCTCCATACCGTCTGGCACCTTCTGAAATGCAGGAGTTATCTAGCCAATTACAAGAATTGCTAGATAAGGGCTTCATCCGTCCAAGCCACTCTCCATAGGGAGCACCCGTGCTATTTGTCAAGAAGAAAGATGGAACATTCCGAATGTGCATTGACTACCGGGAACTGAACAAACTGACCGTGAAGAACCGTTACCCGCTTCCTAGGATCGACAACCTATTTGATCAACTTCAAGGATCAAGCTTCTACTCCAAGATCGATCTAAGATCAGGATACCATCAACTCAGGGTTAGAGATGAAGATGTTTCGAAGACAGCATTCAGAACACGCTATGGCCATTATGAGCTCCTCGTAATGCCATTTGGTTTGACAAACGCAACGGCTGTGTTCATGGATTTAATGAACCGCGTATGCAAACCATACCTGGATAAATTTGTTATCGTGTTCATTGACGATATACTTATCTACTCCCGTATTAAGGAAGAACACGAACAACATCTGAGACTTATCTTGGAATTGTTGAAGAAGGAAGAACTTTACGCGAAATTTTCCAAGTGCGACTTTTGGATTCGCGAGGTACACTTTTTAGGTCATGTGATGAACGATCGAGGTATTCACGTGGATCCCACAAAAATTGAAGCAATCAAGGATTGGAGTACGCCTACGACTCCAACCGAGATTCGACAATTCTTGGGTCTCGCTGGCTATTATCGATGATTCATCGAAAACTTCTCAAAGATAGCCCAGCCACTGACCGCTCTGACCCAACAGGATAAGAAGTTCATATGGGATGCCAAGACTGAAGCAGCATTCCAGTTACTAAAGCAAAAGCTATGTGATGCCCTGATTCTATCACTACCCGATGGGATCGAAGACTTCGTTGTTTACTGCGATGCTTCGCATCAAGGTCTAGGTTGCGTATTGATGCAACGAGAGAAAGTCATCGACTACGGATCACGACAACTGAAGATTCACGAGAAGAATTATACGACCCATGATTTGGAACTCGGAGCTGTTGTCTTTGCTCTCAAGATCTGGAGGCACTATCTCTATGGTACTCAGTGCACCATATTCACTGATCACAAAAGCCTCCAGCACATTTTCAATCAGAAGGAATTGAATATGAGACAACGCCGATGGGTGGAACTGCTGAATGATTACGAATGTGAGATTCGTTATCATCTGGGAAAGGCTAACGTTGTAGCCGACGCCTTGAGCAGGAAAGAGCGCGTCAAACCACTTCGTGTTCGAGCCTTAAGTATGACCATACACTCGAATCTCACTTCACAAGTGCGTGACGCTCAGATGGAAGCCCTCACACCGGAAAACCTAACTGGAGAAGGATTACGTGGAATGGAGAAGCAACTGGAATAGAAACCTGATGGAACCAAGAACTTCATGGATAGGCTATGGGTACCTGTCTATGGAGGGTTAAGGCAATTAGTATTCGATGAAGCCCACAAGTCAAGATATTCCATTCATCCCGGATCAGACAAGATGTATCACGGTCTGAAGAAGCAATTCTGGTGGCCTAACATGAAAGCCGAGATAGCCACCTATGTCGGCAAATGCTTAACATGTTCGAAGGTCAAAGCCGAATACCATAAACCTTCTGGATTGTTATCCCTGAATGGAAATGGGAAGAAATATCCATGAATTTTATCACGAAATTGCCTAAATCCAGATCTGGATATGACGCTATCGGGGTGATAGTCGATCGATTGACAAAGTCGGCACACTTCTTACCGGTCAATGAGAAGGATAAGATGGATAGGCGAGCCAAACTTTATATAAAAGAAATCGTCTCGCGCCATGGTGTGCCCAAATCCATCATATCCGACCGAGATAGCCGTTTCACTGCAAATTTTTGGAGATCTCTGCAGAAATCTTTGGGTACTCGTCTGGATATGAGTACTGCCTACAATCCACAAACAGATGGCCAAAGTGAGAGAACTATTCAGACACTCGAAGATATGCTGAGAGCATGTGTGATAGATTTCAGACCCAAGTGGGACGAGCACCTCCCTCTTGCCGAATTCTCGTATAACAACAGCTATCACACCAGCATTAAAGCCGCACCATTTGAAGCACTTTATGGGAGAAAGTGTAGATCCCCACTCTGCTGGACTGAGATTGGAGACAGTCAGTTAACTGGTCCCGAGTTAATCTTTGAAATGACTGAGAAAATCTTTCAAGTCTGAGATCGTCTGAAAGCTGCCAGAGATAAACAAAAGAGCTACGCCGACAACCGACGCAAACCCTTGTCCTTCAAAAAGGGTGATCGCGTCATGCTAAAAGTGTCACCTTGGAAAGGTGTCATCAGATTCGGCAAACGAGGGAAGCTCAACCCTCGTTACATTGGTCCCTTTGAGATTACCGAGACCATTGGACCAGTAGCTTACCATTTACGCCTGCCTGCCGAGCTAAGCAGCGTTCACAATGTCTTTCACGTTTGTAACCTTAAGAAATGTCTATCCGATGAAACGCTCATCGTCCCTCTTGATGAAATTCAAGTCGACGAGACCCTACACTTTATTGAGGAACCTGTCGAGATACTTGACCGAGAAATCAAAAAGCTGAAGCATAGCCGCATTCCCATAGTCAAAGTACGATGGAACTCTAGGCGAGGACCTGAGTACACTTGGGAACGCGAGGATCAAATGCGTCGAAAGTATCCACGTCTGTTTGAGAACGTCGCATCCACCAGTAACCAGGACTGAATTTCGGGACGAAATTCTTCTAAATGGGGGAGAATGTGACACCTCGTCAAAAATCAGGTCAAACCTCTCTCTCCGTTGACTTTTAGTTAAATATCATTATGTGACAATTACGTGAATTACCATTTTAATACATGATTAACTGTGTTTAGCTAGATGATTAACCAACTTAAAGCCCGCATTTGTATATCCGTAAAATATGAAAGATTTCATAATATAAATGTGGAACTTCAATAATAAGAAATTAAATATAAAATTTGACATTTTATATTTTATCAAAACTGATATAAACTGTTAAAACGTTTTATGAACTTAAAACGTTATGAAAAATGTTACGTTGTCAAGACTTAGCCAAACGAACAATCCAATGACCCTATTGGGCCCGTTTAAGCCCAATAAGACCGAAATAACCCGGATGGACCCGAAACTTTACCCGGAGGTTCACCTCGACTCACCGAGTAAACTCCCCAACCCGGATACCCGACCCGCGACCCGAATCACCTTGGGCCGAAACCGGCCCAACCTTTTCCTCTTTTCTTCGCGGCCCAATCGGCAAACCGGCCCAAGACCGCCCCAACCCCCTAACTGATTACACATGGGCTTCGGCCTAGTCGCCTTTCCAAACCCGAATGGGCTTCGGCCCACTTCCCTTTTTATTGGGCTTAGGCCCACATACAAACAATATAACAAATTGTTTAGCCCACTAGATTTATAAAAACAATAACCCATAACTTTTATAAACTCTTAACCCACTAATATTTTTATAAAACTTGGACCCTCAACTTTTATAAAAATAAAAACCACCACCTTATTAGATTAAATAAACTTGGGTTATATTTTAAAAAGTTATGATTTTTATAAACTCCTAACCACTTTATATTTTATAAAAGTGCTAAACTTTTATAAAACACTTGAAGGATTTATAAAAAATTACTCACCAACACTTGAAACTAGTTAGAGATTATGAGGGCTTGACAACACTTAATAACCCAAAGGATATTAACTCAACTTTGAGTATAAGTAGGAGACAAGCCTCCTACTTGTCCCCTTACATTAAACAAACACTCTCAAACTCCCTCCCCTATCCTCCCTCTTAACCGGCCAGCCACCACAGCCCTACCGCTGTCCGCCGCCCTGCTGCCACCGCCGGACCACCGCCGGCCACCGCCAACCGCCGTAAACCACCACCAACCTTGTAGAAGCATATATTGTGTCTAGTGCTAGGTCTTGTAATTATTATGATTTGTGTAATCTGGTCTCAGCGGATCAGGGGCGGACCAGATGGTACGCCCGGACCCTCTGGTACGCTGGTTAGTTGGTCCGCTGGACAGAGTTAGTATAAAAAGGTTTTGCTCGTTTAGAGGAGAGTTAGTTGTGAGGTTTGAGTTCTAAACTGTTTGTTTTTGTAAGTGAAACCTGTTTACTTTCTCTCTCTAAAGGTTGAGCAATAAAGAAGTCTTATTTACCTTTGTGTTTACCGAATTGATGATCGTGATGCATTAGCAATACCGTTCCTGTGTTCTACAAGTGGTATCAGAGCAGGATTGCTCATTTGCTGTGATCTACAGTTTGGGTTTTGAGATTTGAAGAAAGTCACAACGTTTGGGGTAAGAATTTGACCATTTCTACTCGGTTTCACGTCAATACTGCATATTTTTTACGTTCAAAGTGATCATGGAGTGTTTTGGTTGAGTTCTGGGTTGATTACACGCTCGAAACATCAATTTTTGTGAAAATTTGTTCGATTTATACTGGTCCGGATGTGGTCTGCCGGATGAATTTTGTGGTCCGCTGGATGAGTTTTTTGGTCCGCTAGTACATCTTCATTGATAGTCTTGTCCGCTGCTTGTGGTCCGCTCAAGCAATCTTCATAGTCTGATCCGGAGCAGTTCCAGCGTATCATTTCATCCGCGACAGTTATCTCAGCGGACCATCTGATCCGTTCTTTAGAATTCTGATCCGCGAGAAGAATTCTGGTCCGCTGCTTCAAATTTGATCCGGTTCTCATCCGTTAGTTGAAATCTAATCCGGAGATCGACTTTTTGATCCGGTGGTGTGTTTTCTGATCCGCTGGCGGACCACATTGGGTATAAATAGGGAAATCTGGTCCGTGAGTCTTCATAACCTCCGGACCACATATTTCAACACTGAAAAACCCCCGAAACCCTCTCAGTCATTTTTTCGTGATTTCTCATTCGTTAACGAAGTGTTGTTCAAAATTCTTGTTGCTACAGGTAGGTAATTGAATTCCGCATTCAGTGATGGTCTTGTTTTGCTTCATGGTGTACTTAATCATTCGATTTTTGTTTTTTAAGTCTTGGGTTTTGACGAGACTGACTTGTAAAGTGTTAAATCATTTTCACTTGATGTTAAATCGATTTGAGCACATGTACAGGGTCGGAATTATCTCTAGATCAAAACCTTATGGTTCGATTTCAAAACAAACACTCATGAATGCATCAAAATTGCAAAAGACCTTTCGGTGTCTGTTCGTCCGCCGGATCAAATGGTCTGCGGCGGACCAGATGATCCGCCAACAGTTTTGATCCGCAGTTTGATCCGTTTGACCAAATCTGATCCGCGGTCAACATTTCTGATCCGCCGGATCAGATGATCCGTAAGAACAAATTTGATCCGCCTGTAACATATTTCTGGTCCGCCGGACCAGATGATCCGGATGCCCAAAATTGATCCGTTGTTTGTCCGCTCATCAGATTTTTTTTTTTAAAATTTTTTTTTACTCATTTGAGCGTTTCACATAAAATCAGAGTTAGTCATTGAGAATTATGATTATATTGAATGATTTTAATGATTTTTTGTTTTGATGATGTGTACAGAAATGGCAGATTTCAAATCCATTGGTGAACACAATGTTTGTGCATTTTTAGATGCAACTGAGAAATGGAAGCCTCAATTTCTGAATATTTTTGATTTCACTAGACGATCAAGGATACTATATGCTGCAACTCATGAGTGTCCTCCATATAAAGATTTACTGGTGATGTTCTGGAATTCAGCACAAGTGGATTGTTCAGTGGATCCATCAGTAATTCGTGCAAAAATACTTGAGACAGATGTGATTATATCTGAAACAGGATTGCTCAGTTGCTGCGAGTTACAGTTCGGTTTTGGGTTTTAGAGAGAAAAATTTCGATTTTGGTAAGATTTTGATCAATTCTTCTCAGTTCTTCGTCAATTCAGTATGTTTTCTGCATTCAGATTGTTTCTAGTTCATTTTCGCTGAGTTGTACATCGAATTCAAGCATTAAAAGTCAGAAATTATGGAAATTATGTGTTTTGATTCTGATCCGCTGGTGATCCGCCAGTTGAAGGTTCTGATCCGCTAGTATAAACTCATAAATTCAGTGATCCGCTGAATTTGATCCGCCGGGCAATCTTCAAACACTGAACCGTGGCGGTTATTGTTTGATACGCGGCAGTTTCAGCGTATCAGAGTAGCAGCGTATCAGATTAGCAGCGTATCAGATTAAGCAGCGTATCAGTTAGCAGCGTATCAGTTTGATCCGCGGGTTGTTTTTGATCCGGTAGAAGAATTTTGTTCCGCAGGTTGATTTTTGATCCGGGGAATTTGATTTTCTGATCCGTTCACCTAAAATTTGATCCGGAGGTCTAGTTTTGATCCGGGGTTCGATATTCTGGTCCGCTGAGTACAAAATTGAGGTTTTGTTAATCATGGATCCGTTTCAGGCTTTTGCTGCTATGTCTACGACTGTTCAAGCGTTGTTGAACTATGATAATGAAATAGGAACTACGAATAAAGTTCCTAAACTGGTGAGATTTGAAGATTTTCATAATTGGAAAACTCGATATGAGTCTTATATCGGTGTGACCGATGTTAGTGTTTGGACTCCTATGCTGGATGGGTATGAGATTCCAAAATTCACAACTGGGGAGTTTATTGGTCAAGAGAAGCCGTTCAACAAGATGAACGATGCTGAAAAAGAGGCATTCAAACTTGAAAGAAAAGCATATTCCAACTTATCAATGGCTTTACCTAAGGATATTTTGCATCAATTTAAAATGCATACAACATCTAAGAAATTATGGGATGCTTTATGTCATCGATGTGAAGGTAATGCACAATACAAGAAGAGCAAGAAGAAAGTGTTGTTACGAGAGTATGATAATTTTGCTCATGTTCCAAATGAAACCATTAATGATCTCATTTCAAGGTTGTCTCATTTGGTCAGTGAACTTGATATTGTTGGAGTAAAAATTGAAGCTGGAGAATTGAAAGAAAAGCTATTAGATGCTTTGCCCGAGAAATGGGAAGGTTACATTTTGTTGCTGACTCATGATAAAAGCTTTGATGATCTCACCTATGATGAACTTACAAGGAATTTACTAGCAAGGGAACTGGATATGATGCGTGTGAAAACTTTACCATCTCAAGTTCAGAATCCCGATGTCTACTTTGGTGAAAATGCTTCTACCATGCATGCTAAAGCAAAGGCTAACACAAATCCACCATCTACTGCTTTTTATGTAGAAAATACTTCAGGTGGTCATGCAAACATGTCTAGAGGTTCTTCAAGTGGAAGCTATGCTAGTAAAGCTGCTGTAACATATCCAGTATATTGACATCACTCGTCTTCTGCTCCAAGTCACAATCAGAGTGCTTTTTCAGCAAAGACTACAAATGACTTTATGGCTTTATTTTCAGCGATGGTTTCGTCTTATGATGGAGTTGTTGCAGGAAAGTTAACTAGTGCTGAGTTAACTGATGAAGACTATGAACAGATTGATCCTGATGACTTAGAATTGATGGATATTAACTGGTCCATGGCAATGCTTGTTCGCAGAGGCAAAAAGTATATGCAAAGAACGGGTCGGAAGGATTTAAATCCTGAAGGAAAACTTGGATTTGATAAGTCTAAGGTTCGTTGCTACAATTTTCAGAATTATGGGCATTTTGCCAAGGAGTGTACCAAGGGAAAGCAGCAAGAAACTTCAAAGTTGTATCAAAAGTATGCTGCACAGAGTAACAAGCCATCAGGGAGCAATACTAATCCTTCAAGTTCAAATGAAAATGCTAGTGGCTCAAATTCAGACAATAAAGCGTTGGTTTCACAAACTGGTGAAGGATATGATTGGGCTGCTGATTTTCCAGATGAATCTGCTTTTCTATGTACTGAGGAGAAGAGTGTAAAGATTGAAGATGATCCTGATCTTCCTGGTGAAGATTTCTTTGCTGAAGGTCAACATGCATTTATGGCCAACATTCAGGTTAATTCTAATTCTTGTGAACTTTGTCTTAATTCTGCTAATCAGTTGAAGGAACTCTCTGTTGAGAAAACCATGTATTTTGACAAATACTCTATAGCAGAAGAGAATGTCAAAATTTACAAACAGAGGTGGGAAGCTGTTAAAGCTGAACTGAAAAGTGAACATTCTGTGGTTCTGAGCACAAAAATTGAGCTTAATAACAAAACGGAAGATTATATTTTTAGTGAAAAGAAGTTTGCTGAAGCAAATGCTAAAATTTCCGAATTAAACATTGAAATTTTGGATCTTAAAAGGCAACTTGAAAATTTCAAAAATTCATCTTCCTTTGCAAGTTTTCTTTGCAAAGATGAAAATCTAAAAGATTTGCTCAAAGAATCCGGGTGTAACTCAGTTCCTCCACCCATTGTTCATGGTTTAGGACCAAAGGAATCTGAAACCAAAGTTGTGTTTGATTACTCAATGTTTACTGAGGGATCATCTGATAAATCCAAAAGCACTAATAAGAAGAAATCAGGCAAACATGTGTCCAAACCTAAGGTTGAGGTGTCAAAACAGGTTGAGTCCAGTGATTCTAAGGTTGAAAAACCTGTCACTGAGATTAAGCCTCAAAGTGTCAAACTGACACCATTAGAGGCTGCTCAGAAAATACTTGAAACTGCAAAAACAATGAAAACATTTGAAAATTCAAAATTTTCTAAAGGTCCAGATTTGTTTTTTGAAAGAGGTGCGGTTTCTGTAAGTAACACAAGTACACCTGATGTCAATACTATACCAGAAGCACCTGAAAGAAGTGCAAAATTAAATGGTGTTGGGTTTAGACAGTTTGCTAGAAATTCTAAGGTCAATCAAAAGAAACCTCAGAAATTTCAGAAACGTGAAAAGAAATTTGCCACAAATGGTAAGTTTGATGAAACTTCGAAAGGCAAAACTGTTGATGGTGATTCGTCTCAGAATTTGAGAATGTATAGTCTGAAAGGAAGTGAGTCAGTGTTTTCTGATTTAGATTTTCCTTTAATTTATGTTGATCCATCACGTGTTGCCAAAGTGTGGTATGTAGAACCATCTGAGGTAGTTAAGTCAGAGTTTGAAGACGAGCAGTTCATTGTGTTGTCTGATGTGCCGTCTGGTTCAAATGATCAAGCATCATCCTCCAAAGGTCAAAGGCTTTCTGAGAAACCAAAGTCATCAAATGATCAAAAGTTTAAGACTAAATCAAAACAATAATCTTACTCACCAAAGAGTTTTTATAACTCTGATGGTCAGTATTCATCAGAAACTAATAGTTTTGATTATGAAGCGTTTGGTTTTTGTGATGATTACAATTTTTATGATGATTTTGGTAAATTTGAACAAAACAAAATCACAAAGGTTAAACCTAAAGGATATGCTGATCGTTGTGGTGTTGATGACTATGGGTTTTATAATGAACATGGATACATTGGTCCTCTGTTTAAACCTTTGCCAAACTCCAAAGGGAGAAGGTTTAAGACCAATGTTTCTAAACAAGGTGAGGGTGGTGTTTCTAAGGGTTTTGTTGATCCTAGAAGGTGTTATTGTTGTTTTGAAATAGGACATATTCGTAGTCGGTGTCCTGTTTTAGCTAAAAAGAGGGCTTCAGCATATATGCAATCAAATTCAGATTCAAAATCTGATGCAAAGCCCAAGATGGATGATGAAAAGATTGTTACCAAACAACATTTTAAAAGGAGAAATTTTTTCAATAAATCTTACAAAGTTTTTGGTAATAATTTTACTTCAGATTCTACTGCTGATTCATCCATTCCATCTGTCAGGCAAAAGTGGCTGCCTAAAATGACTTCAAAAGCCACTGAGAACTTTTCGGAAGATACCGGTCGACCCAAAGCTGAATGCTTGGGTCCAGATACTCACTAATTACTTGCTACTATGTGCAGGGTGCTCGAAAGCCAGCTGTTAACAACTTTTGGGTCGTTGATAGTGGAGCATCCAGGCACATGACGGGTAATATTTCCTTGTTGTCTGAAGTCAAACCAATTCAAGGAGGAAATCTTACTTTTGCTGGCAACAAAGGTGGGAAGATAACTGGTGAAGGAAAGATGGGTAACGAGAAGATTACTTTTGAAAAAGTCCAATTTGTGCAAGAGTTGCAGCACAACTTGTTAAGCGTATCTCAAATTTGTGATAAGCAGTACACGACTGCTTTTACAAGTTCAGAATGTTTGATTCTGAAACCTGGCATTCGAATTCCTGAAGACTGGATTGTGATGCGAGCTCCCAGATTTAGGGATTTATATGTGTTGAATATGAATCAGACTTCTTCTGCTGTATCTGCTACATGTTTCATCTCAAAAGCTACTAAAAAGGAATCAATTTTGTGGCATAGGCGCATGGGTCACATCAATTACCGAAAGATGAATTACTTGGTCAATCATTCGTTGGTAGAAGGCGTTTCCAAGAATAGATTTTCTATAAATGATGTGTGTGTCTCATGTAAGAAAGGTAAACAGAAAAAGAAGTCTCCTCCTTCTAAGCGTTTGAATTCAATTGTCACTCCCTTGGAACTGCTTCATATGGATCTGTTTGGTCCTATGAATGTTCGTAGTATTGAGGGTAGTTACTATTGCTTGGTGATTACGGATGACTTCTCAAGATTTTCGTGGGTGGCATCTTTGGCGTCAAAGGCTGATACTCCAGATTCAATTCGGAACATGTTGTCTAAGTTTGAATCGTTGTACAAGCATAAAGTTTGTCGCATTCGTACTGACAATGGTTCTGAATTCAACAATGCCAAAATGAAGGATTTTTATCGTTCGTTTGGAATTTATTATGAATTCAGTGCGCCGTATACTCCACAACAAAATGGAGTTGCTGAGCGAAAGAATCGAACATTGATTGAAACGGCTCAAACGATGCTAGCGGATGCACATTTACCAATTAAGTTTTGGTCAGAAGCTGTTCATACTGCATGTTATGTGCTCAATCGTGTTCTGATTGTTAAATGATTTAATAAGACAAGTTATGAATTGCTCAGAGGTCGAAAGCCAAATTTGAATTTCTTGGAACCATTTAGGTGTTCATGTACGGTTCTCAAGGAAGGTGGAAAGTTTGATGCTAAAGCTGTTGAAGGCATTTTTGTTGGATATCATCATCCAATGAAAAGGGTTTATTTTACATCTTCCAAAACCATTGAGAATCATATGAATGTGGATTGTCATCGACATACATTTCTACAACCTAAATCGGTTGATTCTCGCGCTTTTGATCATAATCCTTTTATTGATTCATTCTCGGCTGCACAAAAGAGTTCTGCTAAAGAAGATGAGTCTGAAATCTTATCTGCTGCTATCATGTATACATTGTCTACTCCTGGTTCCGGGTCATGGATTCCTAAGCTTCCTAATTCATCTGTCACTACTTCGTCTAGTCAGGATGTTTCTAGTTTAGAAACGATGAGTTCGTCTGACGATGATGATGAAAGTTCGTATCATGAAGCTGAGTCAACACCTGTTGACGATCCAATACTGTTACCAAGTACAAGTTCTTCGGTACCAGTTTCTTTACCGTTAGATGATCTTTCAAGCTCAGAAGAAGCAGATGCAAGTTTACCTAATAGTTTGGCAGATAATATTCCTGTTGCTGATTCAACTACTCTAAGGATACACACCATTCATCCTCAAGAGAATATCATTGCTGAACCGAGTTCTGGAGTTCGCACACGTCATCAATTAGCAGATTCCGTTGATGCTTTAATTGCTGAAATCAGGGATTCAGGAGTTCAGAATGACGTGTTTCATTCTTGTTTTCTGTCTCAAGTTGAACCAACCAATGTCGACCAGGCATTGGAAGATGCTTCTTGGGTTGAGGCTATGCAAGAAGAGTTGCAGCAATTTCAGAAATTGGGTGTATGGCATCTCGTGGATTTACCCGCTAACTCCAGAGAACCATGTGGTACTAAATGGGTATTTAAGTGCAAGAAAGATGATCGAGGCATAATTGTTCGAAACAAGGCTCGATTGGTGGTTCAGGGTTTCTCACAGATTGAAGGTGTTGATTTCAATGAAGTTTATGCTCCTGTTGCAAGGATCGAGGCTATCAGAATCTTTTTAGCTTTCGCGGCATATCATGGATTCAAAGTGTATCAAATGGATGTCAAGAGCCCCGTTGCTAATGAAACCAGAAGATGGGGAGCCACTATATTTATATCTTGCCGTTTCCGGAAGCTCAATCAGTGCAGTCCTGGTAAAAGACTATCAAGGTCAGCAGCATCCGGTATATTATGTAAGTAAAACTCTGCTAGACGCAGAGTCCAGGTATTCTCACCTTGAAAAGTTAATTTTATCTCTTATAATGGCTTCCACTAAACTTAGACATTATTTTGAAACACATACTATAATCGTGATGTCTAACTATCCTATCAAGGCAGTTCTTAGGAAGCCGGAAATGTCAGGAAGGATGGCTAAGTGGGCAGTCAAGCTGAGTGCCTATGACATCAAATATGAACCAAGAACAGCAATCAAATCGCAAGCATTAGCCGACTTTGTGGCGGATTTCAGCAGTGACATTGAACCAGAAGTTGAAAAGGAAGTCCAGCAACTTGGGAAGCTCAAGGAAGACTGGATCCTCTATACCGATGGCTCCTCAAATGTTAGAGGAACAGGGCTGGGAATCCTGCTAAAATCGCCACAGGGGGACATAATACCTCTATCCATATCCTGTGAATTCCAGGCTACCAACAATGAAGCTGAGTATGAGGCTTTAATTGCTGGATTACAGCTGGCTAGGGATATGGGAATCCTATCTATACAAGTATTTGTTGATTCTCTCTTATTAACTAACCAATTTAATGGCTCTTATGCAGTGAGAGGGGAGAATCTAATTAAATATCTTGAAGTTGTCAAAAAATTATCTCTATTTTTCGAAAATTTTAACATTTCACAGGTACCAAGAGAAGATAATGCGGAAGCCGATGCGTTGGCAAACTTGGCTTCATCGCTCAGGATCCCTGAGGATGTCAAGATTCCAATAACTCACGTCTTGACACCGGCAATAGCTCAACAGGAAGCTCAGGCTGTTGGCGATAACGCAGGTGCAGACGTCGAGAATCCTGAAGATGCCCAGGAATCCTGGACATACCCAATCCGGAAGTATCTCAAAGATGGGGAGATTCCTAAGGGCGAGAACTCCAGAGCCTTTCGTACAAAGGTAGTACCCTACACTATAATTGATAATATACTATATAGAAGATCTCTTGCAGGTGTCTACTTAAGGTGCCTAGAGAAGTCGGAAGCTCTTGAGGTGCTTGAAGACATCCATAGTGGAGATTGTGGAAACCATACCGGGGGCAGGGCGCTGTTCTCTAAAGTTCTCAGATTTGGGTACTATTGGCCAACTATGAAGAGGGATGCCGCGAGCTTCTCACAGAAGTGCGATGCCTGTCAAAGGCATGGCAATATCCTTCACCAACCTGCTGAGCATCTGCATCCTATAGTATCCCCATGGCCTTTCATGAAGTGGGGCATGGATATTGTGGGTAAGCTGCCAAAGGCTCCTGGAGGAAAGGTGTTTATGCTTGCCATGACAGATTATTTCTCCAAGTGGATTGAAGCAGAAGCCTACGTTCAAGTGAGAGAAAAGGAAGTGATATTAAATCATGCATTTCGCAGCTTTTCAATATCATTCTTTGCCTCCATTTCGACAAGTAGAGTTTGGAATCGACTTAATTCCTGGAGCGCCTCCGATCGCACGCGCACCATATCGTTTGGCAGTAAGTGAACTCAACGAACTCTCCGCACAACTTCAAGAGTTACTCGACAAAGGATTTATTCGTCCAAGTTCGTCTCCGTGGGGAGCACCAGTGTTATTTGTCAAGAAGAAGGATGGAACGTTCCGAATGTGTATTGACTACCGAGAGCTTAACAAGGTCACGATCAAGAATCGGTATCCGCTTCCTCGAATCGACGATCTCTTCGACCAGCTACAAGGTTCGAGTTACTTCTCAAAGATTGATCTACGGTCTGGATATCACCAACTTCGCGTTCGTGATGAGGATGTCCCCAAGACTGCTTTCAGAACTCGGTATGGTCACTACGAATTTCTGGTTATGCCGTTTGGGCTAACCAATGCACCGGCCGTATTTATGGATCTGATGAATCGAGTGTGCAAGCCGTACCTTGATAAGTTTGTGATAGTTTTCATTGACGATATTTTGATCTACTCCAAGACAAAGGAAGAACACGAAGAGCACCTGCGACTTATCTTGGAACTGCTCCGCAAGGAACAGCTTTACGCTAAGTTTTCGAAGTGCGATTTTTGGATTCGCGAAGTCCAATTTCTTGGACACATTGTCGATCAGAATGGAATTCATGTCGACCCAGCTAAAGTGGAAGCTATCAAGAATTGGCCTACTCCTAGAGCGCCGACCGAAATCCGACAATTTTTGGGACTTGCCGGATACTACCGAAGGTTCATTAAGGGTTTCTCGCAATTGGCTCAACCTTTAACGGCTCTAACGCACAAAGGAGTGCAATATAGATGGGGTGAAAAAGAAGAACGTGCGTTTCAAACTCACAAAGATATGTTATGTTCAGCTCCAATTCTTGCGTTACCCGATGGAATTGACGACTTTGTAGTTTACTGTGATGCATCCATTCAAGGACTCGGTTGCGTGTTGATGCAACGAGATAAAGTGATTGCCTATGGGTCCAGGCAACTGAAGGATACTGAAAAGAATTATACAACGCATGATCTAGAATTGGGAGCCGTTATTCGTGCACTCAAGATTTGGAGACACTACCTCTACGGAACAAAGTGCACAATATTCACCGATCATAAAAGCTTACAACACATCTTTAATCAGAAGGATCTCAACATGCGACAACGACGGTGGGTCGAGCTATTGAATGATTATGACTTGGCAATTAAGTATCACCCTGGAAAAGCCAATGTTGTGGCTGATGCATTAAGTCGAAAAGAGTATGAAAAGCCTCGACGGGTACGAGCGCTGCAACTTACCATCCACACGGGATTGCCGGATCGGATCCGCGATGCCCAACAAGAAGCTCTAAAGGAAGAAAACTTCGCAGCTGAAGCACTGCGAGGGGTGGATGGAAATTCTGAAGTTAAGACCGACGGACTCAGGTATTATAATGATAGGATTTGGGTTCCTCTACTTGGAAATCTCCGTGAGCTCGTGATGGACGAGGCTCACAAGTCAAGATATTCGGTGCACCCTGGATCGGATAAGATGTACCAGGATTTAAAGGGCTTGTATTGGTGGCCGAACATGAAAGCCGACATCGCGCGATATGTGGCTAAGTGCTTAACGTGCTCAAGGGTTAAGATCGAGTACCAAAAGCCTTCTGGATTATTACAGCAACCAAAGATCCCAGAATGGAAGTGGGAGGATATTTCAATGGATTTTGTAACGGGATTACCTCACCGATCGAATCGACCGGATGCGATTTGGGTTATCATTGATCGGTTAACCAAATCTGCACACTTCATCCCGATGAGAGAAAGTGACAACATGGATAAGTTAACTAAGCTGTACATTGACCGGATTGTGGCACGGCATGGAGTGCCTAAGACTATTATCTCCGACAGAGATCCTCGATTTACTTCCCGGCTATGGCAATCTATGCAAGAAGCACTGGGAACTAGACTGGATATGAGCACAGCCTATCACCCGCAGACCGACGGTCAGACGGAACGAACTATTCAGACTTTGGAAGACATGCTCCGAGCTTGCGTTCTCGACTTTGGTAAAGACTGGGAGGCTCACCTTCCGTTGGTGGAGTTCTCCTACAACAACAGTTATCATTCAAGTATCGGTGTTGCGCCTTTTGAAGCTCTTTACGGCAGAAAATGCAGATCGCCCGTGTGTTGGGCCGAAACGGGTGAGAAGGGACTCACCGAACCGGAAATTATTCATGACACCACCGAACGCATTATTCAAATCAGAAAACGAATAGCCGCAGCACGTGACAGACAAAAGAGCTATGCCGATAAACGCCGTAAACCTTTGAAGTTCGAGGTAGGCGACAAGGTGCTATTGAAGGTATCTCCCTGGAAGGGAGTGATACGCTTCGGGAAGCGTGGAAAGTTGAATCCTCGCTACATCGGTCCTTTTGAAATTATCAGGGAAGTGGGCCCGGTGGCCTATCGTTTACAACTCCCTGCGGAACTCGAGGGAGTTCACAACGTGTTTCACGTTTCTAACCTAAAGAAATGTCTGGCTGAAGACATCGAAATAATTCCTTTGGAGGAATTGGAAATTGATGAACATCTGAGATTTATTGAGCAACCGGTAGAAATCATGGGACGCGAGGAGAAAGCCCTCAAACGTAGCGAGATTCCGATCGTCAAGGTGCAATGGAACTCAAAGCGTGGACCTGAATATACTTGGGAACGAGAGGATCAGATGAAGAAAAAGTATCCTCACTTGTTCGAGCAAACGTCCACGGAAACCCAAGGTATGATTTAAATTTTGGGGACCAAAATTCCTGTAACAGGAGGAGGATGTGGCAACCCTAAAACTTTTGCTTTCTTTCCCCAGCAACGACAGCTGATGCTGCGAACGCTACGACGCAAGAATAATTTTCGGGACGAAAATTCCAATTACAAGGGGATGATGTGACATCCGAGAATTCTAAGGTTAACTTCCGTTAGACAATTCCGTTAGTTACGTTATAAGTGTTAACTTAGTAACAAATGCTTAACCAGGCCGAATACGTCCACGTCCTTTTGGTTGATCACCGAACCCGCCCATATGTGCTATGTGTTCATTTATGGTTGTTATTATGTGCAATGTGTTTTAAATGCATGATTTAATATTATGAATAGCATGACAAATTGTAAATCCTTGATTATGTGAAAATTGCCTAAGTTGTGCAGCCAGCGAAACTAACGGGCGAAACTATAGTGTCGCCCGGTAGCCAGCTAAGCTATTCGATAACACGTGACCAGAGCCAGTTTCGCCGGCCAGCGAAACTGCCAGCGAAACTAAGACCTGATATAAATAATCCTAATAAACCCTAGTTTACACCATTTGCCTCTTTTACACAAAACACACACCACTCTCCATCTGCTCTCTCGAGAAAGCTGGTCAGTTGTGAATCACCAAGAGACCACCATCATCTCATCTCACCTATTCAGACCCTAGATCGAATCGTAAGTCCCAAAAACTATTTATATGCACTTTTCTATATGTTTTCTTCATAAAGCATGCCTCAATCTTCATGAATCTGTTAGATCTTCTGATATGATGTGTATACATGCTAGATCTACCATAAAGTTGCTAACTTTACGTGCAAAATTCATCCATGATAAAGATCTAAGCTATTTTAGTCATTTTAGGGTTTTATATGTATTTTGGGTGATTTGATGATAAAATGCATGTTTAAGGTGTTAAAGCTTACTGATTTATGTTGGTAAATGCCTATGTATGCTAAACAATGAATTGCATGTAAAATGGAAGCTGTTAGGTTGATTTTTAGGCTGATCCGTATGTTTTTCGCGACCAGCGAAACTGTGGTGTTCTCTGGGCGAAACTGTCCAGCGAAACTATGCATATCTTCAACCAGCGACACTATGCAGCGAAACTGCAGTGTCGCCGGGTAAACCAACCAGACCAGCTCGAGCGAATCTGCCGAGCGAAATTCCCTGAACGAAAGTTCAAACCAGTTTCGGGCGAAACTAGGCTAGCGAAACTGTGCCAACAGTTTCGAGCGAAACTAGCCTAGCGAAACTGTGTCATCGGGTTTTGCCTAGCGAAAGTGCTGCCCGTGCACACAGCGAAACTGACTAGCGAAACTGCTAGCGAAACTGAGACCAGAATCCAAACTTGTACAAATTGCTTGAACGTTATGCCATGACTTACATAATTATGCCATGATGATACATGCTTTGATTTCTGATTTATGTGAACCCTTGTTTATGATCAACCATCGGTGTCGTGTGTCTGTATGTCGAGTCATGAGTTCCAACGTGCTATGTTATGGGCCATAGTGACGTTAAGTAAAGATTAGACACAAAACTAATACTTAAGACCTAAACGTGTTCATAGGTCTTCGATAAGCAATACTTGGATTATTAAGCAAGTGTAGCAGTGCAACCAAAGGTGAGTGTCACTAACCCGATTACCGTGAACCCGTTTGGGTCACACCGAATAACTAAAAGTAAAACAATGCTGACAAACTCGAGAGTGCTAGGCACCTCCCTGATAAACTTGAAAACTTGGAGTGCTCGGCACCCACTTGATGAACTTGAAGTGCTTTATGGGAAGCACATGCGAATTACCAAAACAACGATTTCTAAAACGAAACTGAAAACACTTTTGAGATTCATGAGAATCCAGTAAACCGTTTTAATATGGCTAGTGTAGGTTAAAGTCTAAACCACATGATATCACATGTTTTCTAAGGATGCCTTGAAACTTAAAAGTCCTCAACTAAATTGTACCATTAATTATAAAGCGAGGGGATGTTGGGTAGATCTACTGGAGTTTGACAAACTCCGCCCCGTGGCACGGGGAGTGCACGGAGGTACAATATCAGCCTATTTGACCGTGATCCCGAGAGGACACGGGGGAGGCAAAACCGCGATGACGTAGGTCCGCAGTACTAGATGGCACGACCACTACAATAAATTATAGTCAGCTTTGGTGCAAACTTCCTTAGTGCATGGCACAACGGATTAGCTACCCGCGATATCGGTTGAGCACTTTAATTTTACAAAACTAGTTCATACCCGATGACGTAGGTCACGGACAATTCCTTATAAACTAAGACATAACTTTTAGCATTGCTTTTCACAAACGAATACAATGTAAGCATACTTTGATACAAATTATGATTATGAGACCGGGCCAATGCATGACAAGCCCACTGTGAACTCACCAACCGTTAGGTTGACACTTGCGTGGTTTAAACTTTTGCAGATCGCTAAGGAGTATCCGGAGCGGGTTGGCATGGCACATGAAGACTTTTATTTTAATTAAACTAAATTGGGGATTTGATACACTGATTTGTAAAGCACGTGGTTAGTGCTAAAGACAATACTTATTCCGCTGCGTTTGTATTTGAAACTTTATTTTATAACTGATTTTTGAACTAACTTTGATTCATTTAGTATTTGTAACTAATGGTTGTGGATCCTGGTCTAGCCGCACTCCTTAACGGTATAAACTCCGTTAGTGGTTATTTGGGGGTGTGACAAGATGCCTGTGAAATCATCTACAAAAGATGTTGATCAGAAGAGATTTTTGAAAGAAAAGGCAGAGAAGCTTCTGGCAGAATAATAAGTTGGATGTATGATTCTCAACTTAAATGCTATGCAATCAAGAAGGAATTTGGGATCATTTATTTGAAGCATGCAATCAGATTCAATACATTGCCAGTTTGTGATATGAGGGATTTATCTAGATGTCCATTCCTGAATTATGGTGACGATACATTGGCTGGAGTCTTCAAGGATAAATTAATTGAAGAATGTCAAGGGAAATTTCAGTTTTTAATTCCTCAAAGACCAAAGTTTGTGAAGTCTTTAACTGATATCAATCCAAAAACTCGAAAGCCAATGATTGTAGTGAAATACAAGAAGCCAGTTCAATTGAAGAAGATTCCGTTAAAGAAACTTGAACAAGACTTTATCAAATCATTGAGATGGTGGTATTACGATGAGAATACTGGTGAAGCAGTGATAGTGGTGGAAGAATAAAACAAGGTAGTCAGATTGTACGACCCAATGTGGTTAATCAACTTGTCCAAGAATGACATTGACAAACTCTATCACAGCAACATTTTGTATAAAGCTGAGCATGCTGAACAAGCATTACAATTTCAAAGGGTGATCAGAGTATGTTACGCGTTCGGGATTCACGTGGGGAATAATCGAAGACAGCACTGGAAAGAGACTTGATCAAGAGCTTCTGAAGACTAGCACAAGACAAGGGGGAGTTTGTAGAAGCATATATTGTGTCTCTTGCTAGGTCTTGTAATTATTATGATTTGTGTAATCTGGTCTCAGCGGACCAGGGGCGGACCAGATGGTACGCCTGGACCATCTGGTACGCTGGTTAGTTGGTCCGCTGGACAGAGTTAGTATAAAAAGGTTTTGCTCGTTTAGAGGAGAGTTAGTTGTGAGGTTTGAGTTCTAAACTGTGTGTTTTTGTAAGTGAAACCTGTTTACTTTCTCTCTCTAAAGGTTGAGCAATAAAGAAGTCTTATTTACCTTTGTGTTTACCGAATTGATGATCGTGATGCATTAGCAATACCGTTCCTGTGTTCTACAAACCTCCACCGATTTCTCCTCTTCTTCTTTTGTGAGTTTTCTAACTCATTCTCCACCTATTCTTCACCCATGAAAACCCTCAAGTCTTGACAATAATTCACCAAATTAACTAGAATACTTGTGTTTGTTTGATCAACTAACAACAACTCCCTTCTTAACCTCCTTTCTTCTAAGATCAAGCACTCATCTTGGTGTCTTTGAGACTTAAAAATAGCCAAGGAGTGTGGTGAAACACATTTGTGAAATCAAAGATGAAAGTAACAAGTGTGCACCATGAATCTTATGTATATGAAACCTTGGTTTCATAAGTTAGTTGATTTAAACAAAACCCAAGCCTCTTCATATAAATTAAATCATAAATGTTAACTAACAATCTATACATGTTTATATTTATTTGTCCTAACACAAAGTGTTAGTGATTGTTATTTATATTTCTTGTCCTAACAAAAAAGTGTTAGTGATAATTATTTATATTTCTTGTCCTAACACAAAAGTGTTAGTGATTGTTATTTATATTTCTTGTCCTAACACAAAAGTGTTAGTGATTGTTATTTATATTTCTTGTCCTAACACAAATATGTTAGTGATTGCATATTATTAAATCATTGGTCCTAACACAATGTGTTAGTAGATATGAGCATATGATCATGTTATAAGAAAATGCTAGAAAATGAAAGAATATAACAAACATGTATGGATTTATAACTAAGTTAACACATATGTAAATCATGACTAAAAATAACAAAACAACCTATGACAAGTAAAGGAATATTACTTGTTTGGGAAAATTGACATATTAAATATGTGTTAAAAGCGTTACATGACAAAAGGAATTTTTATAGATTTTGTTACTAAAAATGGTGAGAATAATATTTATGTCAAATGATTAATTTGACATAAATACTTGGATTTATTACAAGTTTTAACCTTTCTAAGACTTTTGCTATAAATAGACATTTTTCTATAAAAAAAGTCACATGTGGAAATAAATATTTTTATAAAAGGATTTTATAAAAATAAATCAAAGACAAGCCATTGACTTTAAATACTTATATGGATTTTAATGTTACTTTGATGAAATCGAAGTAACCGAAAATGGAATTACGTCTGTTAGAGATTTTAAATAAAATCAAGTTTTTATAAAGACAACTCTATATAAACCCAAGCGTCGTTACGATGTTTTGAAAATATTTAAGAAAGAAATAAATATTTCATGTCAAAGGAATATTTTAAACGACTTCGAAATATTAAATGATTAAATGTTAAACGATTCATGTTTTAAGAATGAATAATTAATCTTGACGATTAATTATGTTTTATTCACCAAATATGGTTAATCATAATTATTTGGAAATAATTATAACATGCATGATTAGCAAATCAAACACGTAATTATTTAATTAAAAATTATTATACAAACTTGTAAAAATAATAATAAACACTATTATTTTTAATTTCAATATTCAGGACTTGATTGAACTAAAAAGTTGTTTAACCTCTTGTTATATTTATTTGAACGTAAATATAAATAATCATGAAAGTATTTGTTTAATAAATACAAGCTAATGAGTTTTCAAACGTATACAAACGGGATTAAAACGTCAAGACTTGACCGGTATTACTTGGGTAACTTATGTTACTCAAATGATTGTAGACCTTATGCATATGCCTATTTATTTTATTTAGGACGTTACATGCTACTGTTGACTACACTGTTTATTTGCCATTTACCTGCTGATTCAGTGAGTTTCACGGCCCCTTTTCCTTTAACTGTTTTATACTTTGGGGGAGAAATCATGAAATCTGATAAATGCTTTTACTTAATATTATGGTTTATCTGTTAGCCGTATGACTACTTGTTCTCTTACTGATTGCCCAATTTAGTACATTATCGTTATAAACGTTTGTACAACCGTATCCCACCATTAATTGATTTCAATTAGTTCTGTACGAAACGATAGCTAGTGAATAGATCTATTTGGGTTGACAACCCTACCCTAACTGGTAGCTCCAGTTCTGACTCCGGATTGTCTGGGAGTACACGTCAGTTATTCTGCTCTGTTTAACATCTATGGGCAAGAGATGTTGGGTGGGTAAACCGTTAGTATTTGAAATCAAGGTTCAGGTGAGCTCATACATCCACAACGATAAACCCATGTAATATTTAAGTATACTGAAAACTGTTTTACAAATGTTTAAATGATAAATCCTAAACCTGTGAACCTCACCAACTTTATGTTGACTCTTTTAAACTCATGATTTCTTAGGTAATTGATGCAACATTGTGAAGGCATGCAAATGGGGCTTATCTATGCTATCGGACCTGCTTACGGAGTCATAGTCCCGACTATCTTAATAAACCGTTCAATGTTTTAACATTAATTTAAGACTTATTTTCAAATGTAAGACATTATCATTGTCCACTGTCACTTTCCGCTGCACTACAACGAATTAATGTTTTATGAAGTTTTAAATGTATTAGATGTTGTTCTATGTATCCTCGACTATGATTCCATTCTCACTCACACCCGATACCGTTGACCAGGGTGTGACATGCAGAGAACTAGAATTTAAAAAAAAATTCTAAACTGTAACTGTCTTTGAACATTAGTTACAACAATTCCCAAAAACATTGTCTTTTCACGTGCCAAAAATCGATTACTCACATTAGGTTATTTTTCCTTTGTTTGTGTCTGTCTGGGTCCTGGCAGTATGGCACCGCATGACAACATGAGGGGTAAGGGAAAGAAAATTGCCAACAAACAGTCATCATCCTCCAACCAGCAAGGCCGTGAGCCTGAGCAGCCTGGGTACACGACAATGGACTTCCTTCGGGATCAGCACATACGTCCTGATAGGTGCGCACCAGATGATTATAGCTGGTTGAACCCGACAACATATCGGTTGCTTGATATGTATCATGTGCCGGATAGGGTCGATCTACCCTTTGATTTGCATCGGGTCATTGCGGGACTAGTAGCAGCTTATGACGACACCCTTGGAAAACTCGAGCACAATTCCATCAGCAATCGCACCCGCGATAGAGAACTCGAGCGAGTACGGGATGAACAGAAGGAGAGAGATACATACAACTACAACTTGTCCCATGGGGTAATGGGTATCCGTAACAGGGTCACTGCGCTGGAGTCGCAACCGATCCAGCAGATTTAGAGTATCGTCTGCATCAAGCCCAACATTAGATTGCTGTACTCCAACATTCTAATGCAGCACTCCAACACTCTAATGTGGCACTTGCGACATAGGTCGCCGCCCTCCAAGCTTAAATGGCAGCCCTGCAGGTTCACGGTTCTCTTGTTCAGGAAGAAGAGGAGGAACCCTTCGAAGAAGAACCTTTTGAGGAGGAGCCTCAAGAGGACATGGAGGAAGAACCAGATGTTATTGATCCATGATCTAATCTGTATTCTTTTCTTCTAATTTGTTACTTTGAAATAAATATGACTGGGTATTCACTTTATTTTGAGTGTTTTCAATACTGAGATACCTTACGGATGGATTTTAAATTTTGTAATGGATATTACATCTTTATTTTTCCAATGTGTTTCTAAAAAAAATTATTATGTCGTGTGATGGATGGATGCATGAATAATTGTTTAGTGCTTAATGAAATTAATATTGGATATATTAATCATTTGGTTGTATGCGTGCTAACGTATATAATAGAATTGATATTGGCATATTAATCATTGAAATGTCTTGCTTGGCAAACAGAATCATGGTTGAACACCTCATAGCAGCTCAAATCCGAGCTTTGATAAATGAAAACGTTGCGGCAGCACTCGCTGCGGCCCAAGCACAAGGAAACAACAACGCTGGTAAGTAAAACAGACGAAAAACTGACTACATTTTTTTCTCACTCTCTAAAATTATTCTCTGAAATAATTTCATGAAACAATTCAGGCCCAGCTCAGTGCACCTTCAAAACTTACATGGATTGTAAGCCGCTCACATTCATGGGTGATGAAGGAGCCGTGGGTCTATTGCGTTGGCTCGAGAAATCAGAAAAGGTATTCTCAATGTGCAACCACCCAGTTGCAAATCGGGTCAATGTCACAACTGCTACACTCGAGGGAGCTACCCTCACATGGTGGAACGCGCAAATCCAAATGCTAGGGCTTGACGCAACATATGTTATGACTTGGCAAGAATTCAAGGATGCTATCATTGAGGAGTACTGTCCTCGCGACCAGGTCAAAAGGTTGGCAATCGAGTTCCAAAACTCGAAAATGATAGGTTCTGAGGTTGAAGAGTACACCGCTCGTTACCACGAGTACGTGGTGCTTTCTCCTACGATGGTTGATGCTGATTGAACGGTATGTGGATGGGTTAGCTCCACAGATCAAGTGGATGGTTACTGCCTCAAACCCTACAAATGTGAAGTATGCTATCAGGTTGGCCCATAAGCTGACTGACCAAGCCATAGAGTAGGGAAATTTGCCACCCAGGAAGGTCCCCAAGACTGCCCTAGATGGGAAAGAAAGAGAGAGGAAGACTCTAGTAACAACAACAATATTGGGAACAACACTGGGAGGTCCTCCAACTCTCACAATCAAAACAAGAGGTACAACAACTTCAGGGGTGACTATAACAACAGTAATACCAACAGTGGGGGCGGTAACCAGAACCGCCAAGGTGGTAGTAATCAAAATCACATAGGGTACAATGGACGAGCACCTTTCTGCAATCGTTGCAACCAACACCACAATGGGGCATGCAAGAAACTCACCTGTGAGCGTTGTGGTAAAGGGGGCCATGAGGCTAAGAACTGTTGGGGTGAAATACAAAACCGTTGATGTGTTCGGAACGTACCTAAAAGATAACTATGAAAACCTAGACCTAACCTAGACCTAGACACACCTAAATTTTACCGAAACTACCTAAACTAGACCGAACCATAAGGCAAGTGTACCAGTCGGATTGTAGCTTAGCTAAGGTAAGACTAGGAATATCGAACCCTAGAGACACTCTATAGACAAGACACAACCTAGACCTAAGAAATTGGAAATTTGAGAATTTGATTTGGGTTTTTGTTTTTATGAATTAATTAACTAAATTAACTAATGAAGTCAACTAGCAAACGAGAACAGGAAACCTTTTGGAGAAATTCAGATGATGAAAAATATATCACCTAGACCTAGAATCGTAATTGATACTTAAACTTTACCTCGGCTTTAGCTAATCTGATGGTGGCTAGTTCACCTTTTAAGTCCTTCCTAGACAACAATTCTAACGCCCTAACAGGAGTTCACTTTTTGGGTACATCCTACCTCAACTAAACCTAACCACCCTCGAACAATCTAAGGCACCCTAGGCTAGCAGGAGCTACCAATAACTACCTTGAATGACACAGAATAACAAGTTGACCAATTTCCTAGGACATTTCCTTTTGAGACAATGCTAACCTAGTTCATTAACCAACCCAACTACCCAATAATTCTTTACCTTTTGAGTCTCAGAATAGGCAACACATTGCAATCAAATCCTTAATTAACAATCAACACAATAGTTCAAGAGAAACCCTAAACTACTCTATTGCAATTAACCCTAGAGTTAACTACTTATGATAATTTACCTAAACCGAAAGACATTCGTGGGTAAATCATGCATTAATTATCAACCATGGATCCTCTCAACAACACACATATGCATCAAACATGGAAATCATTAGAATTTAATAGAATTGCAACATCAATCAATTAATTAAAAATCGAAAATAAAGTCAAAGCATCAATCACTCATCAAAACGGTCTAGATGGTACAATCAATTTAGCCTACAATCATGTCTAAAATAGAAAACATAATAAATTCTGGATCTTGGTTCAAGAACATGATAGAAACTAGGAGTTTGTAATGTAATTGAAGAAATAGGAAGAACCGGATATTGATTTGTAGTGAATTCTTGATCCGCCGATGCTTCTCCTTGATCGCAGCTCCTTCCTCCTCTAAAAATCGCCTCTGGTCGCTCTGGAGTTCGTGTGGAAGTCGTACTGTCCCGAACTCAAGACTTAACCCCGAATTTATAAGGAAAATTAGGGTTTTGCAGGTTTTTAAGATTCACGCATATTGCTTCTTCTAAATATTTGACTCTGGCGATACGCTTAGGACAAAATAGTCGGGTCAACGAAAAATGACTTTTTCCAATTCCTACCATTTAGGCGTATCGCCTCTTCCATTTAAAAGAAGTTGGCGTATCTCCTGTTTCTTGATTTCCAGCAAACATTTGTTTGTCTTCTTTTAAATCTTCCACCTTTTCACCGAAGCTCGTTTTTCATTAGGAAATGTCCATATAACTGCAAAATGAATTCAAACACACTTTAAGACTCAATTATTCATAAATAACTAAAAAGTAAATGGAATCGACTCAAAGTACCCAAGAAACGATATAAAAACATAAAGGAAAACATATGTGTTTTTCAACACATCAAATATCCCCCCATTTAGCCTTTTTTCGTCCTCGAAAAAACCTGCAAATGGAATCATAACCTGAGTAATTGGCTTCCAACCTTTTCAATTTCATAAATTTTAATTCACTTAGCCTATTCGCATCCCAGTAGCGATTATTGATATTTCGATCCGATTAAACCCAACCACCAACTTTTCAGCCCCCAAGGCGTTTATACTTTACCGGATATATTTCAGTCTGCCTATGTGTCCCACTCTAGATAGATCAAGTTCAACCTAATCCCAAATCATATTCAGTCCAAGCAAAGGGTAATAAAGATTTAACTTTTTTGGTTTTTCCCACCCCTTTTAAATCAGATACAAAGATGTCCAAAGAATGATGGAATGTGAAACTTTGAGCATTTATTCTCTAATCTACTATATTTTCTTCCTATTTTTTCACATTTGTTTCTTTTTTTCTTTTTTCTAATTGGTCAATTTTAACTAAGCTTACCAACGAACATCACCAGAGGTACTCTTTTTGAGATGCTATCCCCAAAATCGTACGTGAGTATTTTGCCCGCGAGATCCAGGACATCATCAGAGGCACTCACCACGGGATAGTATCCTTAGTTTGTAGATGAGTATTTTGCCCCTTCACTCTAAAAGTATTAACTAATTTATTACCTAATACGCTCATGATGGAAAAAATGGGGCGCCATCGCATTGGTGTGCCGGGTTATTCTAAGGACTTAGAAGAATCCAGCCTAAAGTGGTCTCTTCCCTCCTAATCATCAGTTTCAGTATTCCTATCACTCCTAAAATGGGAACCCACTAACAGACTGATTACTTACATATTTATACAACACTAAACACAATAAGATAATTAAGCCTTACTAAGTCAGCTGGGCCTACCAATACATCACTAACTGGCAATGCTTTCAACTCTTAATTATACTTATCATTTAAGCCCTTAATCAGACAACCAATCCTCGGTTTTACCTATCATCTTCCATTATAAACTGCAGATTTAATCAAAAACATTTTTTCATTTTTTTTCCAATAAAACTCACACTTTAAGCTAACACACTAAAACTGACTCAACTAACGAAACACGACACTTAGTCTTCCCATCCCCATACTTGAAACTGACATTGTCCCTAATGTGAACCGAGAAACAACGAAAAGAAAAGTAAACACAAATATATAAAAGAAAATAAAAAAAATGCAAAGTATATAAGATGAAAACAAAATAAAAGAACAGAAAAATGGAACAAACTCCCCTGAATGAATCGGCATGAATGAAAGGAGTCTTGTTCTTCGCCCTCCGATTCAAACGTGATATCAAAAATCTCTTTGCAAGCTCCAAAAGTACGTACGAAAGCGATGATACACAACATGAATTCTAAACAATCACATAACCAAAATCATCGCAGCATGATATATATATATATATATATATATATATATATATATATATATATATATATATATATATATATATAGGAATAGGATCATTTGAGAACCAATTGGGTTTGAGAACTAAAAAGAACTAATTTGAGCCACAAGTTTATTTACATGTATCCCCCCTCCCATGAATTATAGTGGCCCCCCCTGAAACTTATGGTTGAGATTTAGTTCTCAAAAGTTCTCAAAACAAAAAGTTCTCATTTCACTATATATATATATATATATATATATATATATATATATATATATATATAGTGAAAGGTTCATTGTAGACACCCCAATAAGTGTAGACATGTAGACACCTTTTTTCACCATTAGATCTCTTGATCTAATGGGTGTGATTAATTTCTTTTTTCCTTTTTTTCTTTTTTCTCATTATTCAGAAAATTTCACATGTGAACAAATGTAAAAAAGAGTAATTTCACATGCGAAAGTGTCTACAATGAACCTCACCCTATATATATATATATATATATATATATATATATATATATATATATATATATATATATATAACAAAACACCTAACCAGTTATCCCCGTACAGATTCCCCTGAATATCAGTATATCAAATTAGTTAAGTACAGACCATGATAATAATAAAACAAAATAACGAAACAAAGTACAAGGATATGAACATAACCGACTGAAGTAGCTGCTGCTGCAATCTCCTAACTCTAAACATCTGCAGCATCATCAGACTGACACTGAACATCAGCATCCTGATCTGCATCTCTAAAGAACCCCGGAATCTCGATCCCATGATGGGACATCATCAATCTGATCGCTCGATCCTGTGAATCTAACCTATGCGTCACCAGCTCCATGATCTCACTCCCATGTAACTCCATCCTATTGAATATCCGATCTCGCAAAGTCTCAAGTGGAACAGGCTGCGGTGGAATCTCTCTCAATGTGAAAATGCGACACCATTGGATCGTCTACACAATCTAGCTATTCGGAGATCGAAACGTAATTAACCGATTATTTTAGTGATCAATGAAGAACAATTACAACCAGTAAACACTCAGAAATACAGACATAGAGAAACACCTTGGAAACACACACTTAACAAAGCTCAGACTCTCACTCATCCCTATTACAAAGACCAAACACGCTATTTATAGGCACTGGCCGAACCCTGTCCAAACTCCAGGTTCGGCAGGTCCGAACCTCAGGTTCGGACCAGGTTCGGCCTGATAGCCTTTGGCTTGACTTGTTCCTTGAACTTGATGTAACTCGATACTTCACACGACGCACATATCAGGTATCAACAAACTCCCCTTCGTCGTGTGCAGTATCACCTCAACATCTTCAAATCTATATCTTCAATCAAGCTCCCCTTCAAATGTAGAATCCGTTCCTTCAACGAAATGAATCCTCGAACAAACTCTTCTTCTACTGAATCGTTGCTTGATCTTGAATACTTGACGATGTTTAGTGTATCTCTGGTCTTTTATCACCAGCTTCAGAAGACTTGAAGTTGTGATATCTTGCACTTTAGCAACCTGCTCAATCATTTAAATAATCTTGGCGCAAAATGTCTCTTCGAGACTCCAAGATATGATTTTGAGAATTTTGATTTTGCATCACGTGTTGATCAGATCGAAAATAAAACAGAAATAAAATATTTTTGGCTTTTAGAAAGTTTATATCAAAACAAACCTAAAATCTTTTTGAATTTTCAAAGATTATGCTAAAACACACCAAAAATCTTTTTGTACTTTTCTTGAAATGAAATGAAATGCAATACAGAATCAAACTCTATTTTTGGTATGAGAAAGATCACTATATGGGATCATATTGAACATAATGCACTGAACTACACTTCGATTTCAACTAATTGAAGCACATAAGTCATGCTGATTGCCAGTATAATTTGTCCATCTTAAACTCAGGCAGAATCATACTCATAACATCTGGATATGTTAAGGTATTGAATAGATTTGCTTTGACCAATGTATCCCACACTATCAGACATATTCAGACATTTTCTTTTCCCTTTTTCTTTTGCTTTTTCTTTTTGTGTGATTACACTTGTGAATTATCACAACGTATAATATTTTCACGATATCATCAAATGTGTTCCATGCAAAAACAAATAAGAACGTTAATCGTCTATCTTAAGGTCGATCTTTTGAAACGCAGATAAGGCCTCGGATTTAACAAAATAAAGAAAAATAAAACAAGTGGAAATTGTATAACCCAAAAACAATCAGGTCGGTACTCCCGTACACGCAGAGAAAGTCCGATGAGTTATACGAAACACCAACGAAAATAAAGCAGAACGTCAAACGAACAAAAATCAGGTCGGTCTTGTGGACACACAGAGAAAGTCCGATCGTTTGACAAAATAAAGAAAATCAAACAAGTTTAAATCTTTGCAAAATGAACACATGTATACACAGTGACTTCTCATTTTGAATTTCACACTTATTTTTCTTTTTGTCATGAAATACGCATCAAGATGTTATCCATATGGTCAAGCATTAGTATTTAATGTATATCACATCTGAATATTTTCTGATTTGCCGAGCCTACCAAGCATATCAACCAATGATCTTATGGCTCTTTCATCTACTCTATCCATGAGTCAGATACGTAAGCCAATGTACCATCATTTCCCAATGATCAATTTCTCACAATTTTATATTTTGCATGTATTCACCTTCCTTATATATTGTGCATGTATTCACCTTCCTTATATATTTGGCATGTACTCACCTTCTTCCCATAACATGCATTTTTACAATTTCTCCCCCTTACATGCATTTCTCCCCCTTAAAATGAAAACTCTATTTTTGGATTTTCATTTTACAAAAACACGACGCTATTTTTTGATTTTTATCAAAGGAAAATGCATAATGAAAGGAAAATTGATCAATCAACGCGTATATCTTTGCAGTTTTTAGAATTTTCAGACAAATAGCATGATTAAAAGATATATAATGAAATTTAAGGTAAACAAAATACTCCTCCATCAACAACTTTGCAATCGTCGATAGATCTTCCAGAAGTACCTGCACACTGGTCAAACCGATTAGTTCATAAATGACCCAAAGCGAATCGCTTCTAGTCGATCAGTGTCCTGATTCTGCTTCGAAACCACCTTTGGTTTCCAGAATTGTGCTTGTTTTGATAATTCAGTTTTGGATGAAGTTATCACAGGTGACTGTGAAGATGAACCTGCATTTTGAGTCTTTTGAAAGATTGGAACAAACCGTTTTTGTTTTAAGAAAAATGTAGGCTTAACTTCATTAAAAAGTCTGCCTTGTTCATTAAAGAACATTGGTTTGACAGGTTTACCAAAAACTGGTTTCTTGTGAAACCGCTAAGGTGAATCAGCAGGTAGTGGACAATCTTTTGCCATATGCCCTGGTCGGTGGCAAATATAACATATTCATTTTGTTTTGTCCCAATTTTGAGGTACAAGAGAAGAACAATGAATATGAATATCTCGAGCATGATCATGGATAGAATCATATACATGTCGGCGATGATCATGCACCCATTTAGATGTTGGGCTTCGAGAATATGAACCATCAGAAGAACATCTTGCATTTTGATTCTTCAAGGTTCTGGAATCAGCTTTTTTTTTCAAAAACTTCAGAGATTTTCCTAGCATCAACCCAATGAAGAGGAAACTTTTTTTGGGAGAAAATCTGGTCAGAACCTTTGAGTTTGTAAAAACGCTCAGGTTGAACCTTCTCAGCTTTAAAAACTTCATTCTTCACTTGTTTCATCTTCAATTTCTTCAACTCTTGGGAAGATGATGCTGGAACCTCCTCAACTGTCACATTCTTCACCTTAAAACCCAGACCAACATGCTTTCCAGAAATCTTTTTTTCAGAATATGAATTCTAGTGTCTATCTTTCGCCAACCTTGAGAATTCAGCTTTGACTTCATTTATATTCTTTTGCCCATAAAGATCGTCTCATCATAATCAGGTTGAGAACGAATCTTGTCACTTGAAGTAGCAGATTTCTCGTTGTCAGCAGATGACGAACCAGAGACAAATTTTGGAGCTGGAGGAATCTCAGATTTCTTACCCTTCTTCTTTTTGTTCTCCTTGTTTTTCTTTTTCTGTACAACCTTCTCTTCTTCTTGAACCGATGATGAAAACTTTGAATAATCACAATCTTCTACTTGTTCCTTCACATCTTTGAATGCTTCTTTGATTTGAGCAGGAGGCGAAGCAGTTTTATCGAACATCTTCTCAAAATTAGCATCATTAGCTAAAAAGCTTATAAACACTTGAGAATTTGAAACATTGTTTAGTAATCGATTAGCATCAATAACTTGAATCTTGAGATCAGAAATTTGCTTTTGAGCTTCAGCTAACTCTTTCTCAGTAGCTATCAATCGCTTCGCAACTTTGTGTGTTTCAAATTTTTGCATGCGAAGATTTTCCATGCCCTCAAACAATTCTTTTCTCAATTTCTCTTCATTTCTCATTTGAATCTCCAGATTTGCAGTTTGAACCTTATTAACACTAACCAATTCCCACTTCTCATCTAACAACTTTTCCATGTCAACTTGATATGCTTCAATCTTAGCAGCAGATTCGTCATCATTCGTTGTAAGCAAATCAAGCTTGATTTTGGACTTGTCAAACAAATTCTAAAAATCAGAAGCAGCATCTTTCGCTTCATCCTTCCATTTCTTGACTTCATTTACCAACTCATCCCTTTCTTCACAAACCTTTGCTTTTGCAGCTTCAACATCTTTTTTATCTTGTTTAGAAATCTCTAAAACTTCATTCAATAACTGGATCTCTTTAATCAAACATTCATTCTCCACACCCAATTCCTTCTCATGTTTCTTAGACACTTCCAATTCCAAAGAAACCAATTTGAATTCCTCAGAAATCGTTTGAATTTTAGTCAATAATGAAGCATTCTCTTTCAACAAACTCTCTAAGTTTTCAGCAGATTCATATGAACTTGTATCAGAACTCGTATCGGAACTATAATCTTCTTGATGATCATGGGTGACAATTAAAGCAGATGAATCATATCCAAACTGTTTACCCCAATCATAAACAGCATCATGTTGAACTGTTAAAGCAGTTGTCTTGCTTGTGTTACTAGAAGATGGTTGAGAAAAACCAGGCTTGCTACTTAGTGGTTGTTGACAATCTTTGGCAAAATGTCCATGTTTTGAACATTTGTAACACTTTAACTTTGACTTGTCAAAACCTAATCTCTCATTAAAATCAGAAGTATTTTTTCCATGCTTCTTGAAAAATCTCTTTGATCTTTGACTCAGCATAGCATATTGCCAAGCAATATCCACTTCAGTCAATTGATCATCATCAAGAGCATCGAGAGCATCCCTTGTTAATATTGCATCAGCAACATTTTTGACAACCAAACCAAATGATGATGAAATTAAAGCAGCAATCATTTTGGCATAATCATCCATTGATTCAGCAGAAAAAGCATTATGACTCGATGAATTTGGAATTGTAAAGCTACAACCCCGTGATGAATTGTTATCAGAATTTCCAGAACCTCCAGCCATGAAAGCAATACTTGGTGCAGAACTCAGATTTGGCTTAGCTTTAGCGTCCATGCTTGCAGTATTCTCACCATGATACAACTCAGGATTTTGTAAAGTAGTAGTTGACTTCTTAGAGTTTAACATTTCCATTTCCCGAGCATAAAGTTTTCCAGTAAGCTCGTGAAATGTCAATGTAGAGTATTCTTTATCATGAGTGAGCAGCAAAACATAGTTCTCACACTTTTTAGGCAACGCTTCCATAATCTTCTCCTTCAAATCAGCATTAGATTTCTCAATTTCAACAACCTTCAACTCACTAATCAAATGGGAAAATCTTGAAACAAGAGTAGTAATGTTCTCGTTGTCATAATGTTGAAAATTATCAAATTCTTTATTCAACACCTTCTTCCGACTCTTCTTGTAATCATCATTCCCCTCACATCTTGCTGATAAAGCATCCTAAAATTGCTTAGATTTATTGCAAGTACTAAATTGATGAAGCAACTCAGTGGGTAATGGCATTGTAAGATAACCAAAAGCTTTTTGTTCAAGCTCGTATGATTTTCTTTTAGCAATGTCAAAGGTATAAACTTCCTTGAAATCTCCCGCATCAGTCGGGTGTTGATAAAGCTTCTTGATCGAAATCCACAAATCGATATCATTCGTGCTTATGTAAGCAGAAAATCATTGCTTCTAATTCTGATAATCTTCTAACTTCAACAACTTGGGAACTTTCTGACTTGTTCCAATTTCGTTGTCAAAGTTCATCATAGTTTGCATTGCACTCTGCATTGCGGCAAAAGCTTGATATTCCGACATCGTTGAAAATTTTTGAATTCTGATCGTCCAAACCTATTCCGAACCTCAATACCTTATCCAAACTCCCTCCGAACTTGCTCCAAACCTCAAACCACAGTCCGAACTTCAAACAGAACTCCGAACTCTGTCCGAACTTGCCCGAACTCTTTTCGAAACTCAAACCTCTCCGAACTTCTCCGAACCTCGATCGAACTTAGACCGAACACCGAAAACTTCCGAACAAGGCCAAACTCCTACCGAACGAGGACCGAACTCTATCTGAATGAGGACCAAACGCTATCCGAATGAGGACCGAACTTCGTCCGAACTTGAGCTTCGGAGCGGTTAGTCCGAACTCGACCTGAATACTTCGAACTTCGACATAATTTTCTCAAAGTCTCGATTTTTAATGAATTTTGATAAATTTGCAGCAGTAGGACAGAAAAACTGATAAGGAATGATTTAGGAGCAAGATTGACACAGAAAACTCGAAAGAAATGATCACAAACACGTAAACACACTTGAGAAAACGCCAAAAACGTTCAAAAATCCGAATATAGCAACCACAGATCAGTAGAGTGAACCAGAAAGCTCTGATACCACTTGAAAATGTGAGACCATTGGGTTGTCTACTCAATCTAGCTATTCAGAGATTGAAACGTAATTAACCGATTGTTTTATTGATCAATGAAGAACAATTACAACCAGTAAACACTCAGAAATACAGACATAGAGAAACACCTTGGAAACACACACTTAACAAAGCTCAGACTCTCACTTGTCCCTATTACAAACCAAACACGCTATTTATAGGCAGTGGCCGAACCCTGTCCGAACTCCAGGTTCGGCGTGATAGCCTTTGGCTTGAACTTGTTCCTTGAACTTGATGTAACTCGATACTTCACACGACGCACATATCAGGTATCAACACAATGGATGCATGCCCTGCGGACGCTCAGTCTAGTTGGCGACACTCCTCTCTGTAATGCAGCCGCGCATAAGTCCCTACTAGTGGTAAAACTTGAGCAAACGCACACACCTCCTCCCAGCGAGGTGGGTCATCATAAGGACACATGCCACACTTACGCATGTCCTGTAACGGGTAGGGTAATGTCACCGAACCCTCAGTCAAATGTGTCTCCCGATATCTGTCAAATACACCTAACGATCTTGCCAACTGAGCAATATATGGACCCAAATCCAACCTCGCATCAGCCCCCCCCCCCTTGCGGGACCTGCCAAGAGACTGTATAAAAACCATGGCAAGGTTGGTCTTGTGGCGACCCACCAAAGACCTCAAACAAAATAAATCCGTCTGGTTCACCATGTCCGCACCAGCCCTCCGTCCAACTAATGTACAAGCTAGAATCCTATGTAGATACCGAAGAAAAGGATCCCTAATCGATGATGCAACTATACCACCAGTGTACCCTGAATCAGCAATGGACTCCCAGAACTCTCTCAACTCTCTCTCTCCAATATAATACTGCCTGGTAGTCCTGGATACACCTCTCAAACTCCTCTCAAACTTATCCTCACTCAGCTCCTCAGCAGTATAGAACCCTAAAGCCACAGCAAAGTCAGGCACGCTCATATCAAACAACCGGCGTCCTAAAGCAAATGACACAGCCACTGGTGAATGGAAGTCCCTCTGAAACTCCTTCTTGTCATACTCTAAAGTGGAATGAAACTCTACGACCAGCTCCATGTACTGTGGCCCCTCACAAGCTAACACTCGCCTCCACCTCTCATCTAGCAACTCCTCTTATCTCGCTCTCGCACCGAGTGTATCCATCAATTCCCAATCGATCGTGCGATGGAGAAGAGGTGTTATCATCACATACATCTCACATTTCCCTGCCTCTACTAGACCCTTAAACTGTAGTAATGTATGCTGATCAAGGCGACAATCCATAATAGGCTCCACCTCATAATCGGGCAATACCTCTGGAAACAAATATCTAATCACGCGCTGGCGAGGAATCTTTTTCCTCCCACGACCTCATTTTTGCCCACTTGTTGATGCCTCCATACCTGAAAACAATTGCAATCTAATCAATAAGCAATCACAAACTATATTTTTTTTTACTTTTTTTTAAATAAAAAAACAATTAAACATAATAAAAGAAAGAAGAATGTAAAAACATAACTCAAACCACCCTAAACAAAGAAAAATAAAAAAAATTACAATTTTTTTTTGTGTGCATGACCCCTTCGTTTTCTGATTCAAACCCGTTTTTCACAAAACTCACCAACAATGCCCAATTTTCAACTAAACGCATCAAACCCAAACCAAGAAACCATCCCTCATCCGAAGCAATCAGATACATCCATTTTGTAGATTGCATCAAACAAACAAGCATAAAGAGAAATGACTATCCAGCCCTGTTCAACTGATTATCCCTAATCTCCCTTACCAATTCATAGTGTATCACAAATCTTCACAAAGTCATCACTGATAAACCACAAAAGTATAAACCAGTTCACAAAGACATCAAAAACTAACGAATAAGGGGTGTGCACAGCATCAAGAAAATAAAAAGACTAGCAAAAATCAAACTAAACTATACACAAACATAGAAAATTGAACAAAAATGCAACAGGGGAGTAGGAATGTCGAACCTGGGATCGCGAATCGCAAGAAAAAGAACAAAAATTGAAGACTGGTGATGGGTAGCTGGTCACAGTAGCGGTGGCTCCCTGGAACTCAAACGGTGGTGGCTGGCAATCGGAGATGGCTAAAGATGGGAGTGGTGGTCGTGTGATGGAGATGGGTTGTGGCCGCCGATGATGATCAGGGGTGAAGGGTGCGGCAGTTGGTTGTAGATTAGCCGACGGTGGTCATAGTTGGGGAATGCGATGGTGATGGGTAATTGAGGATGGGTGAAGGTGAAGAGTGGTGGTGATCGACGATGGCATAGTGATGGTGGTGGAGCTTGGTGGTGATCGGAGATGGCGGGTGGTATCGGAATTTGGGCTGAAATTTGGGGATGAAATGGGGACCAACCAGATTTAATCGATATATATATATATATATATATATATATATATATATATATATATATATATACTAGGTTAGTAACCCGTGTATTACACGGGTTGAGTTAATAATATTAGATACATATAAAAAATAAAAAAAAACATGGTTAAAATAATTAAATTTATTATGTTTGACAAATTGTTGATTAATTATTTTTTAAATAATCAAATTATTGAGTAAATTTATCAAATTCACATTAAATTTGTCAATTTTTTTTTAAATGGAAATTTAGTTTTGATAAAATTGGCAATTATACTTAATTGATAATCTAATAAATTGATGCTTGAATGTGGTTTTGACATGTGGCAATGCTTATGTGGATATCCTAGAAATGAGACATGTGGCACAATTTTAGTGCTTTATTAGGATGAAAGATATGTAGATATTGGTCTCATGAAAAACAGGCGTATGGCCTATTTATATATAACAAAACAAGAGTATGGTTTGTTTACTCAATCCGGCCCCTTATCCCTTATACTAGGCGTATCTCTTATTGTTTTATAATACAACAAGCGATACGCTTGTTTCATTATTTCCAGAACTAAAATTGATTCTCCCATACTTAGCCAAATTTGGTTGTTTTTCAGAAATTTCACCAGCCCACCAAATCTTGTCCCACCTATACGTATTAATCAAAACATACCTGAAGCTTTAAATATGCGTGATTTCTCTCCCAGCATCCTTTAATTCCCTGAAACACGAAAAAAAACAAAACAAAAAAAACGCAAACAAAAAAAAACACAAAACTGCAAAAAAGAAACGAAATTAACTCTACAAATTTTATAAACCCCAAGCATGTAATCAATCAAATCACTAATTCACCTCCCGAATACGAATCGGGAGGCTTTTCCTTTACATATTTCGTACACAAGTTCAAAGATATAAACAAATTAAGCACAATACCTACCATAAATACCCAACTATCACAATTCACTAAAGTCACTTCTTAACCTTTCGATGTTTATATCTACCCGCTAGAAACCTAATTGGCACTAAATAGCTTACCGTCGGGTCATGGGAACAACTAACAACCTCAAACTTTCCCACACTTGGCCTAAACACTAGACTACGATTACAACCTACCAAATCACCTAGCGTGGCCTTCCTACTCACTTTAGCAACTATTAACTCATCATTAACTCCCACCAAACCATCGGGTTCAACATGCGGGTCATCTATTACCTCCTCTACAATCTCAACACCCCCGGGATCCTCCCCACACTTGGGGTATATCACTACCCACTCATCTAGATTCTGGATATTCTCTCTAACCTCCCAAGTGGTGGGTTCTACTACACTCTCGACCTCACCTAACCAATTTCCTACCCCCAACTCCTTTCTAGTTACTTAATTGACACAACGATCTACACATGACTTAAAAGATTCTAACAAGCACACATATTTGTTTTCCTTGTCACTCACTAATCCACCAACCCTAATAATCACACTCTCATTATCAACTCTTAATGTAATTGTACCCTCAAAGCATCTACTAATGCACAGAAAGTCCTAAGGAAAGGTCTACCAAGAATTAAAGGGCATTTAACATCATAGTTCGCATCAAGAAGTACAAAATCAACAGGGAATAGAAATTTATCAACTTTAACAAGCACATTTTCTATAATTCCCCTAGGTGTAACTACAGATCTATCAGCTAAAGAAATGGTCATACGGGTCGGGGCGGGATCTCCAAATCCTAGGTGCCTAAAAACGGAATAAGGCATGACATTGATGGAAGCACCGAGATCCGCCTAAGCATGGGTCACATAAGAGCAACCAAAAACACAAGGAATAGTGAATTTTCCTGGATCAGTTAACTTCTCGGGTAGCTTATTCGGGACTATAGAGAACACTGAGCATCAAGTTGAATTTCCGATAAAGCCTCTCACTTCTTTTTATTAGACAAAATTTCTTTAAAAAATTTGGCGTACTTAGGCATCTTTTGTAAAACTTCGGTGAAAGGTAAAGAGATCCTAAGTGACCTAAAAAGTTCAAGAAACTGACCGTACTCATGCGCATTTCTCTATTGAATTAGACGTTCAGGATAGGGCACACGCTTCAGGTTTTCTGCTGTGATCGGTTGACTTGCGAATCTCACTCTCTTCTTCTCCTTCGCCGCCTCCCACTTCATCGGCTTCTCCCTAGATGGCGAATCCTTTACTCCTTCAACATCGACGTTTGGTGCGGTAATTCCTGGCCTTACGCTCGGATGCACCCTTCCATCAGGCTTCTCTAGCTCTAATTCCTCATTGACCGCCTCTTCCTCAACGACCGGCGGTGATAGACTCACAACCACACTCCCGCTCCTCGCAGTAATGGTGTTGAGATTGGCGTTGGGGTTTTTGAAGGTACTACCAGAAAACTGACCCTCACGGGAATTTAGCTCCTTGAGCTGCTTCGCTATATCTCTAACCAAACGCTGTAAATCCAAGAATGAAGCTTGTTGACTTCGTAGTAACGTGTCATGCTCTGCAAGCTTCTTCTGTGTAGCCTCATCTCGCGCATTCATCTATGACAGGATCTGGGTCTGGTTCGCAATAAACTCCCTCATCTCTCTTAGGCTGGACCCGTCATCTCCTCTCTCGTACTGGCTGTTCCTCGCCTGAAACCCCGGTGGGTTTCCTCCCTCTCTCCATCCTGAATTTTGGCCACTCCTCCACCCGGATTGAAAATAATTACCGAACTGGTTTCAATTTCTAATATAGTCAACCTGCTTATCAGGGGCGAGTGGGCAGTCTCGTGTGTCGTGAGTGCCTCGACAAAGCTTACATTTGGCTTTGATATGGAGTTTAATTTCCTCTAAAGTCCTATAAATATTTTCTAACTCCTTAGGCACCACGGTCTCCGAGCCAATGTGATGGACACCCCGGGTAGAAGTGGACGGTGCTAGTGACCTAGTCGGGGCCAGCGTGGCTCTCCGATCTCCAGGTGTCTGCTGTTCAGCAATCGCGAAGCTCTCGAATAATTGTTTGCATTCCTCAACATTGAGCTTCTCCATCATATGTCCTCCAGCCGAAATATTAAACTCCTTCTGGACCGAGTAAGGAAGTCCATTAAAGAATTTTTCAATGATCGCCCCGTCCGTCAACCCGTGTTGCGGACATCTACTCAGAAGGGTCTTGAATCTCTCATAAGAAACCGAATAAGGCTCATCGGGGTCCATCCTAAAGGAGTGGATTTCCTCCCGAGTACGTGCATCCTTGGCTGGAGGATGATATTTCTTCAGGAATTTGGATTTCAGATCGTCCTAGGTGGCGATCGAATTTGGCGGAAGCGTCTCGAGCCACTCGGCGGCTCAAGAGGTAAGGGAAAACGGAAACATACGTAGATAGATAGTATCGTTCGTGACTCCCGTGAGCCCGAACGTGTTGCAGATTCGAATGAAGGGCGAGATATGCATCGGTGCATCTTCGTCCTTACGTCCATGGAATTGGATAGAATTGGTGAGCGAATTTATGACGTGAGACGGAACTTGCCAATTAGTGGTGTTGGCAATGTTTGTTGGAGCGATTGCAAACCGAGCGTCGTTAACTCCGGCGCTGGCTTGCTCATGAATGGTGCGACGGGCTGCCATGGCGGTGAGATCAGGGAATGGAATGGGTTTAGTGTCGCGTGTGATTTGTGTGGAAGTGGATGGTTTGGAGTGAGTTGTGGAAAGAATGAACGCCTCGAGTTCCGCGCGAAGTACGCGGAACCGTTCACGAATGTCCTTGTCGGGATCAGGAAGTGGTGTAAGCTCAGGTGGACCACGCGAACGGGTGTGTGGCATAAAATAGAAAAGAAATAAAAATAAAAATAAAAAACCTAAAAATCTAGACTCGAGAAAGGAAATTCTAAAACTCTAGACATAGAAAAACCTAAAAGACTCAAAATTTCCTAACAACGACCTAAGTTGATCTTGCTATTGCCAAGTGTCTCCGGCAACGGCGCCAAAAACTTGATGTGTTCGGAACGT